>JASMMZ010000012.1:8164946-8378678 GCA_038502455.1 Anisogramma anomala | reverse complement strand
ATATAAGGACACGGTCAGCACCACATAGGTAGTATTTCCTTCATAGCTCTTCAGTTGTCAATCTAAGTATTCAGTCTACACACCTGAATAGCCTAACGGCTAGTGATCATTCTACAGCACGAACAAACATCTTCTTGATATTGCACATTTGTTACCTCTGCTACATTACTGCTAACATAAACCCCCTGACACCTTCTATTTACTCACGGGTATTTAGTGTGATCATTACATTATCGTTGCAATGTAGTCGATTCGAATCTCTGGTCGAAGTAACTGGTGCTGCATTAAAAGTGGTAATATGTTACTTATAAGTTTGGCAGACTGCTAGCCGGTCTGCACACTAATTTGTATAGTCAATTGCTTTAGCCCGTGCCCCAACTTGAAGTGGGCACATACTGCACTTGACTTGCAGTCAATGCAGTCAAATCCCACAAACTACAGTCAATTTGTAGTCAGTATAATCAACTAACTGTAAGTATAGTTGACTTGACTGTACTGCAATTGACTGCTATTCCAACACTATTATTATTTATAAACCTTTTTAGGGCGCCGTTAGGTGTGACTTTAATTACGGTATCAGCGGGGTTATCTTTACCGTTAATCGATTTGAATTCGTTAGTTTTTCGAGCTTTATATACCTTTCTCAATATCATTATATGTTGTACCGGCCTAGGGGACTAGTGCTGAGGGTGACTTTGCAAGTGGTCTATACTTACTACACATACTTAGTCTAATCTTCGTTTATTTAACCATAGGCTAAACTTTAACTTGTTTACATATCCTCTTCTACTATTATTACAATATCAACTCTTTGGCTTTACCATATACGCTACCCATCAAATGGTAACTATAAACCTTTTATTATTTTTAGTACCAGAAAGTTTAAGCTTTTAGCTTTTATCAGACCATAAGTTACTAGCAACGATAAGTATCAACATTACCAGATATTAACAATAGTAGTAATAATAATAACAATAACAACAATATAACAATAGGCTTTCCCTTATTAATTACTATCTTCTTTTGTTAATCATTTTCTTCTCCTTAACTACATATCGAAATATGAGCTAAAGTTATTTTTTGAATAAAACGTTAATTTTTCTTAGTTTAATCGCTGTAGTCGTTGTTACACATTTACTGCAATTGTATAAACCAATTAAACTCGTTCTTCAGTCACAACTTCTACTTGCATCCTTATATCTACACCTTTCCAGCCGTTTAAGCCCAAACGCTGCCCTTCAAAAATACTATTACTATTAAATCCTTCAAGCTTTGGAAATTGCATTTCAATCATAGCTATCCTTTTAAATAATACTCAGCTTGAATATCAAATATAAATTAAAGTTCATATATAATAACTAAACGCAATCATTTCGATGCTATATCTTAATATTAAAAAACTTCACGTTATATAACAAGTTTAACCTACATAACTAACTCAATTTCCAAAAGAGTTAAAAGGTCGTTATCAATCAATTAACCCTCATCACCCTTATAAACTCTTACCCCGCCCATATAAACGCGAATGATCCCCTCGCCCTTATAAGTACTATAAAAAAACGAGGATATAAGGTGCGTATCTATACTGTTTTCAAAATACTTATGAAGTGGTTAGCGTTTTAAATATTAAAAGTTGGGCGTTTTTAACCTGGAATATCTTAATCCTAACAACTTTAGTATCATTACTGTAAATGAAGATATGTTTTTACAAACATCCGAAGTTTTAACCAAAAACCCAATAACTTTATATATTTAAATATAGGCCCTGATTTTGAGTTTCGCGAAATATTCTCTATCATATTTTAAAGCTTTTGTTGATAGGACTTTAAACGTTGTAATGTTGTTGATTCGATTGGTCAAAGTAATAGTAATATTACGTAATTAAGTGGTGGATGTATTATTTTAGGTTTGGCAGACTGTCAGCCGATCTATACAGTAATTTGTATGGTCAATTGCTTAACTTGTACTTTAGTATAAGGTGGGGCTATACTATACTTGAGCTATACTCAAATACAGTAAACCTATACAAGATGATATATTTAACTTGCTGTCAGTATAGTTAACTTTACTGTAAGTAGAGTTAACCTACTGTATTGCAAATAATACTATTCTAAAACTGGCAGCTTTTTAGTTTGTATATATATGCTAATGTGATTGATCAATCTTTTCCAGTAAGCGCGAAACTGCGACCTCGTCAACTAGCCAGACCCCTACCAATTTCAATTAACATTTAAATCGAACTACACCCAATTGACTCCGATTGCCGTCAATTACACCACAGCTCTGAAGTCTGACTTTATCGACTCTTATAAAAAGTTCTTCCGTCATAGGCCTTTCCAAACTTTTACTTTAGCTGTAACAATCAAATAAATTACCATTATAAATCCCCTAACAGTCTTCTAATTCGTTAGCATATCCATAATCGTCGTTATGCAATCTAAGCTTTCTGGGAAGCATATTAATATAGCCCTCGATATGTAAAGTAGGCCTATTGTTGTCCACAAACCTTTTAAGAGCTTTGTTGAGCAATACCTTAATTATAACGTTAACAGGATCATTTTTGCTATTAATTTATTGGACTTCCTTAGTCTTCCTTCTTTTTTTATAGACTTCGCGAAGTGCTGTTATATCGATTATCAAGCGTTTTTCGTTAGTGGTTCTGAGCTTTAAAAGGTATTAAAATAGGCTCTTCGAATTGGTATAGATTACCACCGGAATATGAGAAATCCTTAACTATCTATTAATAATGTTAAGGATTTCCCATGATACTATACCTATATTAAAACCTGTTATTATACTATAAACCTCCAAAGTCAGCACGTTTCGTATAATCCTTTTACATTTAATAAAGGTTTAGTAAATGAGGCTACCAATAATACTAAATTGGTTTTCCCTCCTATTTTTGTTAACGAAGGTTATTGGGAACCCTATTTGTAAAAATAAGTCGGTGTTATTTATAAAAGACTTATTCGTAAAGATTATTAACTTTGCTTTCGATGAGTCGATTATAATTATATTAATTCCTTGGTTCAAATTCTGTATTTATTACTTAAACCTTTTATTGAGGCGGTAAAAGTTGTTACCTATTGGACTTTATATTGATACCATGATAAAGAGGTCATAAAAGTTCCTCGGTTGGCATAAGGTGACAATATAATTGCTACAGGTATGCTGTTTGAGATACCATTAAGCTGTAGCCACGTTAGTTTTATCAACTATAGCCAAATCAATACCTTAGCCCTTTGAGCGAAAATATAGGCTAGTATTAATACCAAGTATATGGATTAATAATCTATTAAAATCAAGTTAATTACACTACGCTAATATCGTAACCGGTTTGTAATTCCAAAACATAGGATTATTCATCGCCTGTTATTCTAATATTATAAAGCCAGTCTTTCCAACGAAAAGGATATCGTTAATTTACATACCGATTGGACCGAAGTCGTTCTTTTACGTTACTAGTTAATACTAATTGTATATTGAAAACTTTGTACCTCACCATAATTAAAAATACGATTAATAAGTGTGAAACTGATAAATGTTTGCTTTACCTAATCTGTACAAAGGCTTAATATATCGTATTACAGTTTTGAAAGAGTAAATAAGCTATAATTTCTATATAATTCAAATAATGCGATTCACCATAAATCTGTTATTGATTATATATAAGCTTATGTTATATTTCAGCTATTAAACATAAACTTGCATTTAGTTTTAGCTAATAAACCTGTTGCTAAATCGATTACTAAGCGTTAGATAATATTTTAAATCATTAACAACTACCTAAAGATTCAGTTTTTTCATTCATCATTTTATCTTTAAACGATTAGGCGTGGTTTTTCGTATAGTCGCACCGTAGTTTTACTCTTAAACGCGTAGATAATTTTTGACCTCAAAATCATGGTATTCAGGTTATAAAGGTAAAAGTCGGCCTTTGATACGAATTATACGATTCTTCGAATTAGTAAACCGTTAATCTCGACTCTATTACTTTTCTTAAAAGGTTTGCCGAAAATCTTGATAATATTTTATACTTGAAACTTTAATACTAAGTCTTTTTTATGTTTTTATTTCCTATTTACCTAAGTAATATTATAAATATGACCCGGTATATATTCCTCCTTTTTAACGTTTCTTTTCTTTAGGCGTTTTTCGCGCCGACGACGTTCCATCAACTTATCGATAATAGGTAAAAAGGGTTCATATTAGCTTGGTCAATTAGCTTAAAAGTTTTTATAATAAATAGCCCTAATATAAGGCTTAAAATAGGTAATACGACAGGATATAAAACCGTTAACAGTTTTAAAAACTACTTTAAAGTTAACTATATTGAAGATCTTATATAAGACCTCCTATTTGCCCAGCTTCCGCCACACAAAAACTTTACTTTCTAAAAGTAAAATAAGTACATCGATTGCTATAAGGCCGTTTCTAGTATTAAGGGTATCATTAACCTAGCAGTGTATCGATTCCTTCAGTGGTTCCTTTAAAGCTTTACCGTAAGCTATAACTCGCTTTTAGGTATTTATTAATAGTAGAGATTCACTAGTTAGGCGTGGGTACGCTCCAAAAATCAGCAGCGTCAGTACTAGGCTGTCAAGTCCCACAGTATTATTTATGCCCTTTACTACTATTTAAAAACGTTCCTCCGGATTAGTAAAGCTTTTAATTTCCAGAATAGAGATATTATACACTTAGAGAAGTAGGGCATATATCCTTTTAACCTTTCCAATACTTTAGTAGGTATTTACAGATACCTATTTACACTGAATACCCATCATCTTAACATTTTTCTAAAACTCTTCCGCCGCAAAGTTGGTGCCGGTATCGTAAATGACAACGTTAGGTAGATCTATGTAAGTATTAATCTGCAGCATTTTTAATGTTTTCCACATATCTTTTGCCAAAAAGGACTTTAAAAACTTGGCTTTATAAAGAAAGTTTACGAAGTTAATTATATGAAAAATAAGCCTATTATCGAAGTAAAATATATTAATAAAGACGTCGTTATTAAAGTCTTTATCATCTTTTAGTGTAAATTTCAATTTTCAGGAGGCTTAGGTATATATTTGGCGGTGGTAACAAAGCTTTATAATAACTTTTAGGGCTAAGTATTCTATATATCTATACCTTATAAACTTTAGGACTTTATATAGCCTATCGACGGCTAGGAAATTGAACTGCCGGTGTAATAAACATATTTCCAGCTTCGTTGGGTCTACTACCATTACTTCAGGGCTTTAAAAATAAAATTATAAATACATCCATATAAAGGTAATATTAAATCTTTGGCTATTTTTAACTAGCTCATCGGTATTAATATTAACGTTAATGTTAAGGGTCTTAATATCCTACAAAAAAAGAACAAAAAGAGTAAAGAACTTGAAAATATGAAATGTAATCGACTTAATAATAGTATAAAATACCGTTATTCCTAGTAACAATAGTTATTCGCCTAATTTAAAGTTACTTTTGGCCTTATTAATATCGTAACGATCGATTTTAATAACTATAGTGTTTTCCCTCTGTAATGTTACATATTACGAATGATCTTTCATTAAGTACCTTGTTACCCCTGTATCTGATATAATACCTTAAAACGTATAATCCGCGTAACAATCGTAAAGTCTAAGAGTATATAAAGGGTTAGGAGCTTGGTTAAGGAAAAGGTACAGGTTTTTATCGCTTAAACGGTATAGAAAAGCGTATTTGGCTAGTAAGTAGATCGCGTTGGGAATAGTATTTTTATGTCATTTCAATTACTTAAGGTTATTTTCGCCGTGAATTAACTCTTCGCCTTCAAAGTCTGCTATTTAATCTAAGTAATGCTATTTGAAATTAATAAGGTACTAAATATAATATATTATCTTTTCATTATTTTTGTCAGTGGGATGATGACGAATGAACAGTCTGACTTACTACAAATACAACATTTATTACCTATATTACGATGATAATACTAACGGTTAACAGGTGCATTGAAACCTTGATCATATTGACGTTCATGTAACTACTGCCTCTATTCTATGGTTAATAAGCCAAACTTTAGACGTTAAGGGCATCTGTAGCCGTACTTATAGTCGAAGTAATTAACTACCGTAAGGTTTTTTTCATTGACATTAAGGAAGTTGCCGGCTTAAAAGTATATACTAAACGAGTTTGGTATTCGTGCTATTACCGTGTTAAACGAAAAGCGTAATTAGCTAAATAAGCCTTCGCAAGTGGTATTTAGGCGTTATAGGACGTATTTAAACTCATCAATATCCGTAATGGCTACCCGTACCTACTTGCGAAGTATGGCTTCACTAACGTAAGCTTTTTCCATTGCTTACTAGCATAATATCAGCTTATATAATATTTGATAAAATACATTTATTAGTATTTCCTTCTCTTTCTTCGCCATCATCGTGGTCTACCTTGTAGTAGCCTAATCTATATGGTATTAGGCAAGGTGTATATTGTATTACAAGTAATTCTTCATATTATTATATACTTCACGTAAAGTAATTGATCGGGTTAAAAAGGTCAGGTAATAATCCCTAATATATCCTGTAAGTATTTCAGAAAATAGTAAGTAAACACTAGAAAGAGGGACCTCTATTTACTTACAGATTTTTAAAAAGATTGTTATCTTTATATTAAGAAAATTGTAAGGCTTTCTGTCATAATTCTCTACATTATTCTCAATCTTAACGAAATTAGTGAAAAGCTTATAATTAATTTTAATCATATTAATAGGTTTTAGAGGAAGTTCGCAATAGTTATCCTAGTCTTGATTAGTATTTCCTAGCAATTTAAGCCTTAAGGCCTCCAAGGCACGTTATTAAGGTTAATTTCCAGTCGCTTAGCCTAAAGAGTAAAGTCCTGTGATAGGACCTGTAATTGGCTTTCTTGTGTAAATAAACCTATTATAGAAAGGCTTTTAAGGGACTTGGCGATTCTAATTAAATTGTTGGGGGGTAAAAGGGACCTAAAGGTTTTAAAAAGCTTAAAGATCTTACTTACTTAACTAGTGTAAAACGTTAACGTCAATCCTTTTAACCGCGTAGGCAGTCGATGCTTCACGTGCTCTACCGCCGCTAAGGGCGTACTCCATGCTTCCGCATAAAAGTGCTAGGCTGCCGAGCAGGTTAATAAGTTTCTTATCGTCAGCGCATAAAAAGGTTTAACTTAATTTAGAGTAAGGGAGAGGTCTTCTAGAATGTATATATAGGTGTTAGAGTTCTTTAACACGTTTTCCCTTGAGGTGTGGGTCTTAAGGGTATTCTTTATATTGAGCTAGGTCGAAAAGAGTCTTTGTAAGCTTGGTAAAACTTTTTTGTAACATATAAATCCCTCGTCTCTTAAGTTTCTCCTTTCATTTTAACTTAACACTTTTTTAAACCTTTTTCCATATATTAATAATCTAGTTGTCGAAAAACTAGCGGTATTTATAAAAAGTACTATCGCTATGGTTAAGTTTTTCGCCTTTATTGTAGTCGATGATATAATAGCTAACGAATTTGGTAAAATATTCTTCGGTTAAGTCTTTATCGACGTCTTATCCCTAAATATTGTGGTTATAGTACTTGGTAAAAAGGAGTCCGAGGGCCTTAATTACTTTTTTACCAATGGAGTCGGTAATTACTTTGAAGTCAATACTAACGTTAGCCATTTTAACGTTCTGGTTTATATAAGACATGTAGGTTACGTAAGACGAGTTACTTAGTCATCCTAGGCGTAGTAACTTGGTGTTTTAATATAAAGTCGCGGGGGAACTTGGCGATTTAGCATTAAATTACTCGGCGTAGCTTTCTCATCACAACTTGATATTTCTTGTTTTTTTCGCTTAAAACAGCGATCTTAACTATTAAATTGGCGTAGGGAAGAGAAAAGAGTAATGTATAGGTAAAGGTTTAGTATAAAGGGTAAGGTCGAAGGTTGTTTATTATTATAGGTAAAGGTTAAAGATTATTTATTTAAGGCTGTGAACTTAGTCGTTTTTACAATAGTAACACCCGCAGTAGTATTAACTTATCCGTTTTCCAACTTGCTGAATTGAGAATTTTAGCAGTTAATTTCAACGCTTTTTGAAAAAGAATCTGGTAAAAATTTCTTGTTATTTTCAATATCAATACCTTTACTACCTTTAAGTTGCCTTAAAAACCGCCGCAACCTAAAAGTCTTTTCTACTCACTACCGTAAACACCTCCGCAATTTGTAAAAGCCTTTCGCAAAAATATTTACTCTACCCTAGCCGCCGTTATTAACGTAGAGCGTAACCAGAAAATAGTTTCTTCTTTTACTTAGCTTATTGGTGCTTAACCCAATAAGCACTAATCATTGTTAGTAGGACTTTAGACATTACAACATTATCAATTCGATTAGTCAAAGTAACAGTAGTATTATGTGGTCAAGTGGTGGATATATTGTTCTAGGTTTGGCAGACCGCTAGCTGGTCTACACAGTAATTTTTATATCCAATTGCTTGGATAGTGCTCCAGTGTGAAGTGAGGTCATATTTCACTTGACCTACAGTCAAATACAGTAAATCCACACAAAACAATACAATCCACTTGCAGTTAATACAGTCAACTCTACTGTAAGTAAAGTTGACTTACTGCATTGCAAATACTACTATTTTAATAGCTTTATAATATATTAGTAGAATATTCAGCTAAGTGTTGGAATGGTAGTAACTGTAGTGCAGTAAGTCAACTTTACTTACAGTAAAGTTGACTATACCAATTACAATTTGAGTGTATTTTTTTGAGCTTACTTTATTGGTTGGAAGTCAAGTACAGTATTCGCTCACTTCACACTAGGGTATGAGCCAAGCAATTGGTCCTACAAATTCTTATTCAGACCAGCTAGCGGTTTACCAAACCTAGAATAATACATTCAATACTTTACCACGTGATACTACTTTTATTTCGACCAATCGAATCGATAAAGTTGTAATGTATTAATCTCTATTAATATTAATCAGTGTTTATTAGTTTAAGTACAGATAAGCTGAGTAGAAAAAAAGACTACTTTCCAGTTATGCTTTATGTTAAACGACGGTTAGGATAGAGGAAAGATTTTTGCAAAGGGTTTTTACTAATTTATCAGTCTCTACGGCAGTACGTAAAGAAAACCTTGAGGCTACGCCAGTCTTTACGGTAGTCCAAAAGTAGCGACAGTATCGCTATTGAAAATACTAAGAAAATTTTAACAAAGATCCTCTTTAATGAATTTGACATTGACTGTTAAAATTCTTAAAGTTCGGCAAGTTGGATAAACAGCTAAGTTAGTACTATTTCGGGTATTACTACTGCAAAAACGACCAAGTCTTACGACCAAATAATAAACGACTTTCGACCTTACCCTCTACACCAAACCTTTATCTAAATACTAAGTTTTTCTCCTTTACTTTACTTTTTTCACTTCCATTACGTTAATTTCATTACTAGATTCGCTGCCCTGAGCGAAAACGCCAAGACTCGCCAAGTTGCGCCAAGAAAGCTATGTCACGCGACCTAATACCAAGTTACCAAGTTCCTATGCGACTTTACGCCAAAACACCAAGTCTCTACACTCTCAAATCGCCAAGTTTACTCTACAACATGCTAACAAGTCCTATACAATTCAAAACTTTAAGATAACATTTAGTTAAAAGCGAATAGAGGTAATTTAAGCTTTGGAACCCCTATTTTCAAAGCGTTACGATAAAAAGTTCTGCTGACCTTTATGACTTAATGGAAAAACATTTAGTCAACTTCATTGGCAGCTATATCATCGACCAAAACGATGGCGAATACCTTGACTGCGGTAACCGTACTTTTCGCAAGTACCATAAGTTCTTTGATAATTGGACTATTAATATGTAAAATAAGATTTAGAAGGGTATTAAGTTAAAGTTAAAGGTAGAATTTTAATGTCAAAAGATTTACATTCCAGAAAAAAGCTTCACTAAGCTGGCAAAGACCCTTTTTAAACTGGTCCAACTTAAGGAATACCTTTAAGACCTACGCCCTAAAAGAAAGAGTGTTAAGAAACCTTAACTCCCTTATATACGTTTTAGGGAACTTTCCTTTTATCCCTAGCTAAGTTAAGCTATTTTACGCGTTGAAAATAAGGAACCCATTAATCTGTTTAGCAGCCTAACATCTTCTTGTAACAACGCGGAATACGCTTTTAGCGGCGGCAAAGCATGTGAAGTAGTAAAAGTTAACGCGGTAAGAAGTATTAACGTTGGCGCTTTCTACCAGTTAATAAAGTAAGATGTTCTAGTTCTTTAAAACCTCTAAGCCACTATTATCTCACATCCTTTTGATTAGAATCATTAAACCCTTTAAAACCCTTCATATAGTAAGTTTTCCTATATGTGCGAGCCTACCACAAGACTTTACATCTTAGGCCAGGCGACTAGCAATTACATTTAACACTATAACTCGGAGGCTCTAACGCTTAAATTACAAGGAAATACTAATGTAAACTGGGACAACTAACGCAACCTTCCTCCAAACCCAATTAAAATAATTAATATCAATTATAAGTTTTTTACGAACTTTTCTAAAATTTAGAATAACATAGAAAAGTATAATTTAAAACCTCATAACCTTTTTATCATGCAGATAATACTATTTTTAAATATTTGTAAGTGGATAGAAGTCTCTCTTTTTGGCTTTTACTTAATATTCCCATAATTTTTACAAGGAAAGTTAGGAATTATTATCTGACTTTCTTAATACGAACAAAAACTTTTCGTAAAGTTTATAATAACATAAAATGCTATTTCGAACACGACTTCAACCTTACCTAATACTATACTGACTAGGTGACTACGAGGTAAACCACGATAATAGCTAAAAAAAGAAAAAGAAATACTAATAGATATACTAAACCAAATGTTTAATAAGCTTATACTATGCCAATAAGTTATATAAAAAGGCTTAAACTGGTGAAACCATACTTTTTTAATAGGTACGGGTGTCTGTTATAGGTGTTAGCGAGTTCAAATACACCTTATAACGCTCAGATACTACCTACGAAGGCTTTTTTAACTAATTACGCTTTTCGCTTAAAATTGTAATAATACGTATACCAAACTGTCTTAGTATGTACCCATAAACAGGCGACTTTTACAACGTAAATGAAAAAAACCGTGCGGTTCATTAACTACGTCAACCGCAAATAAAGCTATAGGCGGCTTTAACTTCTAAAATCTAATTAAATGGCTTTGAAATAAAAGCAATAGTTATGTTAGCGCTAATAGGAATAATATTTAAACTAACCTATTGACTATAAGAATTGTCTTCATGATAGTGGTAAGAAATGTTGGATTTGTAATAATCCTAGCTATTGGTTAACTCGATACCCCTCTAATAAACGTAACGATAAAAATGTAATATACTATATTCAATACCCTACTACTTTCAAGCAAAATTATTAGGATTATATCGCAAATTTCGAGGGTAACGAAGTAAGTTACGGCGACGATGCCCTTAAACAAATCAAATAGTATAAGGACACTATTCTTAACACAGCTTAGTAATTAGCCGACTACACCTGTTTTATACTATTTAAACGGCGAAGACTCTTACCTTTATCTTAACCAAACCCCTAACCCCTTATATATTTTTAACCATCGCGATCATTATATAAACTATACTTTTCAAGGTATTATACCAGATATAAAAGTAATGAAGTACTTAATACAAGGTTTTTAGAAATACGTAGTACTACGAAGAGAAAATACTACGATTATCAGAATTAATCGTTACGATACTGATAAAGTTAAAGTTAACTTCATCTTAAGCGAGTAACTATTTTCATGGGGAATTACGGTATTTCAGACTGTTATTGACTTGTTTACGTTTTATATTCTTAAGTTCCCTATCTCTTTCCTTTTTCATTTGAAGAATATAAAAACCTTCGTTATTAACATTAATATTAACGTCAATAAACTAGTTAAAAACGATTAAAGGTTTTCACTCGCCTCTTAGTGGGGACACCTATAGTTTTATCTTCAAAGTTTAAAGACAACGGTATTATACGTGACGGAATTATAGATATGTTAACTATATCGGTGTTTTAACTACTTAGATATTAATAAGTTGTAAAAAGTCCTAAAGTCTATAGGGTATGAAGTTATAATACTTTGCCTTAAAAACTATCTAAAAGATTTATTACTATTTCCAAACGTATGCTCGAACACCTCAAAGATTTACGTTTATATCAAAAGACGATGAGGACTTTAATTACACGTTTTTTATCAATGTTTTTCACTTAGATAACAAGCCTATCCCTATATCGTTCACTCCGTAATTTTCTTTAGTAAAGTTCGGTTTTTAAAGTTCCTATTAATAACTAATACGTGTAAAAAGCTTAAAATATTATATATTAACACGTATTTAGGCACACTTAACACTGCCTTTTATAATTCTAGTACCAACTTTATAGCGGTGGAATTCTAAGAAGATATTGAAATTATAGCAATTTAGTATAAAAAAGTGCCTATAAAGGCTTACTGAAACATTGAAAATATTAAAAGGGTATACGTAATACTTTTTCAAGCGTATTATATCCTTAAGTTGGAGATTGGAAGCTTTACGGATTAAGAGGCACGCTTTTAAATGGCGGTAAAAGGCCTAAATGATATTGTAGGCATTGATGGTTTAGTGTTAACACTAATGGTTTTTGGAGCGTACTAACGCCTAATAAATGCATTTTCTTCATTAGCAAATACCTAGAAGCTAACTATGACCTAAGGAAAAGAATTGAAGAAACTACGGATAGAATCGGCACGTCGCTAATTTAACAACGCCCTTAAAGCCAGGAATGGCTCTACGATAATCTACATATTTGTTTTACCGTTAAAAAGTGAAGTCCTTATATAACAGAAGCTGAGTAAATAAAAGGCCTATAGAAAACCTGAAGTATCGCTGACTTTAAAGTAATTATTGAACTTGTTAACGGTTTTATAACGTTTCGTACCACCCAGATTAAACCACATATTTAGTTAATCAACGATAAAACCTTTCAAGTTAAACGAATCCATTAATACAAGCCTCTTCTACTAGTTATCGATAAGCTGATAAAACTCCACTGACGCAAAAGAACCTCAAAGAAAATGGATATTAAAAAGTAAAAATACACACTGAGCCGTATCTGCAATATTACTTAGGAAAATAAATAAAAAGACGACGAAAACTTGGTATTAAAGTTTCGGGAATAAGGTATTATCAAAAACTCAGGCAAACCTTTTAATAAAAGTGATAAAGTCGAAATTAACGGATTTTTAATTAGAGAATTTGTATAATATATATCTAAAACCGACTTTAACCTTCAAACTTTGAATATTACGATTATTAGATCGAGGATTAAATACAATATTAAAGGCAAGATTACGGGGCAGCCGTAAGAAAAAGTACGTTTAATCGTTGAAGGATATAGTAATAAAGTCAAACATTAAATCCTCATGTAGTCGCTAACGGTTTAAAAATCAATTAGCGCCTGTTGATCGTTTTAATAGCAAGTTTACTAGCTGAAGCTAAAGGCAAATTTATATTTAATAGCTAATATATAACGTCAGTATATACGTATTTACTAACCGATCTATAGCGTATCGTTTTACTGAAGTTAATATAGGAATTAAATGACATTTATTCTTTAGGGAAGGTAATACGATATATTAATCTAATATATGGACTGACCGAAATAGTGTAATGATCACGCTAAATACCCGTGAGTATATAGAAGGTGTCAAAGGGTTTATGCTATCAAGAAGATAGCAGAGGTGCTGAGTGAACAATATCGCAACCATACAAATAATGATCAAAAGCCGTGAGGCTATTCAGAATATACTGAGACTGAATACTTAAATTGACAACTGAATAGCTATGAAGGAAATACTATCTATGTGGTGATGACCTTGTCCTTATATATCCGTGCCTTCATACCATCTTCAGTACTGGATAGCTTGGATAGCAAGATATCCAACATATCCTATACGTCCGTGCGTTAACCCTAACCCTGGGTTGCTGACATAAGAGATGTTCCCCGCCTGATGTGTTGGACTTCAGGCTTCTCAGTGGCGCAGTTGCATACTGGCTCATTTCCTGACTCAACCGCTGTCTGAGTCATGACAAATAGGCGTCCATTTGTTCCTAACTTATGAATCGTACTATAAGTTACAGTTAGGTATAAAGTCTTTAAAATACGATCCGTACTTACTAGTAACGTAGAAAAAGGACTTCGGTCTAGTAGGTATATAAATTAACGATATCCTTTTTATTAAAACAACTGGTTTTATAGTATTAGAATAATAAGTGATTAAGGACTCTAAGTTTTAAAATTGTAAATCAGTTATAACGTTGGCATATAGCAACTAATTTGACTTTAACAGATCGTTAACCCGTATACTTAGTGTTAATACAGGCTTTAGTTTTCGCTAAAAGAGCTAAGATGCTGATTTAATTACAATCGACGAAACTAAAGTACTTAAGGCTTAACGGTACTTGAAATAGCGTGCTCGTGGCAGCTATATAGCTAACATATACCAACTGAAAGCCTTTTTACGACCTATATATTACGATATACATATAAGACCTAATAAAGGAAGACTTTAACCGGCTAAATGAAAGGTTTAGGTAATAGATACGAAACTTAGACTGAGGGATCAATTTGGTTCTGATCCACCCATTGAGGACTAAGTAAATGATTTTTACAAAGAGGTTCTTTGTAAATAATACCGATTTATATATATAGATCGGTTTTGTAATAACCCTTGTCAATAAAGAGAAGCGGAAGGATTAACTTAATATTATTGGTAACTTAATTTACTAGATCTTTGTTAAATGTAAAAGTATCACATGAAACGTATTAGCTTTAAATATTGACAGCATAATAGCTAGCTTTAATGTAGGTATGGCATTATGTAAAACCCTTAATGTTATTACCAGGTATTTGAATATTCCTCCTATCCCGGTAGTAATCTATATCAACTCAAAAAGCCTGTTCGAATACCTTTCAAAGCTCGGAACCATTAGCGAAAAACGCCTGATAATTGACGTAATAGCACTCCACGAAGTATATAATAGTAGGAAAATTGAGGAGTTCCGATAGATCGATTGTAAAGATAACTTTGCTAATACTATAATAAAGGCGTCGACGAACAAAGCCTTTAAAAGGTTTATAAATAGCAATAGGCCAACCATATATATCGAGAACTATATTAATAGGTTGTATAGCAAAGTCAGATCATATGCCGGTAAACAAAGAAGCGCTTGCAAATTGAAAAACTACCAGGAAACTAAAGATAACGACCTCTTTAATTAGCATAGCTGAATAGGAAGTTTTTATAAGCCCATGGGGGAAGAACTTTTTGTAGGAATTGATAAACTCAGACCTTGGAGCCGTGGAGCAATGAAACGCAAATAGTGTTAATTTAAGTGCAAATGTATTTAGTTTCTCGTGGAAGTTAACTAAAATCAATTAGGGCTTGTATTGGCAAATCTTTAGATCATTGCAAAGTTGTCGATTCGATTGGTCGAAGTAACAGTGGCATTGCATTGGTCAAGTGGTAGATGTATTGTTTTAGGTTTGGTAAACCACTAGCTGGTTTGTATTGTAATTTGTATGGTCAATTGCTTGGCCCGTACCCTAGAGTGAAGTGCAGCATACTATACTCGACTTAAACTCAATGCGGTAAGTCAGTACAAAGTAATACACTTGCAGTACGGTTAACTTTATTGTAATTAAAGTTGACCTACTGCACTGCATGCAATACTATTTTAATACTGGCGGCTTTTTAGTTTGTGCGCATACGCTAGTGAGGTTCACTAATTTTTTTTTCGGTTACTACTAAATTGCCTCCTTGTTAACTGGTTAGACCCCTATTAATTCCGGTTGATTTCTATATTGAATTGCACCTAATTGAATATAAATTAACCAAATTTGACCTCAATTTCTCCGTTGCCCTAAGGTCCGAATTTATTAACTCCTATAAAAGGTTTTTCTACTATAGGCCTTTGCAGGTCTCCATTTTATCCGTGCCAATTAAATAGGTCCGTATCATTAATTTCCTGTTAGTTTTCCAGTTTGTTATTACGTGAATTGTGCCTTTTGGGCGGCCTATCAACGTAGCCCTCGATCTGTATGGTTAGCCTATTGCTGTTTACAAACTTTTTTAAGGCCTTATTTGGCGTTTCTTTCGTTATAGAATTTACGGGATTGTCTTTACCATTGATCCACCGGAATTTCTTAATCTCCCTTTTTTTCATAGGTTTTACGGAATGCTATTACGTCAATTATTAAGCGTTTTTCGTTAGTGGTTCTGAGCTTTAAAAGATATTCAAATAGTCTCCTTGAGTTGGTATAGATTACCACCAAAATAGGAGGAATCTTTAATTGTTTGGTAATAAGGTTAAGGGTTTTCTATAGTGTTATACCTACGTTAAAGCCCATCATTATACCGTAAACCTCCGATATTAATACGTTTCGTATAATCCTTTTATATTTGATGGAGGTCTAATGGATTAGGCTATCAATAATACTAAATTTGTCTTCCCACTTGTTTTCGTTGACGAGGGTTATTAAAAAGTCGAATCATGAAGACAAATAGGTATTATTTGTAAAGGACCCGTCCGTAAAGATTATTAGCTTAGCCCTTGATAAGTTGATTGGAACCATATTAATCCCACGGTTTAGGTTTTGTATTTGGTACTCGAGCCTTTTATTAGGACGGTTAAAGTCTTTATCCGTTAGTTCTTATACTTATGCTGCGATAGATAGGTCGTATAATACTTTCGTCTGACATAGGGTGGTGATATAGCTACCATAGGTATGTTGTTTAAGATATCGTTGGGTTTCAGTCGTATTAATTTTGTTAATTATAGCCAAAATATTGTCCTGGCTTCTTTGGCGAAAGTCATAGCCAGTATCAATATTAAGTATACGGATTAACAATCCGTTAAAGTTAAGTTAATTTTATTTCGTTAATGTCTTTACTAGTTTACAATCTCAGAATTTTAAGTCTTTAATCGCTTGTTGTTCCAGTATTACAGAGTTAATCGTTCCGACGAAAAAGGTATCGTTAATTTGTATATTTATTACACTGAAGTCTTTTTTTACGTTAACAATAAGCACAAGTTATATATTAAAGTCTTTCTCGTTCATTGTAATTTTAAATGAGATTAATAGGTTAGGAACTAATAAACGCTTATTTTAGCTAATCCTTACAGTGGTTTAATATATCGTATTACAGTTTTCAAAGAGTAAATATCACGGAGCTTTGATACTAGTTTTAGTAGTACGATTGGTTGTAAATCCGTTGTTAATTAAGTACAGGCCTGCGTTATATTACGTTTATTAAACATAAACTTACCTTTAGTTTTAGCTGGTGAACTTGTTATTAAAGTAATTATTAAGCGTTAGCTGATTTTCTAAATCGTTAGCGATTGCGTAAGGATTTAGTTTTTGCTTTTATCGCTATATCTTTAAGCAATTAGACGTGACTTTTCGTACAGCCGCCCCATGGTTTTACCTTTAACCTTGTAAATGATTTTCGACTTAAAGATCTTGACGTTTAGGTCCTAAAATTAAAATCGGTTTTCTGTATGAATTGTACAACACTTCGAGTTAGTAAGTCGTTAATTTTGACTTTATCGTTTTCTTTTAATGGTTTTCCAAATGTTTTAATAATCCCTTATATTCAAAGCTTTAATGCTAAGTTTTCGTTATCTTTTTCTTTCCTACTTATTTAAGCATTATTATAAATTCGGCTCTGTTTATATTCCTTCTTTTTAATGTTTTTCTCGGGGGTCGTCCGCGCTGGCGGCGTTTTATCGGATTATTGATAATAGGTGAAGGAGGTTTGTGTTCTCTCAGTAGTTTGGCCTAAGAGTCTTTATTATCAGTAACCCTGATATAGGTATTAACCTATATAGTTCGAAAATATATAGGATCGGTAGCAATTTTAATAATTATTCTAGAGTTCGTGATATTTAATATCTAATACAAGCCTTTCCATTTATTTGGCTCCCGTTATACAAGGATTTTACTTTGTAACGGTAAAGTAAGTACGTCGATTATTATCAGGCTGTTTATGATATTAAAGGCGTTATGAACCTAGCGACATGCCAATTTCTTTTGTAGTTCTTTTAAAGCTTTATTGTAAGCCGTAATACATTTTTAAGTAATTGTTAAGGGTGGAGACTTACTCGTTAGGCGTGGATACGTTTTAAAGACTAATATAGTTGGTACTAAGCCATTAGGTAGGCATAGATATGTGTTAATCTATAGCATTTTTAGCGTTTTTTACCTATCTTTTTCCGAAAGGGACTTTAAAAACTTGGCTCTATAAAAAGAGGCTGTATAATTAACGACGTAAAGGAAAGGCTTATTATTTAAATAAAATACATCGGCAAAAATCTCATAGTTAAAGTCTTGATCGTTATTTAGTATCAACTTAAATTTTTGGGAAACTTGGGCATGTATTCGGTAGTAGTGATAAAGTCTTTTCATGGTCTTTATATCATCGTATTCCACATATTTATGATTTACGAATTTTAAGACTTTGTAAAGCCTATTGATAGTTAGGTGGTTGAAACGCCGGTATAGTTAACATATCTCCGGTTTGGTTAGGTTTAACACCATTGCCTCTAGGCTTTGAAAATAAAACCATAGGTGCCTTTACTTAAAGATGAGGAGAAACCTCTGGTTATTTTTAACTAGTTTATTTGTGTTAATGTCGACTTTGACGCTAAGAGTCTTTATATCCTAAATAAAGTAAAAAAGAGGTAGGGCGCTGAAGAATGTGAAAGGTAACTACTTCTATAATAGTTTAAATTATCGTTATCCCTAGTAACGATAATTATTCGCCTAGGCCAAAGTTCACTTTGGCTTTACTAGTATCGTGACGACTAATCTTAGTGGCTGTAGTGCTTTCCTTTAATAATGCTACGTATTGTGAATAGCGTTTCATGTAGTATTTTATTGCTTTTTTGTCTGGAATAATACCTTAAAACGTGTGGTCTGCGTAACAATCACAAATATTAAAGGTATATAAAAGGTTAGGGGTTTAGTTAGGGTAAAGGTAAGGGTCTTTATCACCTAAACGGTATAGGAAGACGTGGTCGGCTAGTTACTAGGCCGTATCAGAAGTAGTATTTTTGTATTACTTGATCTGTTTAGGGGTATTGACGCCGTTAATTGTCTTTTCGCCTTAGAAGTCTTCCATTTTATTCAAGTAGTCTTGTTTAAAAGCAATGGGGTATTAGGCGTAATATATTACCTTTTTTTTTACGTTCGGCAAGAGGGTATCGAGTTAACTAGCAGTCAGATTTGCTACAGATCCAATATCTTTTGCTATTATTACAACGATAGTATTGGCGGTTAATAGATTCGCCTAAATCTTGGCCTTATTAGCGTTAATATGGCTATTACCTTTAGTTTGTGGCCGGTGGACCAGATTTTATACATTGTAGACACCTATAGCCATACTTATAATCGACGTAATCAACTATCGTAAGGTCTTTTTCCTTTACATTAAGGAAGTTGCCGGTTAGTGGGTATATACCAAGTGATTTTGGTATACGAATTATTACATTGGTAAACTAGGAACGTAACTGGTTAAAAAATCTTTCGCAGATGGCATTTGAGCATTTTAAGGCGTATTTGAACTTGATAATACCCGTAACTGTTGCCTGTACCTGCTCGCGAAATATGGCTTCGTTAGTGTAGACTTTTCCTATTACTTTTTGGTATAGCATTAACTTATTAAGTATTTAATTAAGGACGTCTATTAGTGTTTCCTTCTTTTTCTTTTTCGTTATTATTATAGTTTAT
Source organism: Anisogramma anomala (assembly GCA_038502455.1). Lineage (NCBI taxonomy): Eukaryota > Fungi > Ascomycota > Sordariomycetes > Diaporthales > Gnomoniaceae > Anisogramma > Anisogramma anomala. Next base: position 8,358,863 of record JASMMZ010000012.1, on the reverse strand, counting down.
CACTTGGTAGCCTAATTTGTATAATATTGGGCGAGATAAATATCATATTCGAAGTAGCTCTTTATACTGTCATAAATCTCGCGGAATATGGTAGCTTTAATAAGGAAAGTTATGTAATAATATCTGGTATGCCCTATAAGGATTTCAGGAAACAGTAAATGAAAACTTAAAGGGAAAACTTCCATTTACTTGCAAATGTTTAATAAGGGCATTATTTTAGTATCGAAAAGTTTGTAAGACTTTCCGTTATACTTTTTTACGACGTTTTAGATTTTAGCGAAATCCGTAAATAGTTTGTAGTTAATATTGACTATTTTGACAGGTATCGGTGGAAGGTCGCGATAGTTATCCTAGACTTAAATGGTGTTTCCCGGTAGTTTGAACTTCGAGGCTTTCGAGGTTAAGTGTTAAGGGTAATTACTGGTCGTCTGGCTCGAAGGGTAAAGTTCGATAGTAGGACCTATAATAGGCTTTCGTGTGTAGGCAAACCTGAAGGGGGAAGGTTTTTAAGCAACTTGGCGACTTTAAGTAAAATGTTAAAGGGGAAGTAGTTTTTGACGATTTTGAAAGGCTTGGTGATTTTGCTTAATTGACTGGTGTAGAGCGTTGGCGTTAATACTTTTGGCCGCGTAGGCGGCTATTTCTTTACTTGCCTTGCCGCCGCTAAGAAAGTACTCTGCGTTATTACGTAGAGGTTTTAGGCGGTCGAGTAGATTAATAGGCTTATCTTTCGCGCATAAAAAGGTTTAACTTAGTTAGGGGTAAAGAGAAAGTCCCTTGGATCGCATATTAGGGCGGTGAGGTTCCTTAATATCCTTTTCCTTCGGGTATGAGTTTGAAGTGTGTTTTTAAAGCTGGGTTAAGTCGAAAATCTTTTACGTTAACCTTTTATTGTCTTATAATGGTATATAGATTCCTTATCGTTTAAGTTTCGTTTTCATCTTTATTTTTACCACTTTTTGAATTAAAGTTTATATAGTAATAATCCAGTCGTTAAAAAGGTTACAAAAGTTATGAAAGGCGTAGTTAGGGTTGTTAGTATTATAATGCTTAACAATGTAGCAGCCGATGAAGCTTTTAAGGTATTTCTTAATTAATTTTTCATCGACGTTGTATCCCTAAAGATCGTGGTTAAAATGCTTGGTAATGACCGATTCGAAGGCTTTAACTTTTTCCATGTATGCTTAACTTGAATTTATTTTAATGGTTTGACCTGTAGGGGACGTGTAGAGCGCGTAGGGTAAGGGACTTAGTGATTTTTGGAAGTAAGGACTTGGTGTTTTTGGCGTAGAGTTGCGTGTAAACTTGGCAGTTCGGCGTAAGGTCGCATAACGTGGCTTTTTCGGTACGACTTGATGTTTTCGTTTAAGGTAGCGATCTTGATAATTAATTGGCGTAGGGGAAGTGAAAAGAGTGAATTAAAGGCAAATTTTTGGTGTAAAGAGGAAGATCAAAGGTCGTTGTTAGTGGTAAAAGGCAAAGGTTATTTGTTGTGATCGTTTAACCATGAGACTTCGTCGTTTTTGTAGTAGTAGTACTCGTAGTATTATTAACTTAGCCGTTTTATAACTTGCCGAACTTTAAGATTTCTAAGAGTTAATCCTAAAGTTTTTAAGAAGGTTTAATAAGATTTTTTTGGTGTTTTTAATAGCGATACTGTCGCTACCTCCAAGCTGCCGTAAAAATAGGCGTGGCCTAAAAGTCCTTTTTACTCAGTGCCGTAAAAACAGACACATTAGTAGAGGCCCTTCGAAAGAATCTTTCCTTTACTCTAACGTTAACGTAGAGTATAATAACTAGAAAGTAGCTTCTTTTTTTACTTAGCTAATCTGTACTTAACCTAATAAGAACTGATCAGTGTTGGCAGATCTTTAGATTGTTGTAACGTTGTCGATTCGATTGGTCGAAGTAACAGTAGTATTGCATTAGTCAAGTGGTAGATGTATTGTTCTAGGATTGGCAGACCGCTAGCCGGTTTGCACTGTAATTTGTACGGCTAATTTCTTGGCCCGTGCCCTAGAGTGAAGTGCAGCATTCTGTACTTGACTTACACCCAATGCGGTAAGTCGGTACAAAGCAATACACTTGCAGTACAGTCAACTTTACTGTAAGTAAAATTGATCTACTGCACTGCATGCAATACTATTCCAACAGTTGAGCCAATTAACAAGGACATAATTCAGTAGTTACCGGAAAAAAATATTTAACAACATTAGCGTACGCGCACAAAATAAAAAACTGTTAGTGTTGGAATAATAGTAATTGCAATGCAGTATATCAACTTTACTTGTAGTAAAGTTGATTATACTGATTGTAAGTTAAGTGTATTGTTTGTAGGCCTACTGTATTGGCTGTAAGTTAAGTATAGTATACGACCACTTCACACTAGGGTACTTACTAAGCAATTGGCCCTATAAATTAGTATGCAAACTAACTAGCGGTCAACCAAACCTGAAACAATATATCTACTACTTGACCACACAATATTACTATAACTTCGACCAATCGAGTCTACAACGTTGCAACATCTAAATCCCTACCAACACTAAGCTTAATTTCCAGTAAATTATATAAAGTTGAAGCCTTAACGTTATAACAAAAAATATTCCACTACGCTTCGCTATAAATACAGGTCATACTTCTAAAAAGTTCCTTAAGGTTTTAAGATCCGAAACTTATTTAACGACGAGTTTACTTTCAAAACGTATATATAAATCCAAATACAATACTTTGAAATTATAGATATACTTTAGCAAAACAATATCAATTAGCGAGGCGTAATGGCTTACATTGATATGGGGCTAAACCGTCACAAGGAATAATTTCTTTTGTGAGTTGGAAAAACATACAATAAAGTATTATATGGGCAAAATTAATGGAAAAAACATGGATTCATCTTCATACCAGATAGAAAATATCTTTATGATCATTCGATATCATAAACTTAGAATCGCAACGAATATAATAACTATTAAACCCGATATAAATATAAATGTTAATACTATTTAAATTCTTACATCAATTAAAGGTACTATTGAATCTATAAACTCTTGCGTAACCGCCAAGATAATAATAAATAACGTAAGTACAAACGTAATCGTTACCGTTATGCTAGCGACCTTCATTATAAAAACAGATGTCAGCGTAATAAAAATCGTCTGCATAACAGTCGTTGCAGCAATAAATACCGCTAAAAACGTCACAAGGATCTCCGCAACAAAAAAATAAGGTATATAATAGTCAATCGGGTTTTAACGAAAACACGAAAACAATTTACAAACTTTATTATCCTCCTGATTCAAAAATTTCGTTGGTTTCGTTTACGAAATTTAAGGGTCTTATAAGTTTGTTAACTCAACTTACCAAACATCTCTATATTTATAACTTTTATTAAACTGCTTTCAAATCGAAAAATCAATTATTTATACACCTTAATAATAACCTACCGAATTCGCCATAAGTTCACATAGAAAATCTTGAATGAAATAAACTTTCTATACTTTTAGGTATAAGGTAAACGGTTCACCAGGTTTATTATAGGAATTTTTCGAAAGAATTGATCGTCGCAAAACTTGAAGTTAAGGTCTTCTTTACCAACTATAAGCTAGAGCCAAAAAACGCGAATATACTTATATAAAGTTTAGTTATCGCACTACGTAACAGTTAATTCGATATATCTTTAATGTTGGTAGGGCTTTAGATGTTTCAATGTTGTTAATTCGATTGATTGGTCGAAGTAACAGTATTATTGCGTGTTCAAGTGGTGGATGTCTTGCTTTAAGTTCGGCAGACTGCTAGCCGGTCTATGTAGTAATTTGTATGGTGAATTGCTTGGCCTGTGCCCTAGTATGAAATGAGCGTATACTGTATATGTTTTACAGCTAATATAAACACTAAACTTGCAGTTAATATAGTTAACTTTACTTATAGTAAAGTTGACTTACTGTACTACCAATACTATTATTTTAATATCGGCGGCTTTTTATTTTCTGCGCGTACGTTAGTGTGGTTGACTAATCTTTTTCGATAAGTGTTCAATTACGAAATTGTTAATTGGTAAGACCCTTGTTAATTTCAATTAACCTTAGTATTTAATTCCACCTACTTATACTTAAATTACCTTAATTTCTGTTAATTGCTTTACGGCTGTGAGGTTCCACTTTATCTATTTTTTTAGAACTTTTTTCCGTTACAAACCTATTTAATCTTTCGATTTATCCATGTTAATTAAACAAGTTGTTATCGACAGTTCCTGAATAATCTTTCGGCTTGTTAGCATGTTCTTAGCCGTTGCCGTTACGTGATTTAACATTGTCGAGTGGCTTATTAACGTAACCCTTGATATGTATGGTTAGCCTATTATTTTCCACAAAAGTTTTAAGGGATTCATTCGTCGATACCTTTAAGATAGTATTAGTAGGATTGTTTTTGCTATTAATTTATTAAAATTGCTTAATTTTCCTCCCCTCGTAGGCTTTGCGGAGTACCATTACGTCGATTATCTGGCGTTTTTCGCTGGTGGTTTCGAGCTTTGAAAGGCATTCAAACAAGTTCCTCGAATTTGTATAGATTACCACCGGGATAGAAAAAATCTTCAGGTGCATGTTAATAACGTTAAGGGTTTCCCACAATGCTATACCTATATTAAAATCTTATATTATGCTGTAGATCTTTAAAGCCAGCACGTTTTATGTAATCCTTCTGTATATGACAAAGGTTTAGTAAATCAGGCTGTAGATAATGTCAAATTGGTTCTTTCGTTTATTCTTATTGACGAGGGTTATTAGGAAACCGATCTGTAAAGAAAGTTTGGTGTTATTGATAAAAAACTTATCTATAAAAATTACTAATTTGGCTTTCGACAGTCGATTAAGACTATATCAATCCTTTGGTTTATGTTTCGTATTTTCTATTTAATACTTTTGTTTCGCCGGTTAAAGTCGTCACCTATTAGGTCCTATGTTTGTATCTCGATGAAAACGTCGTAAAGAATTGTGATTAGTATAGGGTGGCGATATAGCTGTTACGGGTACGCTATTTCAGGTACCGTTAGTCTTTGACCATATTAGTCTTATTGATTGTGACCAAATTAGTGCTTTAGCTATTTTGGCGAAAGCTAAGGCCAGCATTAATACTAAGTATGCGTATTAACGATTTATTAAAGTTAAATTGACTGTCTTTCGCTAATGATATAATTAGTTTACAGTTTTAAAACTTGGAATCTTTCATTGCCTGTTTTTTCTTTATTATAAATCTAGCCATTTTAACAAAAAGTGTATCTTTAGTTTGTATACCTATTAGGTTGAAGTCTTTTTTTTGTGTTACTAGTAAATATGGTTTGTATACTAAAGATTTTATGTTTAGCTGTAATTTAAAATGCTATTAGTAGATCAAAAACCAATAAACACCTACTTAGACTAATCTGTATAAAGTCTTAATATATCGTATCACCGTTTCTAAAACGTAAATATGCCGTAGTTCATGTGGTAATTTCAGTAGTACAATCCGTCGTAAATCTATTACTGATTACATATAAGCTTACGTTATATCTCAGTTATTAAGCGTAAAATTTCCTTTAGTTTTTGCTAGCGAACTTGTTATTAATGCGGCTATTAAATGTTAGCTGATTTTCTAAATTGTTAAAGATTACGTAAGGACTTAGATTTTGCCTTTATTATCATATCTTTAAGTGATTAGTAATAATTCTTCGTACGGCCGCTCCGTGGTTTTACCTTTGACTTCGTGGATAATCCTCGACTTAAAGATCGTAAAGTTTGATTCTTAAAGATTAAAATCGTTTTTAACACCAATTATATAACCTATCGGGTTAGAAAACCGTTAATCCCAACCATATAGCTTTTTTAAAAGGTTTGTCAGAGGTTTTAATAATGCCTTATACCTGAAGTTTTAGTGCTAAGTTTTCGTTATCCTTTTCTTTTATACTTACCCAAGTAGTATTATAAATATGATCCAGTATGTATTTTTTCTTTTTAACGTTCCTCTTTTTCAGGGATTGTCCACACCAAAGGCATTTTAACGGCTTTTTGATAATAGGTGGAGAAGGTTCGTATTAACTTGGTTGTTTAGCTTAAAGTTTTTTATCGTTAGTAATCCTAATATAAGGTTTAATTTAGGTAATATAAAAATTCACAAAACCGTTAGTAGTTTTAATAACTATTTCGGAGTTAGTGATACTTAAAATCTTGTATAAACCCTCTTATTTACCCGGCTCCTGCTATACGAAGACTTGTCTTCGTAACGGCAAAGTAAGTACATTGATTGTTATAAGACTATTCTTGGTGTTAAGGGTACCATTGACCTGACGGTGTGCCAATTCCTTTTGCAGTTTCTTTAGTGCTTTGCTGTAGGCTACAACTTGCTTTTGGGTACTTGCTAATAGTGTAGATTCACTCGTCAGATGTAGGTACGCTCTAAAGACTAGTAGCGTTAGTATTAGACTTTTATGGCCTATAGTATCGTTCAGACCTTTTATCTTTATTTAAAGGCGTGCCTCCGGATTTATAAAGCTTTTAATCTTTAAATTAATGATATTGTACGCTCAGCGAAGTAAGGTATGTGTCCTTTCAACTTTTACAATGCTTTAATAAGCCTTTACAAGCACCTATTTGAATTAAATACCCATTATTTTGGTATTTTTCGAAACTCCGCCGCTGTAAAATTCGTGCCGGTATCGTAAACGACGACGTTAAATAGTCCTATATGCCTTTAAATTCACAGTATGCTTAACGTTTCCACGTATTCTGTGTCGAAAGGGACTTTAGAAACTTAATCCCATAAAAAGAAGGTTGCGAAATCGATGATATAAAAAATAGGCTTATGATTTTTTTTTTAAAAAAAAAGTGAATGAAAACCTCGTAGTAAAAATCTTTGTCGTTTTTAAATATAAATTTCAATATTCGGGTGGCTCAGGTATGCGCTTGACAATAGTGATGAAGCTTTTGAATAGCTTTTAGGGCAAAGTATTCCACAACTTTATGTTTTACAAACTTTAGGACTTTATACAGTTTGTTAATAGTTAGGTAATTGAAGCATCGGTATAGTTGATATATCTCCGGCTCGGTTAGGTTTAACTCCACTATTTTAAAACCTTAAAGATGAAATCGTAGATTCCCCTACTTAAAGGCGAGGGGAAACATTTGGCCGTTTTTAACTAGTTTATCAGTATTAACGTTAACGTTAACGCCAAGGGTCTTTATATCTTTGAAGTAAAGAAAAAAGAAGGTAGAGGACTTAAGGAAGAAAACCGTAATTGACCAAATAATAATTTAAATTACTGTTGTCTCTAGTAAAGATAATTACTCGCCTAGTCCGAAGTCAACTTTGACCTTATTAGTATTGTAACAATCGATCTTAATAGAGGTATTGTTTTTCCTCCGCAGTGCTATGTATTGCGAATAACCTCCTGTTGAGTATTTTACTTCCTCTGTATTTGGCATAATACCTTCAAACGTGTGGTCGGCATAACGATCGCGAAAATTAGAAGTGTGTAAAGGATTAGGGGCTTGGTTAAGGTAGAGGTAAGGGTTTTTACCGCCCAGTCAGTATAAAAATGCATAGTCGGCTAGTTATTTGGCCGCGTTAATAGTAGTATTTTTATATCACTTGATATGTTTGGGGTTATCGTTGCCATTAATTGGCTTGTTGTTTTTATAGTCTACGATTTAATTTAAGTGTTTTTCAAAGTGATAGAGTATTCAATATAATATATTACCTTTTTGCTTTTTCGTTCGGAATGGAGGTGACGAGTTTACCAATAGCTAGACTTATTGCAAATTTAATATTTTTCGCCACCATTACGACGATAGTTCTTACATTTGATGAAACCGTTTAAATCTTGGCCTTATTGGCGTTAGCGTGGTTATTACCTTTGGTTTGTAGTTGATAGGCTAAACCTTAGGAGTTAAGGACACACGTAGTCGTATGTACGGTCGACTTAATTAATTACCATAAGGTCTTTTTTATCCACGTTAGGAAAGTTGTTGATTTTTGGGTATATATGAAGCCAGTTTAGTATGTGTGCTATTATAGTTGTAAACGGGGAGTGCAACTGGTTAAAGAAGTTTTCGCAAATAGCATATGAGCTTTATAAGGTTTATTCAAACTCTCTAACGCCCGTAACTGCTGTTTGTAACTGCTTGCGAAGTACGGCTTTACTAACGTGGGGTTTTCTTTATTGTTTGCTAATATAATATAAGCTTGTTAAATATCTGATTTAACATATCTATTGGTGTTTTCTTCTCTTCTTTCCTCGTTATTATCGTGATTTACCTCGTAGTTACCCAATTTATATAGTATTAAGCCAGATGGACTTCGTACTCGAAGTAACTTTTTATACTATTGTAAACTTTGTGAAAGACGATTGCTTGGGTTAGAAAGGTCAGGTAGTAATCCGTGGCGTACCTTGTAAGAATTTTAGGAAACAGTAAGTAAAAACTAGAAGGAAGAATCTTTATCCACTTACAGATGTTTAAAAAGGTCATTATTTTCGTGTTGAGAGATTTGTAAAGTTTTCTGTCATACTTTTCTACATCGTTCCAAATCTTGGCGAAATTCGTAAAAAGCTTATAGTTAATATTAACCATTTTAACAAGTTTTAATAGTAGGTCGCGATAGTTACCTTAGTCTTTATTCGTGGTGTTTCCTAGCAGTTTAAGCCTTGACGACTCTAAAGCGCGATATTAAAGATAATTGCTACTTTTTTGTCCCAAGAGGTAAATTCCTATATTAAAACTTATGGTGGGCTCGCGCGCGTAGACTAATCTGCCGTTGGAAGGCTTTTGGGAGACATGGCGATTCTGCTTAAAGTGTTGGGGGATAAAGGAGATCTAAAGGTTTCAAAATACTTGATGATTTTTTTTTTTAATTAATTGGTGTAAATCAGCAAAGTTAATTTCTCTGGCCGCGTTGGTGGTTGTTGCTTTACATGCCATGCCTCTGCTGAAAGCATTCTCCGCGTTGTTATGTGGAGGTGGTGAGCTGCTGAGCAGGTTAATAGTTTTCTTATCGTTAGCGCGTAAAGAGACTTGACTTATCTAAGAGTGGAGGGGAAGTTATTTAGACCACGTATAAGGGCGTTGAGTTTTTTTAGTACGCTTTACTTTAGGGCATAGATTTTAAGTTAATTTTTAAGGTAGGATAACTCGAAGAGTTTTTGTGTTAGCTTTGTAATACCTTGTGATAGTATATCGATCCCTTGCTGCTTAACTTCAGCCCTAAACCTCGACTTGGCCCCTTTTTCAATTTCATTTTACATGTTAATGGTCTAGTTATTAATAAAATTACGAAACTTGCAGAAGGCGTAATTAGGGTTATTACAGTTGTTGTGTTTAATAATATAGTAATCAACGAAGTTGGTAAGGTGCCTTTCCTTTGAGTTTTCGTCGATATTTTACGCACAAAGATTTTCGTCGTTATGTTTGGTAAAGGTAGTTCCGATAGCTTTAATTGTTTCTTTTTCTAGCGGAGTCGATAATAGCTTTAAAGTAAGCGTTGGCGGTAGCAATCTTAAGGTTTTGGCTTGCGTAAAACTTGGTAGGCGTGTAGAGTGTATAGGGCGAGGTACTTAGCGATCTTGGATGTAGGGACTTGGTGTTTTGACGTAAAGTTGCATAGAAACTTGAGAACTTGACGTTAAATCGCGCGACGTGGCTTTCTTAGCGTGACTTGATGTTTCTTGGTATTTTCGTTTAGAGTGGCGATCTTGAATATTAAATTAGTATTGGGGAATTGGAAAGAGTAAAGTAGGGGTAAAGGTTTAGTATAGAGGGTAAGGTCGAAGGTCGTTTATTATTTAGCTGTAGGACTTGGTCGTTTTTATAGTAGTAGTACTCATGTTAGTATTGATTTAGCCGTTTGCTAATTTGCCCAATTTTAAGACTTATGATTGTTCATTTCAACGCTTTTTTTGAAGAAGGATTCGTGAAGATTTCTTGGTGTTTTTAAGTAGCGATACCGTTGCTTACTTTCAGATTACCGTTGTGGACTGATGTAGTACTAATAGAGGCCCTTCGTAAGAATCTTTCCTTTATTCTAACGATAACATAGAGCTTAATAACTATAAAGCAGCCTTTTCTTATACTTGGCCAATCTGTGTTTAACCTAATAAGCACTGATCAGTGTTGGTAGGGCTTTAGACGTTGCAACATTATCGATTCGATTGATTGGTCGAAGTAACATTAGTATTGTGTGATCAATTGATGCATGTCTTGTTTTAGGTTTGGCAGACCGCTAGCCGGTCTGCGCAGTAATTTGTATGGTCAATTGCTTGGCGCATGCCCTAGTGTAAAGTAGGCACATACTGTGCTTGCTTTGAAGCCAATACAGTAGGCCCGCACAAAACAATACACTAAACTTGCAGTCAGTATAGTCAACTTTACTTACAGTAAATTTGACTTACTGCACTGCAAATACTACTATTCCAACACTTAAGCATTTATAAAATTGCGAAAAGAGATGTTCGACGTTAAATAACTTTGAGTTATTCGAAATACGTAGATCTGGAATAAATCAAACAGTTTTAAATAAAATTTGTAACCTTTTTAACAAGTGACTTGTTTATATTTATATCGTAATATTTTTTAAATTCAATGTTATAGTTGATGCAAAGATACTATATATTATTCATGTTGGTAGGACTTAAACGTTGCAACGTTGTCGATTCGATTGGTCGAAGTAAAAGTAGTATTGCGTGGTCAAGTGGTGGATGTATTGTTTTAGGTTTGGCAGACTGCTAGCCAGTCTGCAATGTAATTTCTATGGTCAATTAGTTGGCCCGTGCTTCAGAGTGAAGTGTAGCATACTGCACTTGACTTACACCTGATGCGGTTGGTCTACACAAAGTAATATACTTAATACTTATAATACAGTTAACTTTACTGTAAGTAAAGTTGACCTACTGCACTGTATGTAGTACTACTCTAACACTAGCAGCTTTTTAGTTTGTACGTGTACGTTAGTATAGTTAACTCATCTTTTCTGGTTAGTATTAAATAGCGGCCTCATACTCCCCATAAATTCCAATTGACTTTTATACTGGATTGTACCCAATTGTATATAAATTTCCCCCATATAACCTTAATTACTCCATTGCTTTGAGGTACTAGTTTATTAATTCCCACAAAAAGTTCTTATGCCACAGGCTTTTACAAGCCTCTACTTCAACCGTGCCACTCGAACAGATCACCATGATTAATCCCCTAGCAGTCTTCTAGTTTGCCAATATATTTCTGTTTGCTGTTACGTGATTTGAGATTTTTAGGCGGCTTATTAACGTAGCCCTTGATGCGTATAATCAGTTTATTGCTATCTACTAACTTTTTCAAGTCCTTATTTAATAATACTTTCGTTATAACATTAATAGGATTATCATTTCCATCGATTTATCGAAACTCCTTAATTTGCCTCCCTTCGTAAGCTTTATGAAGTGCTATCACGCTAATTATCAGGCGTTTTTCACTAGTAGTTCCGAACTTTAAAAGGCATGTAAAAAGGCCCCTTAAATTGATACAAATCACTACTGGAATAGGAGGAATCTTTAGCTGCTTGGTAATAAGGTTAAGGGTCCCCTACAATGCTATAACTATAGCAAAGCTCAATATTATTCTATGAACTTCCGATGCTAATATTCTTCGTATAATTCTTTTACATTTAACGAAAGTCCAGTAAATTAGATTACTGATAATATTAAACTGATTTTTCCGCTTGTCCTCGTTGACGAGGGTTATTAGGAAGCCGATTTATAAAGATAAATCGATATTGTTTACAAAAGACCCGTCCGTAAAAATTATCAACTCAGCTCTCAATAGGTTAATTATAACCATATTAATTCTGCAGTCCAAGTTCCGCATTTTCTACTCGAACCTCTCATTTAGCCGGTCAAAGTCTTTTTACGTTGGTTTTTATACTTTCTCTACGATAAAATGGTCGTAAGAGGCTTTCGGTTGACATAAGATAATGATATAGCTACCTCGAATACGCTATTTCAAATACCGTTGATTTCTGGCTTCGTCAGTCTTGTTAATTATAGCTAAAACAACGCCCTAGCCCTTTTAACAAAAGTTAAGGCCGGTATTGATACTAAATATACGAATTAACGATCTATTAAAGTTCATTTGGTTACCCTTCGTTAACGTAGTTACCTGCTTACAATTTTAAAACTCAAAATCTTGAATAGCTTATTATTTTGATATCATAAAGCTAGCGGTTTCAACCAAAAGGGTATCGTTAATTTACATACCTAACACGCGAAAATCTCTTTTTTACGTTACTAATGAACAAAAATTATATATTAAAGACTTTATCGCCAGTTGTAATTAAAAATACGATTGGTAGGTAAGAAACTAATGAATACCTACTTGAACCAATCCGTATAATAGCTTAATATAACGTATGACCATACCTAAAAGATATATGACATGGAGTTTTTGTAGCAATTATAATAGTACGATCCGTTATAAATCTATTGCTAATTACGTATAAGCTTACGTTATATCACAGTTATTAAACGTAAACTTACCTTTAATCTTAGCTAGTAAACTTATTATTAAAACAACTACCAGTCGTTAGCTGATATTCTAAATTGTTAACGATTGTATAAGGCTCCAGTTTTTTCCTTTATTATCGTATTTTTAAACAATTAAACGTGATTTTTCGTACGGCTATCCCGTAGTCTTACCTTTAACCTCGTAAATAATTTTCGACTTAAAATTCGTAATATTTGGGTTTTAAAGGTTCAAATCGGTTTTCGATACGAATTATATAACCCTTTAAATTAACAGGCCGTTAATTTCAACCTTGTCGCTTTTCTTAGAAGGTTTACCGAAGGTTTTAATAATCTCTTATACCTGTAGCTTTAATACTAAGTTTTTATTATCCTTTTTTTTTCTATTTACCTAAATAGTATTGTAAATGCGGCTCGATATATATTCATCCTCTTTAATGTTCTTATTTTTTAAAGGTTTTCCGCGTTAGCAGCATTGTGCCGATTTATCGAGAACAGATAAATGAGGTTTGTATTAGCTCAATCGGTTAACTTAAAGGTTTTCATCTTTAGTAACCATAATTTAAGGCTTAACCTGGGTAATCAGAAAGGATACAAGACCATTAATAGTTTTAATAACTACTTGAGGTTTTAAGATACTTAATATTTTATACGAACCCTTTTATTTGCCCGGCTCCTACTATACAAGGACTTTACTTTGTAATGGCAAAACAAGTTCATTGATTATTATAAGGCCGTTTCTGGTTTTTAGGGCCTTATTAACTTAGTGGCGTGCCGATTCTCTTTGTAGCTCCTTTAAAGCTTTGTTATAGGCCGTAATACCTTTTTAAGTACTTTCTGAGGGCAGAAATTCACTCGTCAAGCGTGGGTACGCTCCAAAAACTAACAGCATTAGCATTGAGCTATCAGGGACTATAATGTAGTTTAAGCCTTTTACTACCATTTATAAGCGTGCCTCTGGATCCGAAAAGCTTCCAATTTTCAGTGTAAGGATATTATATACTCGGCTAAGCAAAGTGTATACCCTTTTAACCTTTCCAATACTTCAATTAACCTTTACAAGCACCTGTTTATACTGGATATCCATCATTTTAACATCTTTTTAGAACTCCGCCGCCGTAAATTTAGTGTGGGTATTATGGACGACAATGTTAGGTAGGCTTAAGTACTTATCAATCCATAATATCCTTAACGTTTCCCACGTATCTTTTTCTGAAAAGAACTTTAGGAACTTAGCCTTATAAAAAAAGTTTCGGAATTGATAATATAAGAAATAAGCTTATTATTCAGGTAAAACACATGAATAAAAATCTCCCAGTAAAAATTGTTATCGTCCTTTAATATAAATTTAAATCTCTGGAGGGTTTGATTATACGTTTAGCAATATTGGTAAAGTCTTATAATAGTTTTCAGGGTAATGTATTCCACATTTTATACCTTACGGACTTTAGGGTTTTATATAGCCTGTAAATGGATGGATAGTTAAAACGCCAGCATAGTTGACGTATCTCCGGTTTTATCAGGTTCAACACCATTGTTTCTAGATCTTGAAGATTAAATTATAGATGCCTCTACTTAAAGTCAAGTAGAAACCTTTGGCCGTTCTTAATCAGCTTATTTGCATTGATTTCAATATTAATTCCAAGGGCCTTTATATTCTTTAAATAAAGTAGAAAAGAAGTAGAGAACTTAAGGATATAAACCGTAATTTCGCCTATAACAGTTTAAACTACCATTGTCTTTAGTAATAATAGTTATTCGCCTGGGCTAAAACCAACTTTGGCTTTGCTAGTATTGTGACAATTAATCTTAATAATTGTAGTAATTTTCCTTCATAGTGTCACCTACTACAAATAGCTTTTTATTAAGTATCTTACTACCCCTATATCTGGCATAATACCTTAAAACGTATGGTTTACGTAGCGATCGCAAAGGTTAAAGGTATATAAGTGGTTAATGGCTTAATTAAGACAAAGTTAGGGGTTTTTACCACCCAAATTGTATAAAAATGTGTGGTCGACTAGTTACTACGTCGCATCGGAAGCAGTATTTTGGTACTACTTAATATACTTAGGGGCGTTGGCGGTGTTAATTGGCTCGTCGCCTTTAAAGTTTACGATTTGATTTAAGTAATACTGTTTAAAAGTAGTAGGGTATTGGGCGTGGTATATTTCATTTTCGTCATTACGCTTGGTAAAGAGGTGACGAGTTAACTAGCAGTTGGACTTATTATAAATCCAACATCTTTTACCACTATTACGATAATAGTGTTGGCGGTTAATAGGTCCACCTAAAGTTTGACCTTATTATCGCCAACGTAATTGTTACTTTTAGTTTAAAGCCGAGGTCTATTGGTTAGATTTTAGGCTTTATAAACACACATACTTGAGGTCGACGTAGTTAACCACCATAAGATCTTTTTCATTTACGTTAATAAAGTTGTTAGTTTGGGAATACATACTAAGCGAGTTTGGTATAAGCGTTATTATTATAGCAAACGAGGAATGTAATTCGCTAAAAACGCCTTAGTAAGTGGTATTTAGGCGTTATAAAGCGTATTCTAACTTGCTAACGCCAGTAACTGCTACTTCTACCTGCTTACGAAATGTAAATTCGCTAATGTAGGCTTTCCCTATTACCTTTTAACATAGAATTAGCTTGTTAATTATCTGAATAAATACATTCATCGGTATTTCCTCCTTTTTCTTCTTAATCATTATTGTTATCTACCTCGTAGTAGCCTAATCTGTATAGTATTACATAAGGTGGACGTTGTATTCGAAATAGCTCTCTATGTTATCGTAGACTTCGCGAAACATAGTAATTTGGATTAGGAAGGTTAGATAGTAATCCTTAGTGTGCCTTATAAGGATTCCGGAAAACAATAAGTGAAAACCGGAAGATAGAACTTCTATCTACTTACAGATATTCAGGAAAGGCATCATTTTAGTGTTGTGGAGGTTATAACACTTTTTATCTTACTTCTCTATATCGTCCCAAATCTTAGCAAAGTCTATAAGAAATTTGTAGTTAATATTAACCATTTAGACAGGTTTTGGGAAAGGTTACGATAGTTATTCTAACTTTAAATAATGTTTCCTGACAGTTTAAACCTTAAAGCTTCCAAAATACGGTGTAAATCGTAATTACTAGTTACCTAATCCGAGGGGTAAAGTCTTGCGATGGGACCTATATTGGGTTTTCGCGCGTAGGTAAATTTAAATGGGGGAGGTTTTTAAGAGGCTTTGTGGTTGGATTACTAAAGGGCAAGAGTACTTAGAGGTTTTGGGAGGCCTGACGATCTTTCTCAATTAACTGATGTAAAGTGGTGATATTAATACCTTTAGCCACGTATGCAGCTATTGATTTACATACCCTGCCGCCGCTAAAGACGTACTCCGTATTATTACGTCATAGTGCTAGGCTGCCAGGTATATCGACAGGTTTCTTATCGCTAGTTCATAAAGACTTAATTTAGCTAAGGAGAAAGCGGAGGTCCTTTGCAGCGTATGTATGAGCGTTAATATCCCTTAAAACCTTGTTCTTTTCTCTAAAGATATTGAGGATCAGGGTCTTAAGGGCAATCTTTTTATTAAGCCAGTTCGAAAAGGATTTTCGCTAATCCCACCGGGGTTTTTTCAAGGATATAAATACTACAAAGTATAACCCTCTTCTTTAACCTAGCTTTAACCAGGCGCTGGATTGTTTTACATATGTTAAGAGTCTAATGGTTAAAAAACTCTCGAAAGTTTTGGAAAGAGCGGGTACCGCAGCTGTAATCGTTAACGAAATCCATCTCGACGATGTACTACTTAACATAGTTGGTTAGGTAAGCTTCGGTTAAGGTATCGTCAACATCCGTAACCTAGAGTTGTTAGTCGTAGTAATTAATGAAAACTGTTTTGAAGTTCTTAATTACTTCCATTTTAGCGGTGTCGGTAATAACCTAAAATTAAGTATTTGCGATAGCTATTTTTACGTTTTAACTTGCATATGGCGTATGGGGAGAGGTACTTGATAATCTAATCATAAGGATTTAGTGATTTTGAGTGTAAAAGGCTTGGTATTTTAACGTGAGGTCGCGCGACGTAACTTTTTTGACGCGACTTAGTGATTCTTTGTATTTTCGCTTAAAGCAACGAACTTAACGATTAAATTAGTATAGAGAGTGAAAAAGATTAAAGTAGGGTAAACGTTTGATGTAAAAGATAAGGTCAAAAGTTGTTTGTTATTAGTAAAAGACGAAGGTTATTTATTATTTTAAGTCATTTAATGTAGGGACTTAGTTGTTTTTCTTATAGTAGTAATACCCGCAATAGTATCAACTTAGCCGTTTATCAACTTGACGAACTTTAAGACTTCTTACAGTTAATCTTAACGTCTTTTAAAAAAGTCAATAAATATTTCTTAGTGTTTTCCAATAGCGATACCGTCGCTAACTTCTAGATTGTCATTGAAAGACTAACGCAGCCCAAAAGTCTTCTCTATTTTCCTGACATTAGAAGACTGGCGCAATACTAATAGATACATTTCGAAAAAACATTTCCTCTACCCTAATGGTCGTTCAACTTTAAAGCGTAATCAGAAAGTAGCTTCTTTTTTTACTTAACTTATCTGTGCTTGACCTAATAAGCACCAATCAATATTAGTAAGCCTTAGACATTACAATGTTGTCGATTCTATTGGTCGAAGTAACAGTAGTATTGCGTGGTCAAGTAATAGATGCATTATTCTAGGTTTGGCAGACCGCTCGCTGGTCTACACTGTAATTTGTATAGCTAATTTCATGGCTCGTGCCTTAGAGTGAAGTGCAGCGTACTGCACTTAACTTACACCCAATGCAATAAGTCTGCACAAAGAAATACACTCAATACTTGCAGTATAGTCAACTTCATTGTATGTAAAGTTAACTTACTATATTGTAATCATTATTATTCCAACACTGGCGACTTTTTGTTTTGTGTGCGTACACTAGTGTAGTCGATCAAACCTTTTCGATCAACGCCGAATTATGGCTTCATTAACTAGTTAAACTCCTATCAATTCTATTTACCTTTCACGTCCAAATTAACTCTAATTACCTTCAATTGGTTCACGGCTCCAAGCCTTAACTTTACCAACTCCTGTATATAAGTTTTCTGTTATAAACTCACTCGTATTATCTTATTGCCTCTATTATTCAGTTCAACTCACATAAGTTAAGCCGTTTTCCACTTTAATTAACCTATATAAGTTAACCGGTCTAATATTACACCTGATATTACTAATGCCACTATCCATTTTATTTAACCTATATAAGTTAATTGACCTACGGTAGCCCTTGATTTAATTATATTGTTTAAACAAGTTGCTATTACCAACTTTATTTCCCTAGCATTTTTTGAGTTTTCTAGTATATCTCTATTCGTTATCACGTGAAGTATCTTTGTCAGGTAGCCTGTTAACGTAACCTTCAATACGTATAGTCAGCTTATTATTGTCCACAAACCTTTTAAGGGCTTTATTCAACGATTCTTTCGTTATAGCGTTAGCAGAATTATCTTTACCATCGATCCATCGGAACTCTTTGATTTCTCTACCTTTATAGGCTTTACAAATCGTTATTACGTCGATTATCAAACGCTTTTTATTTATGGTTCCGAACTTTAAAATTCATTCGATTAAGTTTTTTGAATCAATATAAATTACTGTCGGAATAAAGGGAATTTTCAATCTCCTGTTAACGAAGTTAGGGGTTTCTATAATACTATACACATATTAAAACCAGCAATTATGTCATATATAATTAAGGTTAATATATCACGTATAATCCTCTTATATTTGATGAAGGTTTAGTAAATAAATGTTTCGGTGATACCAAATTAATCTTCCCATTTGTCTTTATTAATAAGAGTTATCATGAAGCAGATCTATAAGGTTAAGTTTTTGTTGTTTGTAAAGGAGCCTTCTGTACAAATCATTAACTTGGCCTTTGGCAAATCAATTTGGATCATATTAATCTTTCTGTTAAAGTTTATATTCATTGTGTTTTACATTGATACTTTAATCGTTAGGTTATAAGATACTTTCAACTGGTATAGAGTAATGATGTAATTATCACGGGCGCGTTATTTCCAATTACTGTTAAGATTTAATCATCTTAATATTGTTGATTATAGCCAGGTTAACAATCTAATGTTTTAGGAGAAAACTAAACTTAATATTAACATTAATTTAATTACTTTTTACTAAAGTTGTAATCGGTTTATAATTCCAAAACTTAAAGTTTGAATTGGTTTATTATTTTGATATTATAAAGCTAGCAGTTCCAACCAAAAGTATATCATTGATTTATATACCTATAAAGCCAGATTTCCTCTTTTTTTTTATTCATAAACATGAGTTGTAGGTCAAAAACTGTAAATCTAATTGTAACTGAAAGTACAAATGATAAGTCAAGAAGTAATAAACGCCTACCTTAATTAATCCGCATAGTAGTTTAATATATCGTATTACCAACCCCAAAAGGTACGTGATACGCAGTTCCTATAGTAACTCTAATAATAACATACTTTATAAATCGATTGTTAATTATATATACGCTTACGTTATATCTCAGCCATTAAAAGTAAACCTCATTTTAATTCTAACTAGTAAATTCATTGCCAAAAAGACTACTAAGTATTAGTTAATATTTTATATTGTTAGCGAATACATAAGGATTCAATTTTTTCTTTTATTAACATATCATTAAACAATTAAGCGTGACTTTTTATACGGCTGCCCTATAGTCTTTCCCTTCATTTTATATATAATCTTCGATCTCAAGATCATTATATTCGGGTCGTAAAGATTAAAATCGGCTTTGATTACGAATTGTACAATTTCTCTAGTTAAAAGTTCGTTAATTTTGATCATATCGCTTTTCTTAAAAGGTTTACCGGAAATTTTAATAATACCTTGTGTTCGAATCTTCAACCTTAAGTTTTTATTATCATTTTCTTTTTCTGTTTACCTCAATAGTATTATAAATACGGCCCGGTGTATGTTTTTTTTGTTAATATTCCCGTTATTTGGTAGTTGTTCGCATCAGCATCGTTTTTTTCGCTTATCGATAATAAGTGAAGTGAGTGCGTATTAATTTATTCGTTCAATTTAAAAGTTTTCATTGTTATTATTAGTAGTCTTAATATAGGGTTTAACATAAGTAGTTAGAAACGTTGGAAAGTCATTAGAAATTTTAACAACTATTTTAAGGTTAACGATACTTAAAATTAGTATAGGTTATTCTATTTAACTGACTCTGATTATACGAAGACTTTAATTAGTAATAGTAAATTAAACACATCTATTATATTTGGGCTTTTTCTGATATTAAGGGCATTATTGACTTAATGCCGTACCGATTCCTTTCGTAACTCCCTTAATGCTTTGCCGTAAGCTATAACTCTTTTTGAATACTTATTAATAGAGGATATTAACTTGTTAAACGTGGGTACGCTTTAAAGACCATTAATATTGGTATTAGGTCGTTAGGGTCCACAATATTATTCAATCCCTTTACTTCTATTTAAAGGCGTCCCTCCTAATTTGTATAATTTCCAAAATCCAACGTGAGGATATCATAAGTTTGGTGTGATAACGCTTATACCCTCTCGACTTTTCTAATGTTTTAGTAGGTCTTAACAGGTACCTGTTTGTACTAGATTTCTATTATTTTGATATTAACTTAAAATTCTGTCGCTGTAAAGTTGGTATAGATATCATAAATCATAATGTTAATTAGTTCCAAATACGTATTAAGCTATAATATCTTCAACTTTTTTCACATGTCTTTTGCCGACAGAGACTTTAAAAACTTGGCTCTATGAAAAAAGTTTGTGTAATTAATAACGTAAAGAATAAGCTTGTTATCCAAGTAAAACACGTTAATGATAATCTCTTGATTAAATTCCTTATCGTTCTTTAGTGTAAACTTGAATTTTCGTGGGTTTTAGGCATATATTTAACAGTGATAACAGAGCTTTTCGATAGCCTCCAAAGTCAAGTATTCAACATCTTTATATCTTGCGAACTTCAGGACTTTGTATATATTGGAATAGCAGTCAAATGCAGTATATTCAAATCAACTTTACTTGCAGTTAAGTTGATTATACGTACTGCAAATTGACTGTAGTTTGTGAAATTTGATTACACTATATTGCAAGTGCAGTGCAGTAGGTTCTTACTTCAAAGTGAAGTACGGGCCAAAGCGTTTGGCTATACAAAATTAGTGTGAAGATCGGCTAGCGATCTACCAAACTTAGAACCAAAACATCTCAATCAACAATATCAATGCAGCTATTGGTAGGGCTTGAGACTTTATAATGTTGTCGATTCGATTGATCGAAGTAACAGTATTATTACGTGGTCAAGTGGTGGATGTATTATTTTAGGTTTGGCAGACCGCTAGCTGGTTTGCATAGTAATTTGTATAGCCAATTACTTAGCCCGTATCCTAGTGTAAAGTGTGGTGTACTATACTTGAATTACACCTAATACAGTAAGTCTATATAAAACAATACATTTAACTTGCAGTTAGTATAGTTGACTTATTGTATTACAGGTAGTATTATTCCAATACTGGTGGCTTTTTAGTTCGTACGCGCACGTTAATATGGTTGACCAATCTTTTCCGGTTATCGTTGAATTACCTTCTAATTGACTGGCTAGACCCTTTTCAATTCATATTGACTTTTACATCAAATTACACTTAATTACATTTTATTTTACCTCATTTAACCTTACTTACTTTGTAACTCCAAGGTTTGAGTTTATTAACTCCTCTAAAAAAATCGTTATAGGCTTTTATGAACCTTTAATTTGGCCGTGCTAATTGAACAAATCGTTATCTTCATTACTCCGAAAGTTTTAAAGTTCGCTAATATATCTCTAACCGCTGTTACGTGACCCAAGTTTTTCGGGAGGCGTATCAACGTAGCCTTCAATACGTATAGTCAACCTGTTATTGTCTACAATAATCTTTAGGATCTTATTCAACGACGCCTTCGTTATGGCATTAGCAGGATTTTTTTTCAGTTAATTCATCGGAATTACCTAATCAACCTCCCTTTGTAAGCTTCGCGAAATGCCATTACGTCGATTATCAAGCGTTTTTTGTTCATAATTCCGAGTTTCGAAAAGTATTCGACCAGGCTCCTTGAGTTGGTACAAATTACTATTGAGATAGGAGGAATCTTCAGTTACCTAATAATTAGGTTAAGGATTTTTAATAATATTATACCTACGATAAAGTCTGCTATTATATTATAGACCTCTAAAACCAATAAGTTTTTTATAATCCTTTTACAATTAATAAAGGTTTGATAAATCAGGTTATTAATTATATTAAACTAATTTTCTCGCCTATCTTCGTAAACAAAAGTTATTAAAAAGCCGGTTTATAAAGATAGGTCGGTATTATTTACAAAAAACTCATCCGTAAAGATTATTAGCTTAGCTGTCGATAAGTCGATTAGAACCATATTAATTCTTTGATCCAAATTCCGCATTTACCATACAAACTTCTTATTTAACCGGTCAAAGCCTTAATCTATTAGCTTTTATACTTTTTCCGCGATAAATAGGTTATATAATACTTCTGGATAATATAAGATAGTAATATAACTGCTACACACACGTTATTTAAGGTACCATTGGGTCTTAGTTATGTTAGTGATTTAAATTGTAACCAACTTAATACTCTAACCCTTTTAACGAAAGCTAATACTGGTATATCTTTTATGAATCTGTTGTTGATTACGTATAAATTCACGTTATATTACAGCTATTAAACGTAAACTTACCTTTAGCTTTTACTAACAAACTTGTTACTAAAACAACTACTAAATCCAAATTAATTTTTTAATTGTTAGCGACTATATAAAAATATAGTCTTTACTCTTGTCGTTATATTCTTATGAGATTCAACGTAACTTTTAATACGGTTGCTCCGTAATCTTATCCTTAACCTTGTAAATAATCCTCGACTTCAAAATTTTGACATTCGGGTTTTCAAGGTTAAAATCGGCCTTCAATACGTATTATATTACCTTTCGACTTAATACGCCGTTAATTTCAACTTTGTCGCTTTTTTAAAAAGGTTTTCCGAATGTTTTAATAATGCCTTATACTCGGAGATTAATATTAAGTTTTTGTTATCCTTTTTTTTCTACTTACCTAAACGGTATTATAAATAAGACCTAGTGTGTATTCTTCCTCTTTAACGTTCTTTTTTTTGGGAGTTATTCATGTCGACGACGTTTTATTAGCTTATCAACAACGGTGAAAGTAAATTCGTATTAAATCGTACGTTTAATTTAAGGGTCTTTATCGTTAATAACCATAATATAGGGCTTCACTTGAGCTATAAGAAACGTTACAAAACCGTTAATAAATTTAACGACTGTTTTGGAGTTTACGATACTTAAGATTTTATACAGGGCTTTCTATTTACCCGGATTTTGCCATACAAGAACTTTACTTTATAAAAACAAAGTAAGTACGCTGATTATTATAAAGCCGTTCCTAATATTAAGGGTATTATTGATTTGGCAGCGTGCTGATTTCCTCTGCAGTTCCCTTAATATCTTTCCATAAGTTGTAAGTCGGTTTTAAGTACTTGCTAATAGCGAAGATTTACTTATTAAGCGTAGGTAAGTTTTAAATATTAATAACGTTAACATTAGGCCTTTAGAACCCACAGTATTATTCATATCTTTTACCGCTATTTAAAGGCGTGCTTCCGGATTCGTAAAGCTTTTAATTTTCAACGTAATAATGTTATAAGTTCAGCGAAGTAAAGTGTTTTCTCTTCTAATCTTTTCAATATTTTAGTTGGTTTTTACAGTCAAATATTTGCATTAAATACCCAATATTTTGGCATCCTTTTAATACTCCGCCGCCGTAAAGTTACTACCGATATTATAAATAATGACTTTATATGAGCCTAGATAAGTGTTAATCTATAATATCTTTAACGTTTTCTACATATCCTTTACTGAACAGGATTTTAAAAACTTAACTCTGTAAAAAAAAGTTGCAGAGTCAACGATATGAAAAACAGGATTATTATCCAAGTAAAACATGTTAATGAAGACTTCGTAATGAAAGTCCTTATCTTCTTTTAATATGAACTTAAATCTTCGGAGGGTTTAGCTATACGTTTTGTAGTAATAACAAAGAATTTTAATAGCTTTTAAGGTAAAATATTCTATATCTTTATACTTTACAAACTTTACGACTTTATACGACCTATTAACGACTGGATAGTTAAAGTGTTGGTATAGTTACCATATCTTTAACTCCGTTAGATTTAACCCCAGTGTTTCCGGGTCTTAAAAATAAAACTATATGTATCTCTATTTAAAGGTAAGAGGAAACTTTTAGTCGTTTTTAACCAGTTCGTTTATGTTAACGTTGATATTAACGTCGAGGGTCTTTATATCCTTTAAATAAAAAAGGAAAGAGGTAAAGGATTTGAAGATATGGAATGTGATTGTTCCTATAATAGTTTAAATTACTGATATCCCTAGTAACAATAATTGTTCGCCTGGTTTAAAGCCAACTTTAGCCTTACTAGTATCATAACAATTATTTTCAATAGCTATAGTGTTTTCTTTACAAAATGATACGTATTACGAATAGCGTCCTGTTAAGTACCTTATTACTTCTATATTCGGTATAATACCTTAAGACGTGTGGTCCGCATCACGATCGTGAAAATTAAAGGTATATTAAGTATTAGAGGCATAATTAAGGCAAAGATACGGGTTTTTACCACCTAAGAGATATTGGAAAGCATGGTTGGATGATTATGAGGCCGCGTTAGAAGTTATATCTTTATACCACATAATTTATTTATGGGTATTATCGCTGTCAATTAACTTGTAGCCTTTAAAATCTGCAACTTAGTTTAAATAATCCTATTTAAAATTAACAAGGTACTAGAAATATATATAATCTTCCTATTATTTGGCTTGGCGGCGGAGTATCGAATTAACCAATAGCTAGGCTTACTACAAATCCAACAAATCTTACTATTATTACGACGATAATTCATATGGTTAATAAGTCCGCTTAAAGTTTAACCCTATTAATGCTAACGCGGCTATTAAATTTAGTTTGGGGTTGATAAGCCAAACTCTATTCATTAAGGGCGTTTGTAGCTGTACTTATGATCAATGTAACTAAATAGCGTAAAACTTTTTTTATTTACGTTAAGGAAGTTGCCGGCTTAGAGGTACATATTAAGTGATTTTTGTATACGCACTATTACAATTGTAAACGAGAAACGCAATTGGTTAAAAAGCTTTCGTAAGTGGTATCTAGGTATTATAAGGCGTATTTAAACTCGTTAACACTCGTAACTATTACCTATACCTGCCTACGAAGTGTATCTTTGCTAACGTGAGATTTTTCTATTACTTTTTAGCCTAATTTTAAATTGTTGAATATTTAGTTCAGTATATCTATCGGTGTTTTCTCCTTTTTTCTCTTAACTTTTATCGTCGTTTACCCCATAATAACCTAATTTGTATAGTATTACGTAAAGTAAACGTCGTATTCGAAGTAACCATTTATACCGTTATAAATCTTTCGAAACGAAGTAATTCGAGTTATGAAAGTTAGGTAATGGTCTTTGACGTACCTTATGAGGATTTCGGAAAATAATAAGTAAAAACTAGAAGTTAGAACCTCCATTTACTTGTAAATGTTTAAAAATGGAATTATCTTCGTATCGAGGAGATTATAAAGCTTTCCGTTATACTTTTCTATCTCTTTTTAAATCTTAGCGAAGTACGTAAGGAGTTAATAGTTAATATTGACTATCTTGACAGGTTTTGGGGGCAGGTCGTGATAGTTACTTAGTTTTTATTAGTTTCCTGATAATTTAAGTTTCAGAGCCTTCGAGGCATAGTATTAAGGGTAATTGCCAATCGCCTAGTCTAAGGGTTAAAGTCCTGTAGTAAAACTTATAATGTGTTTTTGCGTATAGGCAAACCTGTTGTAGAAAAGCTTTTAGGGGGCTTAACGATTTTAATTAAAGTACTAGGGGGTAAAAGGGATCTAAAGGTTCTAAGGGAGTTGACGATCTTCTTTAATAACTAGTGTAAAGTACAAACGTCAATTTCTCTAGCCGCGTGAGCAGCCGTTGCTTTATTTGCCTTACCACCACTAAAAGCGTACTCCGCGTTCTTACGTTAAGGTGTTGGGTTACCGAGAAAGTTAACAGGTTCCTTATCGTCAGCGCGTAAAATAGCTTAACTTAGCTAAAGATAAAGGGGAGATCCCCTAAAACGCTTATAGGAGTGTTAAGGTTCTTTAACACATTTTGCTTTAGAGAATGAGTTTTAAGGGTATTTGTCAAGTTAAGCAAACTCGAAAAGGGTTTTTACCAACTGGATAGGGTTTTTTTCCAATATATAAATATCTTTTCGCTAAATTTCTTCTTTTAATATTAACATAGCACGCTTTTAAATCCTCTTCTATATATTAATAGTCTAATCATTAAAAAACATACAATACTTGTAAAAACCACCACTACCATGGTTAAAGTCTTTACCTCTATCGTGGTCGATAATTTAAAAGCTAATAAAATTGACTAAGTATCTTTTCGTTAAGTCTTCGTTGACTTCGTATACCTAAAGCTCTTTATCTAAATACTTGGTAAATTGGAGCCCGAGGGCTTTAATCACTTCCTTCCTAATAGGGTTGGCAATAGCTTCGATATAGGCGCTAACGGTAGCTATCTTAACGTTCTTGCTTAGCTGCAAGGGACTTTTTGATCTTAAGGTGTAAGGACTTGGTGTTTTTGGCATAAAATAGCGTATGAACTTAACGATTTAGCGTAGAGTTGTGTAACGTGGCTTTTTTAGCGCAACTTGGCGATTCTTGGTGTTTTCGCTCAAAACAGCGATTTTAATGATTGAATTAGCATAGAAAAGGTGAAAAGAATAAAGTAGAAGCAAAGGTTTGGTGTAAAAGGTAAGGTTAAAGGTCGTTGTTGTAGGTAAAGATCGAAAGTTATTTGTTATTTTTGGACGTGAGACTTAGTCGTTGTTCTTGTAATAGTAGCATCCGCAGTAGTATCAACTTAGCCATTTGCCAACTTGCTGAACTTTAAGACTTCTAACAGTCAATTTCAACGTTTTTAAGAAAGATCCAGTGAAGATTTCTTGGTATTTTCAAGTAGTGCTACCGTTGCTCACTTCTAGATTATCGTTATGGACTAGTGTGACCTAAAAGTCTTCTTTGTTTTCCTGCCATTGTGGACTGGCGCATTACTAAAAGAGGCTCTTCGCAAAAATCTTTCCTTTATCCTAGCCGCCGTTTGTTAACGTAAAACGTAACCGAAAAGTAGCTTCTTCTTCTACTTAGCTTATTTGTACTTAACCTAATAAGTACTAATCAGTGTTGGTAGGGTTTTAGATGTTACAATGTTATCGATTCGATTGGTCGAAGTAATAGTAGTATTGCGTAGTCAAGTGCTGAATGTATTGTTCTAGTTTTGGCGGACCGCTAGCCGGTCTGCATAGTAATTTATATGGTTAATTGCTTGGCCCATGCTTTAGTGTGAAATGTGGTGTACTGTATTTGACTTACATCCAATACAGTAAGTTCACACAAAATAATACACTTAACTTGTAGTCAGTATAGTCAACTTTACTATAAGTGAAGTTGACTTACTGCACTGCAGGTGGTATTATTCCAACAGCAGTACCAGTTACTTCAACCACAGTGATTCGAATCGACTACGTTGCAACGATAAAGGCCTACCAACACTAATCAGTGCTTATTAGGTTAAGCATAGATTGACTAAATAAAAGAAGAAGTTGCTTTCCTTTTATTACACTTTATTTGGGTAAGGTAGAGGAAAGGCTTTTGCGAAGCGCCTTTATAGTATTGTGTCAGTTTTCGCGGCAGTACGTAGGGAAGGCTTTTGGATTGTGTTAGTTTTCGCGGCAATTTTAGAAGTAAGCGTCGGTATTGCTATTTAAAACATCAATAAATTTTTATTAATCCTTTTTGGAGTTGTTGAGATTAACCCACTAAAAGTCTTAAAGATCATTAAGTCGGTAAGTTGATAAACGTCTAAGTTAGTATTACTGCGGTTACTGTTATTACGGTTACTACTATTATAAATCATAAAAACGATTAAGTCTTACGACCTTTGACTTATATTAACTTTGACAGCAAACCTACGACCTACTACTTCATTACGTTATTTTCCCCCTACATTTTTAATTGATACTACGATAGCTTTAAAGCGTATTGGAATTGATGTCATTATCGA
The DNA here is from genome assembly GCA_038502455.1 of Anisogramma anomala. Taxonomy (NCBI): domain Eukaryota; kingdom Fungi; phylum Ascomycota; class Sordariomycetes; order Diaporthales; family Gnomoniaceae; genus Anisogramma; species Anisogramma anomala. The sequence continues at coordinate 8,331,030 of JASMMZ010000012.1, read as the reverse complement.
TTCTATCAGGAAGAAAGTAATCTCAGCCTTTGGCGTTATATTTATTAAGTATTGCAACGAGAACATATGATTTACTAGCGCTATTGAAGACTTAACCCTCAAGTATTTTACCAACGCCATTAGCTATTACATTTTCGATTTAGAGTTTACAGGACGTAATACGGGCCCTATAACTTTTGACGACTTTTATAAATAGTTTAACAAATGGATTTTAGATATGTAAAAGGCAATAAATAAGTAAGTTAAAATTAGGTTAAATAGTAAACTGGTCTATAAAGAGGTCGACCTTCCCGTTAGGAAAGGCAGGGCGAGAAGGACGACGGTGAATTGGTCGGTGAGCTGCGGGGCGACGAGGTGCCAGATGTGGAGGGTTTGGGTGAAGCCGTGGAGGAGGAGCAGGGGTGGGAGTTGGAAGGATGTGTTTTTGCTCTGGAGACCGCGGATGATTACCTCCGGGGAGGTTTGGGTCGTGATGGCGATGGGCTCGAAGTCGTCGAACATGGTGGCTGTTCCTCTGTTTCTGTGGTGCTGTACTTGATGCTGTGGCGATGGCATCCAACAGGACGGAAGCGGGGGAACTTAGCACGGCGTTGTTTCTCTCGGGGTGGGAAACCATACCTAGGCACAGTATCCTGTACTCCAACTGCTGGTGGTACTTTCGAAACTCGGCTTGCTGAAAAAGGGGAATGTGTTGATTGTGGACAAAATAATGCATCTTTCTCTCGAAGGGTATTGCCGTGATCTCCGGCGACGGCATCGGCGACGGCATCGGCAACGACATCGGCAACATCGGCAACGACATCGGCAACGACATCGGCAACGACATCGGCAACGACCTCGGCCACGAAATCATGCCAGGCGTCCAGTCCGAGGGAGCCGTGGGACATGCACTTTGGGAGGTCGTCGCAAGTATGCCTTCGGCCTGGCGCGGGTCTTCGACTCAATCGACATCTCCCTGGGGCCTGTCCCTAGCCTTTTCCTTGCCCTCCCATGTCCCTCGCTTGACCCCGACGATAGTCCTCTTGGTCTCCCTATAATGGACCATCTTTCTCCATAATTTTCCCATGAGCTTCTATGGCTCTTCGCCAGCCTTGCTCCCCACCGATCTGATAGCCAACTCCAACCCCATCTCCTGTCCCGCAACACCAGTCCAATTCCGAATCTCGCGCGCTCCTCACCCGTCAGCCACTCGCCATTCATCTTGTCGGGCTTCATGGCGCCTTGGCAGCCCGTCTCCGTGCGCCAACTCCTCGTGGCCACCGAGCCCTTCGTGTGGGCCGCCCTCGCGCAAGTGATGTTGTTGATGGTGACGCATTGACCATGGGAATAAACGCGTCACGGAGCATGGACGAGAGGCCGCGCCGCGTATTGAGTCTTGGCCTGCGTGCCCGCATGTGACGAAGGTGACGGGGACATTGGGGGTGGGTGGGTTGGATCTGGGCGAAGACTGGGAAGACCAGGATGCTTTTTGCTGGGGAGTATTTGAGCAGTGAGAAGGCAATTTTTATGGCCAGGCCTTGGGCGCTTGTTCCAGCGATGAGAAATGTGCAGCCTGTGATCTGGGAGGCGAAGGCGTCGCGTCGCGTGCCTCCTGCTGTTGTTCCGACGCTCAAGCTACTCACGGCTATCATGTTTGTGGGTGACTTGGCAAGAAGATGTGCAGAAAATTGAATTGTTATTGTGATGAGGATGCAATTGGTATTTCGACTTCCATGATGCCTGTTGCTGTCTGGGACCAGTGTTTGTGTATTTCTTTCTCCCGGTAAAAACTGTGCACACTTTCCTCCTAACAAGTGATGTAATGATGTCTGCGTTGCACGTTTCTTGTTCCCACGGACACCAGTATACCGTTGCTGATTTCAGTCGTAGCACACTGTGCACATTGAATCTGTGGCCGTCTGCATGTGAGGCACCAGGCCGACGGTTTTACCTCCAGACATCGTGACTGCTTGCCTGTGGGCCGTGAAGATTCCTGCCAATGAGAGGCAGGAGCCCGAAGCAGGTCCCATCAGTGATCGTTCCTCTTGGACCAAGGCTCAACGGCGCAAATCAAGTCCAAGTGCACCTTCGGGTCGCCCGACCGTTTCAGCAGCTCCTCGAACTTGTCGTCCCCGAGGCGCTGCCAAAACAGCCAGAACCCGGCCCACACAAAGTCGACATAGGTGACCTGTGCGCCCTCGAAAAAGGGCCCCTCGCTGCTGCGCTTCAGCATCTCCGTCACGACCTTCAGCTTGCCCTCGGCATCGGCGAAGCCCCGCTCGCCGCCCTGCTTTGCCTCAAACTCGTCCAGCGACGACCCGGCGGCGGCCTCGCGCGTGCGCAGCCAGTACGGCACGCTGGCCGGGTTGAGCAGGCGCTTCGGGATGGTGGGGAAGTAGTGGCCGCGCAGGGCGCCCATGAGGTCAGGCATCAGCGCGGCGAGCTGGGCGTGGGCGGGCGAGTCGAGCGCCAGCGGCGGGTCGGGGTACCGGGCCTCGAGCACGGCGGCGATGTTGCGCGAGTCCATGTGCCAGGTGCCGTCCGGGAGCGCAATGGTCGGGATGGTGTACTGGCCGCCGTCGGCACCGCCGGGGATGTGGGGCTCAAGGCGTGGCTTGATGTCCGGATACTCGAGCCACTCGGTGCGGTAGGGGATGTTTTTGAAGTTGAGGACGAAGCGGGTCTTCCAGGGGTTGAGAGACCATGCTGTGCCCTGCTTGGATGCGAGGTCGAAGAAGACAACCTCGTTGGATTCGGATGCCATGGTGTGGTTTCGAAGCGTGTCGAGATGAGTGATGATGATGAGTTGTAGTTGCTATGACCTGATCTGATCCCTTGTCGGATGATTCTGTGATCATGATGACTTCATTCCCTCCTTAGGATTATGTCATCAGTATGTGGACCCTATATGTGCCAACAAACACGCCATGGCTGCCAGCGGTGCAACCACGCCGGACCCAAACGAAGCCCTTTGCGGGCCCACGCCCACGCCCGCGCCGCCGCTGATGCGGATGCCATCTTCGCTGACGGGTTTGCTTGCAAAGCCGATGATGTCAGCAAGGTCGCCGTATAGACTAGCCAAAGCCACCACAGAACGCGAGTTTGGACGAGGGTGCGCCGACAAGCCCGAGCAAGGAGGGCAGAGTGTCCAGCAAGATCTTGGGCAAAAAACGAGCTACGACTTCGCCCAGGCTACCATCAGGTTGCCTGTGTTCTGTTCCCAGATACCCTGTCAGAGTTCTGGTATTTATCCCACGATGGGAGCATCGTACTTCGTTGGAGGGGGATCAGTGACCCGGAACAAAAAGGGCTCTCTGCTTTTCCAATCAAATCAAGGCATATGTATCACTTATTGTTGTACGTCTTTTATTTATTTCTTTTCAGACGGCGCTGGCATACCCACAAAAACAAGAAGTTGCCAGTCTTGTGACACTATTGACTGGACTGACTGCACTGTCAATGCAATGCAGTGCAGTTGACTGTATTGTCAATTGCGTTGGGAAATTCAATGCCAACTGTCGTGATTTACAACAAGTCACAAATGTAGTGTCCAGTCACACAATGGGTGAAGCCTAACACTGTTACATATATAAAGAGAACGGATATCTGCATGGCTAAAAATGGATTTCCGCACGATAAATAGATATCTATACGTCTTAATGAATATCTGTACGGTAAGTGGATATTTGAACGACTAATTTTCGGATAATACAAGGGTTTTGTAGGGTTTAATGGGTAGCTTATAAGGCTACCTTTGTTGAATTTTCTACTTTTCTGGTAATACACATTAGTAAACTCTATATTAATATCTTACCGCGCTTTAACAAACTTACACCACACATAGTACACCTGTATATTAACATTGGTTTTATTACAACCAGATAAATCACTTTTTTACCCATACTAGTATCAATTATTACCTTTTACTCTTAATTGATAAACTTTCTTTTTGTTAGGTATTGTATAGGGTTAAAGCTCAAGTGCAATATTGCAGTGTGGTTCAATTTAATTCTTGTAAAACACGTAAGAAAGAAGGCTTGAGTTTGGCTTGTAGGGCCAAACAAACAAGAAAAACCAAGTATGTACAGTATGCACAGACTACCTGTATTGCAGGGGTCAACACTTGTACTGACCCCCAGGCCAGTACAACAAATGCCGGCTCAACAAAAAGACAACAATGTCCTTATTGTAAGACTCGTGAGTCACCCGTCTCACAAGAACTAGTCCTTACGAGTTCCAAGTCTTTTATGGGCTTCCACTCGTCATCCTTGCTTTCAAAACCTTTTTATTTGACTAAGTACTGTATTTGATGGCCGGGGCGGTGCTTGCGATCCAGGCGTTTATCGAGAATGCGTTCCACTTTCCAGTTTTTTATATTGAGCTCATCGTTATCGTATTGCATTGGTTTAGAAAGCAAAGCTAAACGATAAAATGAATCCTCATTTTCGTTACGAGTAAGTAATAAGTATCAAATACTGACAGTAGGATGTGCTCATGAATTTTGCGGTAAGTTTAAAGTGTAGGCTAAGTTTCCAACCGTAACAACGATTGTGTAAAGGCTTAATTTCGGTGGCGTTAACTTGCTTTGGCAATGTAACAGCGTGTAGGCTTTTCCAAATTTTAACTAAACTTGTTGCAAGCTGGTGCCTGGGCTAGTGGGCGCCAGGGATCTAGCTCTGGCGGTCACCATGCTCCTATGTCGCTCCCGAGCTGCTCCTTAAGCATGCTCACGCCACGTAATCAACCACATAACCAAGCCATTCCTTATCACTAACTCCATAACAACTCTTTAACAAGGGTCTCTCTTTCTTTTTTATCAAAGATTATAAACAGTATCTGACCGCTTTAAACAACAGCTTTAATCTAATTCCTTTACATATAATCATTGATATTTCTTTCCCAGCAGTATCTTAATTACTCCTAAACGGCTGCAACTTGAGGTTATATTTCCTGATCATTCAAATCTGGAACCTTAGGTTTTGAAGTCATTCTTTAATGCACGCATACGGTACCAGCTTTAAGGAGTTTGAATAACATAATACAATAGATTGATTATTTAATACGAGCGGTTTACAAAAACTTTACCCATGAAACTTGTTACGTGAAACTAACTTATTTACGAATACATTTTACATATGAAATAATATACCGTCAATATACCAGATATATTTATAAATATAATCCGGTTATTCGAAGCTATTACCAATACGCTTACGTCTTTGAAATAATATTGAACTTAAAGTGAAACCGTTTCTATATTATCTACAAAGAATACTAACGTAATTTCTACGCTGCTACCCGCTAAGAGTCGCGTTGAGTTACCTAACAACAACAATAACGCACTGAATTCCTTTGAATCCAATTACGAAACCAACAATTAACCTGGTTGTAGATATTATTAAATATCACTATAGTTAGTATACGTAGGGACTACCTTGCAGGGTATATGACAGTGCATCACGTTGCAAGGTGTACTCCTGCAAAGTGCAGGATAACGTGTCATGCTGCGGGATGCACTTTTACAGAGTGCATGCTCTGGGTGAGAGCTTATAAGCTCTCATTTGAGGCGTACACTCTTTAGATGCTTCTTCTTGACAACTATCTATCTTCATTACTACAATACTAATCTTTACAATTACTCTTCTACTCTTTTACGTTCACGTGAATAAACTGAAACCTTACCGACACTGATAATATTAACTGTTAATAAATTAAATACAAACTCCTCAACTAACCAGTCGAATTTTCCGACATTAAATTACGTTTTCCGTTATAAAAATTACGACGTTACGCAAATTATATAAAAACCTGTTGGTAGGGCTTTAGACGTAGCAACGTTGTCAATTCGATTGGTTGAAGTAACAGTAGTATTGATTGGTTAAGTGGTGGATGTATTGTTTTAAGTTTGGTAGATAGTAGACTACTAGACAATATATATAGTAATTTGTAAGGTCAATTGCTTGGGACGTGTCTTAGTGTAAAGAAGGTGTATATTGTATTTGATTTAAAGTTAATACAGTAGGCCTATACGAAATAATACATTTAATTTGTAGTTAGTATAGTTAACTTTACTATAAATGAAGTTAATTTACTATATTGTAATAACTACTATTTTAATATTAGCGGCTTTTTACTTTTATGTGCATATATCAATATAGTCGATCAAGTTTGTCCAGTAACCATTAAATTGTCATGGTCCAACCTACGATGGTAAGCCAAGTAGGTGCCAAATGAGGTTTACTATCAAGGTACAGCAGAAGACTAGAAGAGGCTACCGTGGACCATCGTGCAAGACTTATGGGTATAGCTAGTGCCTAGCCCGTCACGTACCCTTACACGTGTCATACACGGACCGCACCCGGTCCGCGCCCGAACCGGGCCATAGAGTCTTATTAATTAAACGTGGAATGCGGGCTTCGTTTACCTAGTACGTGGGCTGGAAACGAGCTGGGTGCGGGTTAGTAACGTATCTTTTAATACGCCGTATAACGTATCAACCGGTTAAACCCCGGGCCGCCGGTACCATATAACGCGCCTTTTTAACGTGTCGTATAACGTATATACCAGTTTAATGCCAAGAGGCTGGCGTTATATATCTTACCCTTTTAATATATCATATAATATATTATTTTTGCCGTTGGTACCGTGTAATATACCCTTTAGCATACCGTGTAATTTATCTTTTTTACCGCTGATACCGTATAACGCGCCCTTTTACCGTATCGCGCAATACGTAATACTTATCAAATCTAGTTCGCCCGTACCTATAAATACAAACTCCAATATAACCTTTAAAACTTCCTTCCTTTTTTTATATCGCCAACCTCCCTTTACTATTCTCTGCCTTACCGTAGTTTCTAATAATAACCCTTTTATAACCCTTTATATCAAAGCTGTTAACTACCTATTAATATCTCGTAACCCTTTCGCCTTTTTCTCATTTTTATAATTGATGTTAATAGCAAACCTAACTTAGACTATATCGCTATAAAAGCTCCTAGTAAAGATTACCAACCGCCGCGCAAAGTATATTACCCTATTATATACAAATACTCTGTCGCTAATTGTATTTTGTGATCTTCTCGCGTTATAAGCAACTTGTTCATCCTCAGTAATAACGAAGATAAAAGTAAACTCTTTACTTTATAAGTAAAAGCCACGTATATATTATATATTAATCGTCCTTTCAATTTTAATGTTCCTTTTATCCGTATCCGCATTTATTGTATATAAATTTATTATATATATCGAAAGATTTATGATAAAGTAAACTTAATAAAGTAACTTTATAGGAAACTCAACTGCAAACTAACTTCTTCTCGTAATATATTTAAAAAAACAAACTTACTTATAGCTTCGTTTAATTTACGCGCCGTATTACGTTAATTGGTTGTATTTATTAAAAACGGAGGCTATATTTTATCCTTTACCCATAAACGATAGGGAGATGTCTTGTGTTACTGACTCGTTTTCGTCCCCGCTTTTTTCGAGTTAATTAAATAGTTTACTTGGCTTCGAAATATTACCCGAGCTTAGGAAATCCCAACCGTTCTGGTAGTACAAGCTATTACCCTTTTTGTTATACGTTCCCATGGCCTTTTTTCCCTGGGTTTTCTCTTTTTCAAAACTCCCACATTATTTTTTACGGTTTTGCTTATTTACCGTAATAAGTCTTCTTCGACTAACTGTACATTAACGCGTAATATCTTGACGCTGGATTCCTTTATTATTCGTCGTATACCTTTTCGTTAGTTGAACACAAGTAGTTATAATAATATAGCTATGTAAGTTATATCATTTATAGCTAATATAGGCTATGGTTTATAAAACGTGTCGAACCATATTTAGGGCCTAACCGCATAACCCCCGTTTTTACCCGTATATTATTCGTCAACCTCAGTTAAAAGCAAGTAAATCGAGCCGACCAAAAACAGACGGAATATCATATCCGAGCTGACCGCATCGCTAGAATATAAATTAATATATTACAATCCTTAATAACCCGCCTAAAGGGTCGCTTTTCCCGCTCTGTCCTTCGCCAGCTGTTATCGTTAGCCTTTCATAAAGTTCGTCCTACTTAATACTATCTGCTATCTTCGATATCGTTTTCCTCCCGCTCCGCCTTTTACTAACCTTTTTCGTCGACGCTCACCAACACCCGCTACACCTTTCGCCACCCACCCCTACCAACCTTTGCTAATGTCTGAAGCTAATTATAATAGGTTACCTAACGTTAATAACGCTATTACTAATTAAACCTGAAGAAAGATAATAATAACAAGTAGGTGAATTTTCAATAGATCGTAATAAGATCCATTTAGTAGTTGCATATTTATTCGAAGAAATCGAGCAGTATATATCCAGTCCTATTTATCTTATCTTACTATAATAATAATAAATTTATCCTTTATTGTTACAAGTATTATATTCTTTCCGAAGTACAGATAATTCGTCCTGTGTAGGTTATTTAACATATATTCGACGCCGATGTCAAAATATCGAGCTATTGTAATTTCAGATATCCCCTTATTTCGTTTCGAATCTATATAGAGTTATAATATATTGGCAGTTTTTCAACAATTTCTATTTCGACTTATAATAACCCTTCTACTTAACTAGTATAAAATAAATATCGCCTCGGCTCAATTTTACCACGAGAATTTTTAAAACTTTAAATTCCGTATGAACGATTTGTTCTATATCGTTAACAAAAATAACTAGACCTAGGTGAATTCCGGATAAGATTTACGAGGGAAAGGGGTTCATAATCTCTCGTTCGACTAAATCCACATAAAATATAAAGTATTTACCAAAAATATTCAAAACAATATTAAACGGGTTTAAAATATCGATGACTCAATATTAATTATAAAGTTAATTAATCGTTTTATTTAAACGGTTAGTTTTAATATCACGTAAGTCAAGCTAAACCTAGTCATTTACCTTATACCACTTCGCCAGACGACGCCGATGGTTTGTTACCATTTTCATTGATAATTAAATATATGCTATCGCTGCTTAGGTTAGCTTTGTACCCTTGCATAAATATATCAAAAACGTAGTAACTCGTCCCGTCGGATTTGTTAACGACTTCGTATCCCTATTTATCCTCGAAAAACGGAATATTTTATATTTATTTACCAAACAGTTTACGTTAAACCCGGTGACCGTCAACTCCTAGTTATTTAATATATATCAATGAACAGCTAAATATAATACTTAGTTATATTACGAAAAGGCGAATACAATACTTAAATATTTGAAAACTTTCTAATTAATACGTTCGATACCATTATCTATTTATAAGTGATGTACTATAAATAAAAGTTACTTAACTTTTACCAAAAAATATGAAGTCGTTTAAAATAAGTTTACCTAATCCAAATCGCGTTTATTAATAATAGAAACCAAAAATCTATAAAATCTCTATTATATCCCGGAAGCGTTTCGTATATGTATCGGTAATTATAAACCATATCACATCAAGTTATACAAACTTGAAGAAGCGGTTCGTAATTATTAACAAATATCGAAAGCCGTTATCGATAATTGGCAAGTCAACTATAAAGTCAACGTAAATATATACCTAATACCGATTTAGGACAAAATAGTGTTGAAAGAGGCCTTATCATAAGGTATAACAGGGTTTCGTACCATTATATTACGTATATATTTAATATATTTGTCCAATATGTACGATTATCACTTTTTAATAGTAAGCGCGTTAAAAAATTCCAAACAAAACGTTTTTACCCGGATAATCTATAATAGGAGAATCGTGGGTTTATTATACCATCTTCGTCGTTAATAATTTCTAATTCGGTAATTATAGCTAGTTACGATAACATAACGCGTCCCATGAGTTAATCCCACAATTCTTAATTTTTATCGATTATTCCGTTTTAATCTAAAAGCGTCTAAATCTTTCAGAAACCGCTAATAGGCGAACCTAGTATAACGGGTCATCTACTACTCCTTAATACCATAATTCCACGAGGGTAACTGATCCGAACATAAGGTGATTATTCGATGTTAACAAAATTAACGGGTTTAATATGGGCTGGGCCTACAGCGGTATTACTAATACTAACGTATTGGAATCCCTTGTCGTTATCCCGGATAACAACCTAGGCGTGGGTCAGGCCCGGGGCAATTTCGTTTTAAAATTCCCCGACGTTATCCCGGATAACGACTTAGGCACAGTCTGAGCCCGAGGCGATCCCGCCTATGTCGACCTTTCAAAAGCCTTCGACTTACCCTCCAGATATATATTATCGTCATTTAATAGCCAGGCTTTCGTCTTAATAATTTTATTAGTATAATCTGTTATAATATACGCTTCCACAATACATAAATATATTATGACTATATTTCATATAGCAATGTAAATTAATTAAAAGATTCGTGTGTAATTTTCCTTAACTTTAGGATTGTCTTGTAATTTACGGATTAATATATTTGAACTGATGCTCTAATTGACGAGCCAGTATCGTAGGTTATATTTCAAAAAAAAAAAACTTTGACCTATCTAACCTGGCGTTTCGAAATCAAACGTAATAAGGAAAATATTCTAATCTTTTATAATCCGTTAAAATTGTAAATGGGGTACATACATTACGTAATTTTAACGATTACGCTTTTAAATGAAATACCACCACAAAAAGCTCCCTATCATAAATAGTATAGTCATGTTCCGTGTCCGTTAATCGTACGGAATAATAAGCTACTAACGTGAAAATATATTCCTTATCCCGTTACTACAAGTACCTTTTTAACGCAGTTTCCGAATAATCGATTGTCATTATCGTTAGCCGATTTGTATCCCAATATACAAAAATTGAGGCCATAAAGAAGGCATCCTTTAAGGTTTGGAATACATATTTCTCCTGATTTTTTTAAACCTCAAGAATCCCTTAATTCGTTAGTCAAATAGAATAATTAGAAAAATCAGGGAAATTATTAATAAAATCCCGATAAAAGTTAGCAAAACCTAAAAAAATTCGAACTTTCTGAATAGTATATAGTAATTCTCATTCGCATCTTACCCGGAATTTTTCGTGGTTGGCCCGGATACCTACCTTAACCGTCACGATAAAACACAGATATTTTACCTTTTTAATTACGAAATCGCACTTCTTTAAATCCAGGTTTAGCCTAGCATGATGAAGGCATCCTAAAACTACACGAACTTTCGCTATGCGGTCTTATATAGTACCAAAAAAGGACTAAAATATCGTTCAGGTAAGTGTAACAAAATTATGTAAAATATCTGCTATTACATAATTGATATATCGTTGAAACGTCTTTGGCGCTTTTACTTGTTTAAAAAGATAACTAATCATTTAAATAACCAGAACCGTATATGAAACGCCGTTAATTTTTCCTATCTAAATACAACCCGAATATAGTAAAAAGCCGTTTAAATCTCCAGTTTCGTAAGTTACATCGACTTCAATAACGCAGGTAGGGTTTTCTTAGTTAACGGTAAAGAAAACCATTTTATTTAGTAATCTTATTTAATATTCGGTAGTCCATATAAAACCTCTATCCCTCCCCCCCCCCTCCGGTTTAAAAACTAGTAATACTAGTGCCGCAGCCAATAAAAAAATAATATGAATTTAACCTTTATTTATTGATTTTGTAAACTAACGTTGAAGTTCCAAAAGTTAATTTCGTAATATCGAATATAATAATCCTTCAGGTCGTTTTAGTAAAGATTTTTCTTCGTTTAGTTGAATATCAATGTAGTAGTCGAGTTTTCCCCTATATAGAGATAAAGCTATAGTTTTATCTTTGTCGAAAAGGTTGCGGAATTTTTACAATTTTAGTGGAAGACGTAACTAATCCTCCTCCTTTCTGGAAACGGTCGACACCATCGCCTGTAAAATCCGCGTTATGTTGTAAAGACTTGTGGCAAAAGTTAATTACAACTAATCCCCTGTATATTATATTATTCGTTACGAACAGTTTGATAAACCGATAAAAATCAATCCTATAACGTTTCGTATATCCCTCAATCTAAAACGTGTTATTACCGTATTGATAACTGATATTTCCTGATGATAATTTATTAAACAACTACTACTAAATTTTAAAATCACCCATTAATATTGTATTTAAGGTATCACAAAAATTATATTCCATATTATTCTGGAAATTATATATATTAATATTTGGCTTGATTATCTATTAATATCTGTACGAAACTTAGCTATTCTTGTAATAAGCGTATTTTCTCGTAACCCTAATATCATACCGAAACTTCGAAAATATAAGAATAGAATTTACTGTATCCTGAACCATTATATTAAAACCTCGTTTATAATATAATAACAATGACAACTAAAATCGACCTAAATATCCAGAAAATATATGTTATTAAAAAGCATAAAGATAAAGAATAGATCTTTTTTTATACGTATTTTAATTAAATAAAATTTATTTTTACTTAATTTTGTAATGACGTCGTTAAGGTTATAAAACCCCTAAACGAAACTATATCTAAGAATTAGGCTTTCTCTGTCGTCTTTACTAGGAAACCTTTATTTACCTTCTAGACTTAGACCGTATATACCTACGGAGGTAATACACAGCGGAACTGATAACCACGTTAATAGTAATCCATTGAACCACAATGTAGGTAACGTCTTATAGTAAGCCTAATTCGGCGTTTCTTCGCCGTTATCTACACCATCCTACATTTTTAGTTTTGAACGTGTATTAAACGGGTTTATTAAAATAATTGACCACGGTTACCACAACTCTTTAATAAAATCACCCAAAAGGTATAAACTACCTTTATAGTTATATTTCTATTCGACTGTTATATTTATACGTGTCCCACTAGTTAACAATCAAAAAGTTTCTTTAAATTTAAAAATTTCAATTCTTCTGTGAGCTTGCGGTACTTGGTTAAGGCTATAACATAGTTCACTCAGCTTACGATTGTCATAGTAGATTGATTACGAATATATAAGAATACGCGAAAACGTAAGTAATTGCTCTTTACGGCTAAAAACCAATTTAATCCGCCCGCTTAAGCTAGTAATATCTTGAACCTAATAATGAATAATACCTACAGGTTTTTATCGTTTAGGAGTAATCCCTCCAATTCAATCAAAGCATTATCTACGCGATAAGGGTCGCTGAAAGCAGTTTTAATGTAATCGAAAAACTAGCCTATATCTTTTATACCCTCGTATCCGCCGGTTTCGGAATACAATGTAATAAGTTGCTTTATTGTCGTTATATAACAACCCTATACGTAAAGGAATGTATACCGGTTCTCCCTAATCCACATCTTATCCGTTTCTAACATAAATTCAATCGTTTAGGGCTTCGCTGTCTACGTAAACGCAAATACGTCGAATTGCGGTTGGTTATATCGTTTTCGCCTAATTTTAATCGGTGAAAAGCTAATACAAGTTGCTGTTAGGTCGGCTTTAATTTATTGAATCTTGGCTACGATCTAAACGACGTTAAATATAGTATCAATAATTAAAGTCTATTAACTCGGTTATCATAGCTATTTTATAATAGACGCGATATACCTTACCGTATTTTATAGAAGAGAAATATCAGCTTAAGTTAACTTAAAAAGAGTACGAGATGTGTCTATAAAGGTAAAGGACTGGGTATTCACCAACGATCCATCTTTTCCGATAGAGTTGAAATATAACGTAGAATTATTGATATTTATTATCGATTCGTCTATTATAAGCAATATTCCTTCGAAAAGGTAGAAAAAGACCTTAATAGTATGTTATGATCTGACTTATGATAATAAACTAAGTAAGGGATAAATGGGGTTTACTATTAAGGTATGATGGAAAACTAAAAAGGGCTACCGTAGCCTATCATGAAAAACCTATAGGCATAGCCAGTGCCCAGCTCATCATATGCCTTTATACATGCTGTAAACAGACCGCGCTTGGATCAGGTACTATATGTCCTGTTATGTACATAGTCACCTAACTTATAGACACAATAGTCAATAACTTGAGTTTATAACAACAAAAACGATCTTTTATAATTTAGTTATTAACCATATGTATGTTTGGATCATATTACGGCTATTAAAGATGAACTTTTATAAGTTTTGATTGGAAAATTTGTTGCTAATACAACCACCAAACGTTAACTGATCTTTTAAATCGTTGGTGATTATGTGAAGATTTAGTTTTTGTCTTTATTAATGTATATCGAAACCATTGGGCCAGATTTTTCGTACGGCTTTCTCGTGGTCCTATCCTTAACTTCGTAAATAATCCTCCATTCAAAAATCGTAATATTTGGGTTTTAAAGGTTGAAGTCGTATTTAGGTGCAAATTTTACGACTTCTTGGGTAAGGAGTCTATTAATCTTAATTATATCGCTTTTTTCAAAAAGCTTTTCTAAAGTTTTGATAATTCATTGTATACGAATATTGACAGCTAAGTTTTAATTATCCTTTTATTCTCTATAAAACTATACAGTATTATATATCTAGCCCAATATGTATTCCTTATTTCTCTTGTTTCTTCTCTTTCGTAGTTGGCTTCATTGTTAAAGTTTTATCGGCTTATTGATTACGAGAGGAGAAGTATTTTCTTGGCTTATTCGCATATCTTAAGAATTTTCATTATTATTGACATCGTTACTGTTAGTCTACCTAATTTAATATCTAACTTGATCTGGGCGAAACGTCTCAAAGTCGTCAATAATTTTAAGAATTACTTTCAATTTAGTGATACTTGTGACCATAAACGGGTCATTCCATTTGTCTAACATTTGTTACATAAGGATTTTACTTTATAACAGCGAAGATAATACATTGATGTTTTAAGAGTATTTCTATTCTTAAAGGTATTATTAACTCAATGTTTGGCATATTCTATTTATTATTCCTTTAAGGCTTTATCGTATGTCATAGTACTTTTCTAAGTACTTAATAATGGCGGAAATTCCCTCGTCAAACTAGGATATACTTCAAATGCAAGAAACGTTTTCACCAAATCACCAGGTCTTACACTATTGTTGAAACCCTTTACCACCATTTAAAGGCGTGCCTTTTAACCTGTAAATATTTCAATTTTCATCATAAGAATGTCATACAATTTGTAAAACAGTGCGTATATCCTCTCTATTTTTCCAATACTTTGATATATCATAATGGATAACTGTTCACACTAAATTTATATTATTCTAAAATCCGATTAGAACCCCATCGCCATAAAATTAATATAAATATTGTAAATAACGACATTTAGTAAACTAAAGAACATATGAATACATAATATTCTTACCGTTTTTTATTTATTCTTTGCTAATAAAATCTTGGGAAACTTAACACTGTAAAAAAGAAAATACCAACTCTATACCATGAAAAACATACTTATATCGAAGTAAAACACGTTAATAAAACTTTTACAATTAAATTCCTTTTAATTATCCAATATAAACTCAACCCTTTAAAATTTTAAGGCGTATATTCGGTAATGATAATGAAGTTTTTAAATAGTCTTTAAAGCAAAGTATTTTATATCTGTATATCTTGCAAAATTGAGGATTTTTCATAACCTATATATGAGTAGGTAATTATAACACCGGTAGAATTCATGTATTTTAAACTCTATTATATTTAATACCATTAACTCTAGCCCTTGAAAATTGAACCAAAGATTCCCTTACTTAAACGAAAAAAGAAACCTCCGGTTGTTCTTAAGAAATTCGTTAACCTTGATTTCAATATTGTTATCGAGGACCTTCATTTTTTCCAAGCGAAGCACAAATAATTTAAGGGGTTGAAGGAAATGAAATATAATTAGTTTGATAACTATTTATACAGTCGTCAATCTCAGTAACGATAATTATTTGACGTAACCAAAACCAACTTTAGCTTTACTCGTATATTAACTATTAATCTCCTTAATAATAGTTGTTTCCTATCGTAGTATTACATATTACGAATAACCTGTTGTTAAGTACCTTTCTACCTTTATATTTGATATAATACCTTGAAAAGTGCAGTTTGTGTAATATTCGCAAAGGTTAAAGTTGTATAAGGGGTTAAGTTTTAATATTTAGGATAAATATATAGGTTTTCGTCAGTTAAGCGGTACAGGAAAACGTAGTTGTTCAGGTATAGGACTATTCTAAAAGTATTATCTTTATGCTAAGTAATTTGTTTCAGTATACAGTCATTGTTAACAGAATTTTAACCTTTACAGTTCACAATATAATCAAAATAATCTTGTTTAAAAGAAGTAGGATATTAAGTGTAATGAATTACTTGTTATTTATAAAGTTTAGCCGGAAAGTAACGATTTAACTAATAGTTGAGTTTATTACAAATAAAACACATATTACCATTATCACAACGATAATTTTTACGATTAATAATTTGGTCTAGATGTTACCTACTTGACTATCGCTAGTGTATCTTCTAATTTAAAAGATTTGGGACAGATTTGGAACTTTGTATCTTTCAGTATTTACGATTAATATAATATTTTATCGTAAGGTTCTCATTATTTTGGTTGCAGAAGTTGTTAGCTTAAGGGTATATATTAACTAAGTTTGGTGTATATATTATTACAATTCCAAACGAAAAACCCAACTAGCTTATAAATCCTTTATAGGTGGCATTTAAGCGTTATAAAGCGTATTTAAACTTACCAAAGCCCATAACAACTGTTTGTTTCTGCTCTAGAAGTATAGTTTAACGAACGTAGACTTTTTACGTTACTTTCTGGCACAACATCAAGTTGTCAAGCATCTGGTTAAAAAATCATCTATTAATATTTCTTTAATTTTTTTTTCTAAATATTACTGTATTTCACGTCATAATTATGTAATGCATATGATATTGCATAAAGTAAACATCGTGTTTGAAATAGATTTTTATACCATTGTAAATCTTATGTAAGATAGTTACTTTAGTCAAAAAGGTTAGTTAATAATCCTTCGCGTAACCTATAAGGATTCCTAGAATCAGTGAGTAGAAACCTAATGAAAGAACTACTATTTACTTACAGATATTAAGAAACGATATTATTTTCATGCTAAGCAGATTATGAGACTTATCTTCATACTTGTCTGTAATATTCCAAATCATAGAGAAATTTGTTAAAAGTGTATCATTAATATTAACTATCTTGACAAATTTAAGGGAAAGTTTACAATATTGATCACAATTGTTAATAATATTTTTAATGCTTTAGAGTTGCAGTAATAAGAGAAATTACCAGTCGCTTATCCCTAAGGGTAAAATCCTATGGTAGGACCTTTAACAAGCTTATATATATATAGATACTTATTGTAAAAAGCTTTACCAAAAACTTGGTGATTTGGAGGAATATCTTAAAAGATTTGATGATTTTGAGGGAACTTTTGAAGGACTTACCTATTTTGTTTAATTGACCGTTCAATAACTTCGACGTCGATTCCTTTTGCCACGTTAACGGTTGCTTCTTCACCTGCTCTACCTCTGATAAACATGTATTCTATGCTGTCGTACGCTGGGTCTGGTTTGCCGAGCAGACCAACAGGTTCTTTATCAACAACATGTAAAGAATTAGTACCAGTAAAGTTAAAGGTTTTATTTAACTAGAGATTAGGAGGTAGTACCATGAAACGTGTATACGGGTGTTAAAGATCGTCAATAATCTTTAGTTTATTTATTGGGTCTTAAGAATTGAAAGATTAAGTGCAGTTTTTAAGTTGAGTCAATTCGGAAAAAGATATTTGTCAATTCCAAAGGTTTTTTTTGTGACGTAAATTCCATGTTGATTAACTTTTTCTTCAACCTAGCTTTAATATCCTTCTAAAGAATCTTCAATATATCAATTGATTTGTAGTTCAAGAACTTATAATAATCGTGAAAAGAGAACGCTACGTGGCCAAACTATTTGACAGCGTTTGACTAGAAGATATACTAACCAATAATCAAGTGCATTTTAATAGAGGTTTTATAGGCATTTACTCCCTATAGTTTCTAGTCAAAACAGGTGAAAAATAGGGATCTAAGATCCTTAATTTCCTTTTTTCTCCTAATCGAATGCTATCTTAACATTTTAACTAGTAAGTTAACATTAATTTAGGTTATGTAGGGATTTTAGGGTTTAAGTAAGGTGACTTGGTAGTTTGAGAATGTGGAGACTTTATGTTTTAAGTTTAGGGACTTTTCTATTTGACATAGAGTCGCATAAAGTTTCTTTTTAAATGCGACTTGACTATTGATAATTTCTTACTGTTTGGGGAAGGAAAAAAGATTAATATAAAAGGTAAGGTTTAATATAAGAAATAGAGTTAAAGGTTATTTGTCGTTATTATTTTTAGTTAAAGGTTGAATAAGTGAATAGGTTTCATTTGAGGTTAGCAGTAATAATATCCACAATATTATTTACTTTACTGTTTGCCAATGGTAGTAACTTAACGATCTTTGAGACTTTTAGGCGGTCAATCTGAATACTTTTCTCCCAAAACTAGTTTAATACAGATTCCTAGGTGTTTACTATAGCGATACCATCGCCACCTTTAAATTAACATGAAAAACTGATGCAATCTAAAGGTTTTTTTACTTACTTCCGTGAAAAAGTGACGTAGTAGTAGAGGCCCTTCGTAAGAATATTTTCTCTATCTTAGTATTGGACAAGGCATAACCATAAAGTAGCTTCTTATTCTACCTTGCCAATCATTGATTAACCTATAATAAGCACTGATCTGTGTTAGTAGATGTTTTCTGATAGGCCTTTAGATATTGTAACGTTGTTGATTCGAATCGGTTGAAGCAATAGTACTATTGCGTGGTCAAGTGGTGAATTTATTGTTCTAGGCTTGGTAGACCGCTAGCCGGCTTATACACTAATTTGTGATTTGTATGACTAATTACTTAGCCTGTGCCGGAGTTTGAAGTAGGCATATACTGTACTTGACTTTACAATTAATACAATAAACTTATATATAATGCAGTCAACTTGTAGTTAGTACAGTTGACTAATTGTACCGAAATTACTCCTATTCCAATAGTATACAAATAAATTAAGATTTTGAGGCTTGTAAAAAAGAATTATAGGACGATTTGAAAATTTTCATAACTGATTATAGCGAGAATGGCGTTTCTTTTCTTTACCGCGTCAAAATAATATTTCGATTCTTAACTGTAGGTAAGATTTCTGTTTATCGAGATCGAAAACGTATTAAATATCTTTTTATATAAATTTATAGAGAGCTCAATGTAGTATTTTTGTAAGATGTACAATTTTTTTCCTTTTTAGAAAATAATTTTATAAAGGTTATCAATTCGGTTGGTTTAAGCGGTAGTATAACGTTCGGTTCACATATTTACAAGACTTTCAGACTTTGTGGACCAAGTCGATAAGGCCTTCAAAAAGGAGGATGAAGTTTATCTAGTTTTCTCGTTAATTTAGTACGCTTGTGAGGGCAACTTATTCCGTAAAACTTTGCAGTATTTGATGATGAAATAGAAAGAAACTAGGACTCGGGATTATTAGAGCTGAGTATGTAAAATATAGAGGTATGGATACGTAACTTTCTAAAACTATTGTATACTAAATCTAGCTCTCATTATATATATACATATATATTTTTATATACCCTTCTATAGGTATAATAAATCCCTGGAACTAAAAGAAAAAAGAAATATTCTAGTTGTTGTAATAGTACTAGATGCAGTACAGTATATCAATATTAATGTAAGTAAAGTTTATTATACTACATTTTGAGTGTATTGCTTTATGAAGACTTACCGAATTGGGTGTAAGTCGAGTGCAGTACGCTGCACTTCACTCTAGGGTACGGACCAAGCAATTGGCCATACAAATTACAGTGAAGACCAGCTAGCGATCTATCAAACCTATAATAATACATCCACTACTTAATAAATGCAATAAACCTTTTATTTCGACTAATCAAATCGATAACGTTATAATGTCTAAGGCCTACTAATACTAATTAGGGTTTTTTGGCTTAAGCACAGATTGGCTAAATAAAAGAAAAGGTTATTTTCCAGTTACGCTTTATGTTAACAATGGCGGCTATGGTAAAGGAAAGATTTTTGCGAAGGGCCTCTATTATTGCGTCGGTTTTTACGGCAGTAAGTAAAAAAGACTTTTAGGTTACGTTGGTTTTCACAGAAACTAAGAGGTAGCGATGGTATTTTTATCGAAAACACTAAGAAATCTGTATTAATCCTTTTTAAAAACATTGAGATTAATTGTTAAAAGTCTTAAAGTTCGGCAAGTTGGTAAACGGCTAAGTCAGTACTATTGCGGGTACTATTACTATAAAAACGACTAAGTCTCACAGTCAAATAACAAATAACCTTCGCTTTTCACCTACAACCTTTAATAATAAACGATATTTAACCTTATCCTTTATACCAAACCTTTGCTTATATTTTACCCTTTTTACTTCTCCTTGCCAATTTTTTTATTAAGTTTGCTTGTCTGAGTGAAAACACCAAAAATCGCTAAATCGCGCCGAAAAAGCTAAGTTACGCGACTTCACGCTAAATAGCCAAGTTCCCACTCGACTTTACGCTAAAACACTAAGTTCTTACATCCAAAAACTATTAAGTCTCTCGCTCTACGCGTTATACATACCCTTTACAAATCAAACCATTAAGATAGCTTTAAGTTAGTCATTTATAGAGAAATTTAACGCCCTTAGATCAGTTTTAACGAAGTATTACAACCACAAATTTTAGGGATACAACGTCGATAAAAGATTAACTGAAAAGTACCTGACCAACTTCATCGGCTGTTTTATCTTGGAACATGATATCGGTGAAGACCTTAACCGCACTTTTCGCAAGTATCGCGAATTCTACGACGACTGGACCTTTAACATATAAAAGGTAATCTAGAAAATCATTAAGTCAAAGCTTAAAGCTAAACTCGAACGTCAAGGGATTTACGTGCCAAAAGGAAGCTTTACTAAGTTGGCAGAAATCATTTTCTAGCTGGCATAGCTTAAAGAACGCCTTTAAGACCCTAATCCTGAATATATTTAAGGAAAAAGGAAAGTTATTAAGGGATTTTAACGCATACATACACGTTTTAAGGGACCTTTAACTTACCCTTAGCTAAGTTCAGCTTTTTTACATGTTAGCAATAAGGAACTTGTGAACCTATTCGATAGTTTAGTTCACTTACATAATAGCGCGAAGTATGCCTTTAGCGGTAATAGGGTACATAAAGTAACGGCTGCTAATGTAGCTAAAGGTATTGATGTTGGCGTTTCATACTAGTTAATTAAGCAAAATAGTTAAATTTCTTAAAATCTTAAAGTACCTATCAACTTTCAGCAATTTAATCGCCAAGTCCTTTAAAAACCTTCCCTTTTCAGATTTACCTATATATAGGAGCCTACTATAAGTTCTATTATAGGATTTTACCCCTTAGGTTAAGTGACTAGAAATGATCTTTATTGCCGTACCTCGAAAGCTTTAAGACTTAAATTACCAGGAAACACTATTAAGACTGGGACGATTATCGCGAAATTTTCCCGAGACTTGTTAAAATGATTAATATTAATTATAAACTCCTTAAGGAATTCGCTAAGATTTTGGATAATACAGATAAGTATAACGGAAAACCTTACAATTCCTTTAACACCAAGATAATTCCCTTTATAAATATCTGTAAGTGGATAGCGGTTCCCCCTTTTGGTTTTTTCCTACTGTTTCCCGAAATCTTTACAGGGTACGCTAAGGACCATTACCTGACCTTCCTAACCTAAAAAATCACGTTTTGCGAAATCTAAAATAATATAAAGAGTTACTTTGAACACGAAGTCCACCTTATGTAATGTTGTATAAATTAGGCTATTACGAGTTGGATTACAATAATAATAAAGAAAGAAGAAAAGGAAATACTAATAAACATTCTTAACTAAATGTTTAACAAATTGATGTTGTGTTAAAGAGTAATAGGTAAAGACTACTTTGGCGAAGTTATACTTCATAAGTAGGTACAAATAGTAGTTACAGGTGTTAACGAATTCGAATACGCTATATAACGCCTAAATACCATTTACGAAGGATTTTTTTAGCCAGTTACACTCCTCATTTACCATAGGAATGGTATGTATACCAAATTTTCTTGGTATATACCCCCGAATTAGTAAAGTTAATAACGTATATAAAAAAAACCCTATGGTGGTTAATTACGTCGATCTTAAATATGGGCGCTTACAACGCCTATGATTTGGCTTATCAACTTCGGCCTTAAATTAAAGGCAATAGTCACGTTAGCGCTAATACGACTTAGATGAACCTATTAACCGCAAACATTATTATCCTGATAGAGGTAAGAAATACTGGATATATGGTAAGTTTGACTATTGGTTTACTCGGTATCACTCCACCAAATGTAATAACATAAAAGTAGTATACTACGTTTAATACTCTATTGTATTTAAATAGGATTATTTTAATTAAATCATAAACTTAAAAGGAGACGATCTAATTGACGCCGTTAATTCCTTTAAGCAAATTCAATGGTACGAAGATACTGTCCCTAGTACAGCTTAGTGATTAGACGACCACACCTTTTTGTACCGTTTAGATGGTGAAGACCTTTATCTTTACCCTAACTAAGCCACTAACCCTTTATATACCTTCAACTTTTGCAATCGTTACGTAGACCATACGTTTTAAGGTATTATGCCAGATATAGGGGTAGTAAGGTACTTAATAGGAGGCTATTTGTAGTATGTCGCATTACGGAGGGAAAGTATTACAGCTACTGAAATTAATAATTATGATACTGGCAAAGCTAAAGTTGACTTTAACCCAGGCAAATAACTATAGTTATTAGGGATAACAGTGGTTTAAACTATTGTAAAAGTAATCAAGTTTTATATCCTTAAGTCTTTTACCACTTTCCTTTTTAATTTATAGTATATAAAGACTTTTAGTGTTAATATTGACATTAACATAGGTAAACTAGTTAAAAAAGGCTAAAGGTTTTTATTTACCTTTAAGTGGAGGTACTTATTGTTTTATCTTCAAGGCATAAAAGCAATGGTATTATATCTGACGGAGTCGGAAATACGGTAATTATACCAGAGTTTTAACTATCTAGTCGTTAACAAGCTATATAAAGTCCTAAAGTCCGTAGGTTATAACAATGTAGAATACTTTGCCTTGGAAGTCATTAAAAGGCTTTAATACTATTGTTAAACGTATATCTAAGCCCTTCGGAGATTTAAGTTTATATTAAAAGACGATAAGGATTTTAATTACGAAATTTTCATTGATGTCTTTTACTTGAATAACAAACCTGTCTTTTAAATCGTTAATTTCGCAACTTTTTTTTATAGGGCTAAGTTTTTAAAGTCTTTTTCGACAAAGGATACGTGGAAAACGTTAAGGATGTTGTAAATTAATACGTATTTAGGTTTATCTGACGTTGTTGTTTACGATACCGGTATTAACTTTGCTGCGGTGAAGTTTGAGGGGAATATCAAAATAATGAGTATTAAATGTAAATAGGTAACTGTAAAAGCCCATTAAAATATTGAAAAGGCTAAAAGAGTATACGTCTTACTTCGCCAAACGTATAATATTCTTATATTAAAGATTAAAAGTTTTACGAATCTGGAGGTATATTTATAGATAGTAGTAAAAAGTTTTAATAATATTGTAAATACTAACGGTTTAGTATCAACGCTCCTAGTCTTTGGAGCATACTTACGTCTAACAAGTAAATCTTTGCCTTTGGCAAGTACTTAGAAACGTATTACGGCCTACGACCAAGCTTTAAGGGAATTACGAAAAGAATCGGCACATCGCCATATTAATAACGCTTTTAACACCAAAAACAGTCCTTAAATAATCGACGTGTTTACTTTTCCGTTACAAAGTAAAGTCCTTATATAGCGGGAGCTGGGTAAATAAGAAGGCCTATATAAGATATTAAGTATCGCGAATTCAGAAGTAGTTTTCGAGATTTCTAACGGCCTTATATCTTTTAAAACCACTTAAGTTAAGCTTTATATTAGGGGTAATAAAGATAAGGACCCTTAATCCCTTTAAGCTAAGCAACTAAGTTAATACGAACCTCGTTTACCTGTTATCGAAAACCCGATAAATCGCCGCCAGCGCGGACGACCTTTAAAGAAAAAAAAACTTTAAAAAGCAGAAATACATACCAGTCCATATTTATAATACTGCTTAGGTAAAAAAAGAATAAAAAGATAATGAAAACTTAGCATGAAAGCCACGAGCATAAAGAATTATTAAGACTTTCAGTAAAACTTTTAAGAAAAGTGATAGTATTGAAATTAATAACCTACTAATTTGAAAGATTGTATAATTTGTATTGAACCACGATTTTAACCTTAAAAATATAAACGTTATGATTTTTAAGTTGAGGATCATCTACGAGATTAAGAGTAAAACCACGGGGCGGCCGTACGAAATATCATGCCTTATTGTTTGAAAATATATTAATAAAGTTAAAAGTTGAATCTTTACGTAATCGCTAACGATTTGAAAAATTAACTAAAGTTAAATAGTCGTTTAAATGATAAGTTTATTAGTTAAAACAAGAGGTAAATTTACATTTGATAGCTGTAATAAAACGTTAGCCTATACGTCGTTAGTAACGGATTTATAACAGATCGTACTGTTAAAGCTGTTATAGGAACTCCATGTTA
The DNA here is from genome assembly GCA_038502455.1 of Anisogramma anomala. Classification (NCBI taxonomy): domain Eukaryota; kingdom Fungi; phylum Ascomycota; class Sordariomycetes; order Diaporthales; family Gnomoniaceae; genus Anisogramma; species Anisogramma anomala. The sequence goes on along the minus strand of JASMMZ010000012.1, from coordinate 8,306,388 downwards.
TTTACCTTTTAGGTACGGTAATTCGTTGTATTAAACCACTATACGAATTAGCTAGAGTAGGCGTTTAATAGTTTTCAACTTACTACTTGTATTTTAAATTATAGCTAGCGATAAAATCCTTAACGTACGACCCGTGTCAATTAGTAGCGTAGAAAAAGATTTTAGTATAATAGATATATAAATTAACGATACCCTTTTCATCGGAACGGCTAGATTTATAGTACTGTAATAGTAGGCGATTAAAGACTTTAAATTCTGAAATTGTAAGCCAGTAACATTGTTAATAGAAAATACTTAACTTAACTTTAATAAATCGTCAATCCGTATATTGAATGTTAATACTGGCACTAGCTTTCGCTAAATGGGCTGGGGCGCTATTTTAACCATAATCAATAAAATTAATGAAGTCAGGGCTTAACTATACTTGGGATAGCGTCCTCGAGGTAACTATATTACTACCTTATACCAACCGAAAGCTTTTTACGACCTATTTATCGCGGCATAAGTATAAACGCTAATGGATAAGGATTTTAACCGGCTAAATAAAAGGCTCGAATAGCAAATAAGAAACTATAACCAAGGAATTGATATGGTTTTAATCGACTTTTCTAAAGCTAAGTTAATAATCTTTAGGGACGGATACTTTATAAATAATATCAACTTATTATTATAAATTGGCTTCCTAATAACCCTCGTTAATAAAAACAGGTAAAAAGACTAGTTTAACATTATCGGCAATTTAATTTACTAGACCTTCGTTAAGTATAAGAGGATTGTATCATAGACTCAGACCGTTGGCCATTGAGCCTATAGGTTACGTGACTTTACACGTAACGGGATGAACAACGCCTGGCCCTGGGCCCGGCTCGGGTGTGGATAGTGCACGGTCCAGATACAGGCCGGATACGGTCCGTATACGGCACGTGTAAGGGCACGTAACGGGCTGGATATTGGCCCTATTTAAAGGCTCTATACGTTGAGCTACGGTAACTTTTTTTAATTTTCCTCCGCACTTTAATAGTAAATCTCATTCAATACCTACTTGGTTTACCATTGCTGGTCGGATTATAATATACTATTAAGGTTTTTTTCTCCGAAAGAATATTACTTATAATAAATAAATCGATAGCAAACGTTAATAATTCGGCATTATACTTTAACGTTATTGGAAAAGATGAACCGTCAGCGAATACCTAGTCCTTAACCTTTATAGATACACTTTCAACTCTTTTGGAGCCAACCTAAGCCTATATCTTTCGTTTGTAAAATACTTTACGCTGTATCGCATCAGTTATTGAATAATTATGATAATCGAGTTAATTGATTTCGACTATTAAATTTATGTCCGACTTCACTTAAATCATTGCGAAGATTTAACAATTTGAAACCTAATTAGCCTCTATTATCGTTAAGTTTCTATTGGTTTAGGACGGACGAAAACGACATAATTAACCGCAATTTAACGGATTCACTTCCACGTAGGCAGCGACGCGTCAAACTATCGAATTTTTATTGGAAGCGAATAAGATATAAATCGAAAAGGGTTGATATGCGTTCCTATATATATAGGGATATTATATAGCGGTGGTAAAACAGGCGGTTACCACATATTACGAAGCTAGAAGATACGAAGGCAAGTATAATATAGGGAAGTTCTTCAATTATATCGAAACGACTTTCAATAACCTTTATTGCGCGAATAAAATATTAGTCGAACTCGAAAATTTGGTTATAAATAATCAAAACTTATAGGTACTATTCATTATTAGGTTTAAAATGCTTTTAACTTAAGTAGGCGGTTTATATTAGCTTTCGACCGTAAAGTTTAATTACTTACGTTTCCGTGTATCGTTCAATATCTACGATAAATATATTACGATAAGTATTAACTGGGTAAATTATATCGTAGCTTTTCAAAAGTACTATAAATTTGTTGACTAGTTAAAAATTTTAAATTTAAAACCATATTTTGGTCGATAATTAACGGGACCCGTTTAAATTTAACGGCTGGGTAATAATATGGTTATAATAGAAGTTGACGCCTTTTAAATACCTTCGTTAAAAGGCCGTAATAATCGCGGCTAATTATTTTGATATCACGGTTGATCATTTTACCAAACCCTTTTGGTATACGTTTAAAATTAAAGATGTAAGGCGACATAGGCAATAATAAGGGAACGTTAGGTTAAACATACTTTAAAATGTTACGTACGTTATATCTTATCGGATTATTATTAACTTAATTACGATTTCCGCCCGGTATTACCTTTTATGTAGTTATATACGGCTTAAGTCGAAAAGGTAAAAGAAAGTTTCCTATTAACGGTGATGGGGGAAACAGCGTAATTATAAAGTAAAATAAAGAGGAATTAAATTTAATTAAAATACGTATAAATAAAAAAACCATTCCTTATCCCTATGCTTTTTAATAACACCTACTTTTGAAATACATAAATTGATTTTAACTATAATTATTATTATATTATGAACGAGGCTTTAGTATAACAGTTAACGATAAAATCAATTCGACTATTTTATCCGTGAAATTCCGGTACAATATTAGGGTCATAGTAAAATATGAGTATTACCTAAATAGTTAAGTTTCGTATGAATATTAATAAATGATCGACCCCAATATTAATATATATTATTCCTGGAACAACCCCGGATATGATTTTTAAAATACTTCAAATATGACATTGATAAGTAACTTGAAACGCGAGTAATAGCCGTTTAATAGTTTAAAGTTAGGGAAGCTTAATTATCTATATAATATCAATATACCTTAGGATAAAAGACATATAAGGCGTAATAGATCAGGTTTTCTTCAAATTAGTGTAACGTTTGTACCGATAGGTATAATATATAAAAAACCCGTTTCAGATAGCTTATATTATAAGTTATAGCGAAATAACGCAGATTTTGTAAAATAAGGTGACGACTACAGTTAAGGAGGGAAAAGATTAATTACGTTTTTTACCAAAAATAACTGTATTTCGCGACCTGTTTGGTGGTAGGATAGAGGTTTGATATTAACTATCGGATATTAAATGAAATTATAAAGTAAAACTGTTTTCCTTTACCTTGAATTAAAGAGACCTTACGAATGTTATCGAAGTCGATATAACTTACGAAATTCGATATTTGAACAGCCTTTTATCGTATTGAAATAGCACTCGACTAAGAGAAATTAATGGCGTTTCGCACGCGATTCGGGTTATTCAAATGATTAATTACTCTCTTTTAAATTAGCGGAAACGCTGGCGACTTTTTAACAATATATCAATTATGTAATAATAGATATCTGAATAATTTCGTTATAACGTATTGAAACGACTTTTTAGCCTTTTTTTAAGTATTAAGAAAAATTATATGGCAAAAGTTCGCGTGATTTCAGGGCGTTTTCGTAATACAAATTTAAATATTAATTTAAGGAAATATAACTTTATCATTAAGGAAGTAAAATACCTAGGCTTTATTATAACGGTTAAAATAAGTATCCGAGCCGACTCCAAAAAAGTCCGGGTAATCCGCGAGTAGGAGTTACCACGTACGATCCGAGAGGTTCAAAGTTTTTTTTTTGGATTTTACCAACTTTTATCGTAATTTGATTAGTAGTTTTTTTTAAAATTAACGGATTATTTCGTCTGCCTAACGAAGTAAGTTATTCGTTAAAATTGGACGAAACGAGAGGAATATATATTTTAAACCTTAAATAATATTTTTAATACGGCACCAATTTTGGTATATTTGAATTTGAATCGGTTAATAATAGTAAAAACAAATTAATCTAAAACTATGTTTAAAGGTTATTTATCTTAATATAATAAATATAGTATCTTGAAACTAATGACTTACCACTTTGTATAATTAATGGATATGAAACATAACTATATTATTTATAACAAAGAACTTCTTGCGGTATATATTCTTTTTAAAAACGTAATATTTCGAATTACGTAATGTCCATATACCATTTACGATTTTAACAGATTATAAAGGATTAAAGTATTTTTCTTTACTACTATTAATTTCGAAACATTAATCTAAATAGGCAAAAGTCCTTTCCTTTTTTTAATATCACTTACGGTATAAGCCCGTAACTTAGGACGCCTGCCCGGATACATTAACCCGTAAATTACAAAATAAGCCCGAAGTTAAAAAACGCCGCGTACAGAGTTTTTAACCTATTTCTATTATTATATTAAAAAAATCTTAATAAATTTATATGGTAAAGAAATAGAAATTACAACGGGTTAAGTAAAAAAGTTTAACGAAACGGAGGCCTAATTATTGGATTACGACGATATATATCTTAAGGAGGGGTCGGGGGCTTTTAAGGGGCCGCCGAAAGTAATACCTCTCCGGGCCCAGTTTGCGCTCGGATTGTTATCGGAGATAACGTTAAAGGAATATAATACGGTAGAACCGGCAATACTACCGTGGGCTCGACCTGCATTAGACCCACCGGTATCGTTAACGCCAAATATTTCTTTAATTCTCAACTCAAATATATTAGAAAAACCATAAAATTAGGGAGTAGCGAACGATGCATTATATAAGGTTTATATTTTGGCGGTTTCCAAAGGCGCTAAACGCTTTTTAGCTAAAAAACGACACTGAATATAAATTGTAAATTACGAGATTGACCCGCAGGGGGTATTGCATTACTGTAATCGTTTATAATTACCGAATTGAAAACTATTAATAACGAAAATATTATAGTAAACCTACAATTCGCCTATTATAGGTTATTCGGGTAAAAACATTTTATTTAGAGTTTTTTTTAGCGAAATTACCACTAAAAGGGGATAATTGTAAATATTTAACGTTTATATCAAATATATAGGTAATATAACGGGATAAAACCTCGTAATACCTTACGGTAAAGCTTTTTTTAACCTTTTTTTTTATTTCCAACCGGGATTAAACATATATTTCGGTCGACTCTATAATCGACTTACTAATTACTAATAATAGCCTTGGATATTTTCCAATTATTACGAATCGCCTTTTCAATTTTGTTTAATTAAAGTTTATATAGTTTATAATTTCTGATATGTATGCAGAACGCTTCTGAAATATATAATGGAAATTTCATGGGTTTTTAACTTTTATTATTAGTAACCGCAGTTCGAATTGGGTAAACGTATTTTAAACGATATTTTATTTTTTAATAAAAGTCGAATAAATTTTATTTACGATATATCATATATAAATAAATAACAATATTAAATAAGTAACTCAAAAAGTTTAAAAGTAATTACATTTCTCTATTACTTTTTCGTAACACTATTAAGTTTCGTATTTACTCATTTATTAATTTACGTTAAATAACTGGAAATCGATGGTTACTAGGTTTAATACGAACCGTTTAGTAAATATATACAACATATCATTTATTCCAAGGGTAAATAGGAACACGAGGTTAACTAGTAAAAAGGGGCGAATTACTACGTTTTTAGTTTATTTACGCGAAGGGATGAAGTTTCATCAAACGATAATAATTTATAACTAATAGTAAATAAAAACAGCGACGAATTGTAAACGACGTCCCGTAAAACGATACAAGGTAAGAGATTAGGTTTAGCTATACCTTCGTAATATTAAAACTAATTGCCCGAAGAAAAAGCTCAACTAACTTTATAACTAATATCGGGTAATCTATATTTCGAATCCGTTAAATATCGTATTGGATATTCCTAGTAAATATTCTGTATTTTATATAAACTGAATTAAATGTATAGCTTCGAACCCCTTTCTATCATAAGTTTTATCTGATATTTACTCGAGACTAGTTTTAATATTTAACTATATAAAGGACAATAAGTCTAAGGAATTTAAAGTATAGGATATCTTTATAATAAGAATGAAGAGAGGCGGAGTTCGCTATATATAAGTTAAATGAACGGATTATAACAAGCTAGAGTGGAAATTATTGAAAAAATTATTAATATATTCTAGCTCTAAATAGATTTAAAGCGAAATAGGAAAATGTTCAGGTTTACGATAACCCGGTATCTCGACGACGACGTTAAACTTATACTAAACAACAAGTGCGAGGCGAACCGTCTATATCCCCAAAATAATACTTTTCTTATAAATAAAAAGGAAAATTCATTATTAAATGAAGTTATAATCCTGTAAATGGGACCGAGTAAATATTACCCGATTATGTCTAATACGTATCCGACCGTAAGGCGATTCTTATTATATTTTCACGAAAATCTACCTACTTATTATTATTATCCTTATTTAGGTTTAACAAGTACCGGAGTTATAAACATCAAGGGCCCTATTACAACTAGCTCCAAGAGTTAAGCAATATTAGAGGAAGCCGACGATAAAGAATAACATTAAAATGTACGAGAGTTAAAAGAGGCCGATGATAACGGTTAACTAAAAGTAGGGTGGGGGCGAGATGAGGGGAGTAACCTTTTAGGCGGGTTATCAAAAACTATAACACGTTAATTTAGGCCCGAGTAATGCAATCGGCTCGAGTACAATTTTACGCCGATTTATAGTCGGCCCAATTAACTTGTTTTTATCTAAGGTTAATAAATAGGATACGGGTAAAATCGAAGATTGTATAATTAAGCCTTAAATATCGTTCGTAACATTTTGTAAACCGTAACCTATATTAATTATAAAAGGTATAACTTAAATAGCTATATTATTTTAGCCGTTTAAGCTAAAAATACGAGAGAATATACAGAGGTGGCTAAAAAGGTCCGAGGCGAAGATGTTACGCGGTAAAGCCCGGTCGATTGAAGGCGTCCTATCTTTATAAACAAACGATATAGTAAAAGGCGATGGAGGGATCTGGGGTAAAAGTGGACCGGGAAAGAAAGGATGGTGTGGGCGTATGGCCAAACGGGTAACGGCTTACATGGCCGGCATAGTAGGAACTCCTTACGCCCGAGCAATATTACGGAGCCGGGTAAACTAATGAACTAATTTAAAAAAGGCGGGAGTAAAAACGGGTTAATAACTTAGGATATCTAACTAATGCTTACATATAAGGAACAAGATATAACCCCTATCCTTTACCGTACCAATTAACTGGCGTAGAATGATACGTAAACCGGGTAGAGTCGTAAATAGGCTTATTTTCTAAATATATTACAAAAAGAAGTTAATTAATGGTTAAGCTTTTTGCAAAAATTATTTATGAATTTACCTTAATTTAGAACTTTCGATATATATAATACCTTTATATCCGATAAACCCGGACGTAAAATAAATGAACGCCAAAGTTTAAAAGACTATTAATATACGATATATAAATATTTTTAACCTGTAACAGAAAAGGTTTATTTTCATCTTTACTATTTTTAAGGAAAAGAAGATCTCCTATGGCGTAAGAGGGTTACAACAGGCAATTAATATTAAGGTATCGGTATATAACAAGATAACATATCTTATGGAGAAACTCGTTATTCTTTTCGAAAGCACTGACAGCGACGTAACTAAGTTAAACCCGTTATATATGTTAATTATAATAATAAGCTAGAAGAAAAAACTAAGATATATGAACGCGAATAGCTAGCTGGTATATATAAAGAAAAGTTAAAAGGGTTATAACGGGGGTGGTTAACGAAGGGGGGGGGGTGATAGTGTAAAAAAGAAAAGGAGGAAGTTTTAAATATTACGTAGGGGTATCTGTATTTATAGGGACTGGCGGATCGAATTCGATAAGGATTACGTATCATATGAGGCGCGTCATTCAGTATTGGAGGTAAAAACACAACTTTATATGATACGTTAAGGGGTACATTATACGGCGTCGGCAACAAAAAGGATTCCTCATACAGCGCGTCAATGGGTACGTTATACGACACCGGCGGCAAGAAGGATGCCTCATACGGCACGTCAACGAATACATCATATGGCGCCGGCAGTAAGAAGGATATCTCATACAGCGCGTCAATGGATACGTTATACGGCGCCGGCGGTAAAATGAATACTTTACACAGCGCGTTAACGGATACGTTATACGGCGCCGACAGTAAAAAGGATACCTTACACAGCGCGTTAACGGATACGTTATACGGCGCCGGTGGCAAGAAGAATACCTTACATAGCGCGTTAACGGGTACGTTATACGGCGCCGATAATATAGGGTAAGTCGATCGAAACGTTATACTATATGTTAGACGTAATGTTACTAGTTTACGCTCGACTCGCGTATTAGGCGGGCGCAGCCCGCGTCCGGTGTTTATCCAAAAAGGCGCTGTAACCCTTATAACATCCGGGGAAAAAGAGGTATGTTCTGGATTTAAGCCATTGCCTATTAAGCCTATAGGTTACGTAACTATACACGTAACGGAATGGGCAACGCCTGGCCTAGGCTTGGCCCGGGCGCGGACAAGGCACGGTCCGGGTATAAGCTGGACACGGTCCATATACGATACGTATAAGGGTACATGACAGGCCAAGTATTAGTCCTACCTAAGGGTCCTGCACGTTGGGCCACGCTAACCTCTTCTAGTCTTCTTCTGCACCTCAATAGTGAATTCCATTTGGTATCTACTAGTCTTACCATCGTCGGTCGGATCATAACAGATTGTACGAAAAGTATTAGCTTTAAAGGTTTATAACATGATAATGGGATTCGACGTAGGCATAGTAATGTAAGAAACTATTAACATTATTACCAGACAGTTAAAAAAATTCTTTTATTCTGGTGGTGATTTTTATCAAGTCGAGGAGTTTTTTCGAATGCCTTTTGTCGATAAAGTCTAAAAACTTTGCTTTCACGTGAAATAAGGTATTAAGAAGAGTAATCATTAGATTAGTATTGTAGTAGTAGAAGATGATAGATGCAACGAAGAAGCATCTAGAGGAGCACACTATAGATGAGGGCTTATAAGCCCTCGCCCAAAGCGTACCACTTTAAACTGCTCCACGCATTGCCATTCGGTCTGGTAAAGCTATTTTAGACCGATCCATACATTGCCATTCGGTATAGTATAGTCATTCCACACCGATCTATGTATAATACACTTTGTGTCTTGCAAGAATGCAGCTTGTAGCGTGACACATTATCGTACACTCTATAGGAGTGCACCCTACAATATAGTACACAGCCACCAGGCCTATGTATATTATCTATAAGAGTATATAGTAATATCCACACAGGAAATCTTTTCGTTCTTCCTTATATACTCTGTACCTATAACTTAGTAATAACAGTATGGTTGTAGTTATAAAGGTCTAAATTAGTAGGGTTTGTAGTAACAGTATTATTGTAGTATCAATTACAAGAACTCTAAGCTAGCAGTTTCCGTAACGACAGTGTGGTTACAAAGGTTCGAATTATAAAGTTTGGTTAGGATTAGTAAGGTCTAACCGTGGTGGTAATTGTAGTTCAGGCCTAGTTGGTGTAGCCAAATGGGGGCGATATAGTTGGTAATAGCGCTTTTTGTGGTTTTTAATAGAGGTAATTACGTAGGAGTGATTGCGCAGGGGTGATTTCGCAGGGGTGATTACGTAATCACGTATTAGGTTAGTATAAAAAGATGCATTGCCATCGGTCTAAGCAAAACTTTTTTCTTTCTCTTCCAAAGACATGCAGTCCAAGCCGATACAAGTTCCCATTTTAATTCAACCTTTATTCTCCTTAATCAAAAAAACCATTCTAATGAGTCAGTCACTTAGCCAACATCTATATACTAACCTATCCTTCGAACAGATGGCGTATAAAAATAAGACACCAAGGCGCCGTTTGGTGCGAAAGCATCAGCGCGCCGCCACCGCCGCAGCCGCCGCCGCCGCTACCACCAGCTCGCTCTTATCGGGCACAATCTCATCAATTGCGGCCATTCCTGCCCCCTGGGGTATTAATGACTCTGATTCGTAGTTGGATTTGCAAGGCTTTGGTAATGGTAGGATTCACTGTTTGCCACATATTCAACGTCCAGCTCGAAAACAATTCATGGAAATCATCCAGTAAGTTAGGTCCTTGAATTTTCTCTTCACAGTAGCGGAACATAACGACCAAGATATATACGTTTGCTATGTAGGGTTCTGGTTCCTCAACTAGCAAATCGATGGTATTATCCTAAAGGCTCAGGTCGATTTCATTCATTATAGCTTTTCTAATTCCCATATGTTTGATCAGGTGGTCGAAGTAAGCGCTGGCTTCCTATAATGTTATTGGTTTTAGGGTCATGGCTGCAAGTATCTCAGGGCGGTTCAGGATAGTTATGTCTATACGTATTTGGTATGTTGGAACGGTTCAAGTTAGTGATTTTTGAACTGTAATTGGATTTGTATACGTTTAATTTTTAACGTTTAGGGTGGTTCGATTTAACAATAGCAAATATGAAGTAAATAAAATAATTGAAGTAGGTACAATAGGGCTAATTATCGTTTGCTAGTGCAAATAAATTTAAAACAATATGCAAATAAGATGTAATTACAAACTAGTTAGGCGTTTTAAATTGATTTTGTTATTACTTAGTAACGTCACATTAGTCAAACAGTTATAAAAACTCAAAAGCCACGAAAACTAAATTCAAAACAGACAAGGCGAACGCGAAAAGAGGAATAGGGTAAAGGAAGTGTGATTGTAGGGAGGTGCGTTGTATAATCTGGTATGTAAGTCGTGTTTAGTAATCGGTCCGGATTAGCGTATCATGACCATTCTTAGTGGAGCGATCGGTTCAGATAGGTATGTCGTAACCGCTTTTAAATCAAAGAAGCAGTTTGAATGCCGTATTCATAACTGTTCTTAAATTAAGGGAGTGGTTTAAATACTTTTTTCGTAACCACTCCTATGTTTTACAAGTAGTGCTAATTATAGAAAATCGGATAGGTCCCAACTAATGGTTCCGAAACTTGGTGGTTTTGGCTTACGTATCCTAGTGCGTAATAGGACGCTCTCTAAGAAGTATCCGGGTACGTCAAAGCGCCAAATAAGGGTTAATGGTAGCGTAACGAGGCTTTTAGTAAATGAAGCACCAGTAAGGGTTAATAATACCATACTAAAGTTATCCTGCTTAAAGTTACTCAGTCTTTATAGTCTTTGTACACGTCGGCGTATAATTCTTGTAAAAACGAAGTGTTGAAGCGCAAACAGTTAGAAACCCTACAATATCACATTATAGGTATTTAACTTATATTTATCTTTTATTTTTCTAAGCTATCAGTAATCGACTTAGTCGGTTACTAATTAGTATCGGTAAGGTCTAACACCTTACATTTTATGTAAAATAAGGTGTTTAGAAGAGTAATCGTTAGATTGGTATTATAATAGTAAAAGATAATATATGCAACGAAGAAGTATCCAGAGGTGTACGATACAGGTAAGGGCTTATAAGCCTCCACCCAGAGCGTACCTCTCTAAACCGCTCCACGTATCGCCGTTCGGTCTAGTATAGCTATTACAGACCGATCCATGCATAATGCACTTTGCATCTTGCAAGAGTATAGCCTGCAACGTGACACATTATCATGCACTCTGCAGGAGTGCACCCTGCAATACAGTGCACTACCACTAGGCCTATGTATACTATCTATGAGGGTATATAGTAATATCCATACCTTTCGAAGCTTGGAACCATTAGCGAAAAACGCTTGATAATCGACGTGATAGCACTTTGTAAAGCCTACGAAGGAAGGGAAATTAAGGAGTTTCAATGGATTAATAGTAAAGATAACCCCGATAACTCTATAAATGTAGGTATTACTAAATAAAACCTTGGAAAGGTTTGTAGATAGTAATAAGCTAACCATACAAATCGAAGACTACATTAATAGACCGTCCGGAAGGCTCAGATTACGTAACAGCAGATAGAAGTATGCCGGCAAACTAAAAGACTGTCAGAGGATTAATAATAGTGATCAGTTTGAGTGGCATGGTTAAAGTGAAGGCTTGTAAAGATCTGTGGCGAAATAACTTTTTATTAAAGTTAATAAACTCGGACCTCAGAACAACGGACCAATTAAAGTCAAATGATATTAATTTACATGTAATTGGGTGCAATTTAGTATGGAAGTCAACTGGAATTAACAAAGGTTTAGCTAATTAACAAGGAAGTAATTTAATGGTAACCGAAAAATATTAGTTAGCCACACTAGCGTACCCGTACAAACTAAAAAGCCGCTAGTGTCAGAATGATACTATATTTAATGCAATAGGTTAACATTACTATAAGTAAAGTAAACTATATTACAAGTAAAATGTATTGTTTTGTAAAGACTTACCGCATTGGGTATAAGTTGTGTGCAATACACTGCACTTCACTCTAGGGCACGGGCTAAGCAATTCGCCATATAAATTACAGTGCAGACCGGCTAGCGGTCTGCCAAACCTAGAACAATATATCCACCACTTGACCAATGCAATACACCTGTTACTTCAACCAATCGAATCGACAACGTTGCAATGTCTAAGGCCTACCAACACTTATTGTACAGCAACCTACATAACAATATTAATTTTATAACCCAAGATACGAGATGCAAGATGTTAGGCGTGAGAATCGTTCTCGACGGAAGCGCTTTTCATAGGTTTCAATGAGATCCTTGCAATGGTCTAAGTCTTTTGCAGCTTTTCATGTATTTTTTATCAGTTCATCCCTTCTAACAGACTAAATTCTAAATCTATTTTTCCATATGACGGCCATGATATAGGCGTTTGTTTATAATCTTCTTGAAGTTCTATTTTTTCTCCTCTGCAACCTTCTTATACCGTACTGAACCAGCTAGCAAAGGCAAATATATCAAGAGATTATGTTTAAAATTGTTGCAAAGCGACAAATATTGCACGCTTACAGTGGAATAAACTCGAGAATTGGTAGGGAAGTTCAACAGGTAAGCAAGGTCTCCTACACGTTTTACTACTGTATATAAGAATATAATCGCAACAGTGCCAACTTTTTTCGTCAATATAAGGGTATATAAACTTTTTTGTGCGTAGACATATACGATTACTAATATTCAATTCTATTTAATGATGGTTCTGATTGTAACAACATTTAGCTTTAATTACGACTATTTTTATAGTAAATTGAGTATCATGACGCAAATACTCCTTTATAAAGAGAATTTCGAAACTATTACCCCCACAAGATAGGGTTAAGATAATCTATTGGAGTGCGAAACTTTAAGCCAAATAATTACATATAAAGTCTAGCATCAATATTACGAAAATACGTATTATTAATTCTATACTATAATTCAAGTATGAAATCAGTCCACAATTGCTTATAATACTTAGCAACGTAGTAATGAAATACGAATTTAACAACCTTATTCTTCCTCTCAATTTATTATTCTACTTAAAGATAATACATTATTCTTATTCGAAGTTTAATATTAAAACCTTTCCATAAAATCTACCAAAAAGCAGAAAGAAACTTATTATTTTGGTCCGAAATTTTTTCTTTTAAAGAAGCGCAATCTAATAAAAAAGAATAAACATACAAGATTTCTACTTAGTATTCAGTGAATTATATAGTATATACTGATAATAAAACAAGTTTTGAAGTTTTATATGTAATAGGCATAATTATTGGAGCAGTAGTATTTGTAGTGCAGTAAATTGATATACTAACTCTAATTTGAGTGTATTATTTTGTATGGACCTACTGTATTTGACTGTAGGTCAATTGAATATGGCTTCACTTCACTCTAGGGCATAGGCCAAGCAATTGACCATACAAATTACTATACAAACCGGCTAGCGGTCTACTAACTCTAGAATAATACATACACCACTTGACCATGAAATACTACTGTTACTTCGATCAATCGAATCAACAACGTTTTAATGTATAAAGCTCTACAAATAATAATCAGTATTTATTAGGTTAAGCACATATAAGCTAAAGATAAGAAAAGGCTACTTTTAGATTATGCTTTATATTAATAATGGCAGCTAAGATAAAGGAAGTATTTTTACGAAAGAACTTTATTAATACTACGTTAGTTCATAATGGTAGTCAAACAAAGTATATTTTTAGTTTATATTAGTGCACAACGGTAATTTAAAAATAAGTGATGGTATCATTATCAAAAACACTAAGAAATCTCCATGGATTCTTTTTGAAAAACGTTAAGATTAACCGTTAAAAAGTCTTAATTCGGAAAGTTGACAAACGACTAGGTTAATACTATTACGTGTGCTACTAATTTAAAAACCATTTAATAATACGGAAAAAGTAATAAATAACTTTCAAATTTTACATATAATAATAACGACCTTAGATCTTACTCTTTATACCAAATTTTTGTCTTTATTTTACTTTTTTCACTTTTCCTACGCTAATTCAATCACCATGATTGTTACCTTGAGCGAAAATATTAAGAAATACCAATTCGAACCTAAAAAGCCACGTTACGTAAAGCTCATGCTAAATCACTATGTTCCTACGCGACTTTATTCCAAAAACACCAAGCTTTCCACCCTACACGCTTACCAAGTCCCATATAAGCCAGAATATGAAAATTACATTCAGTTAAAAACAAATGAAGGTAATCGAAATCATCGGCCTTTAATTTAACAAACATTTTGATAAAGAACTTTCAGCTTATAAAGTTAACGAAAACTTAACAGAAAGACATTTGATTAAATTTGTTAGCTTTTATATTAGCGACTACAACGGAGGCTAGGAATTTAATCGCGGTAAATGCGTTTTTATTAACTATTGTAAGTTTTTTAACGACGAAACCATTAATATATAGAAAAATATTTTCAAGGATATTAAGTAAAAGTTAAAAAATGCTTTAGCGAAAAAGGGTTTACGTACCATAAAAAAGGTTTATTAAGCTGGTAAAAACCTCTTTTAACCTAGATCAACTTTAAAAATACTCTCAAAACTCACGGTCTAAAGAAGGATATTAAAAATTTAACACCTTTATACGCGTTTTAAAGGACCTCCCCTTTACCTTTAGCTAAGTTAAACCTGTTTACATATTAACGATAAGGAATCTATTAACTTTTTCGGCAGTCTAACACCTTTATATGACAATACGAAATACGCTCTTAGCATTAGTAAAGCATATAAAGTAGTAGTCGCCAATACGGCTAAAGGTATTAACGTTAACACCTTACAATAATTAATTAAATAAGATCATCAAGTTCCCCAAAACCTTGAAATATTTATTAACCCTTAACACTTTAATCGTTGGACCCCTTAAAACCCTTTTCATAACAAGTTTATATATATGTAAAAACCCACCATAGGTTTTGTTATAGGACTTTACCCCTCGGGTTAAACGACTAGCAACTACCCCTAATACCGTACTTTAGAGGGTTTAAAACTTAAACTGTTGAAAAACATCACAAATGAAAATTGGATTAACTATCGCGATTTGCCTCCAAAACCTATCAAGATAGTTACTATTGATTACAATCTTTTTACGGACTTCGACAAAATTTAAAACAATGCAGAAAAATATAATTAAAATCCTTACAACTTCCTCGATACAAAGATAATATCCTTTATAAATATTAATCAATAGATAAAAGTTCCTATTTCTAGTTTTCACTTATTTTTCCCTGAAATTCTTTTAAGGCATTCCGAGGACTATTACTTCACCTTCCTAACACGAGTAATTACATTTCGAACGATTTAAAATAATACAAAAAGCTACCTCGAATACGACGTCCACCTTACGTAATATTACATAAATTCGGTCATTATGAGGTAAACAACGATTATAATTAAGAAGAAAGAAAGGAAAATGCCAAAAAAATATTTAACCAGATAATTGATAAGTTAATAAAATGTTAAGAAGCAATAGAGAAAGCTTTTATTAGCGAAGCTACATTTTGTAAACAGGTACAGGCAGTAGTTACGGGCGTTAACGAGTTTAAATACGTCCTAGAACCTTCAGATACCATTTGCGAAGGCTTTTTAAACCAGTTACGTTTCTCATTTACCTCTATAATGGTGTGTATACTCAATTAGCTTGATATATACTCCCAAACCAGAAATTTCCCTAACGTAAATAAAAAAAAACTTATGGTAGTTAATTATATCGACTGTAAATACGGTTACGGGTACCCTTAATGCCTAAGGTCTAGCCTATCGACCATAAACTGGAGGTAGTAGCGACGCTGGCGCTAATAGAGCTAATATTTAAACGGATTTGCTAATGGCAAGTACTATCGTCGTAATTATGGCAAGAAATATTATATTTATGGTAAGTCTGGCTATTAGTTAACTCGATACTCCCACGCTAAGTAAAACAATAAAAAGGTGAAATACTATATTCAGTACCCTATTACTTTCAAATAAGATTATTTAAATTAAATTGTAGACTTTCAAGGCAACGAGTTCATTAACGGCGAAAATATTCCTAAATGTTGGTAAGGTTTTTGCCTATTTCATATGAAGTAAAAATAGTAGAAGAGTGATCGTTAGATTGGTATTGTAGTAAAAGATAGATAGATCATGAAGAAGCATTCCAGAGAGTGCATGCTACGGATGGGAGGTTATAAACCTCTCATCCGGGCAGTGACCCTTTTGTCGAGCACTCTAGAATACCCATTCCAGACCGCTCCACGTATGATGCACTTTGCGTCTTGTAAGAGTGTAGTCTGCAGCGTAACACATTATCGTGCACTTTGCAGGAGTACAACTTATAATATAGTGCACAGCTACTTAGCCTATATATATTAGCTTTAAGAGTATATAGTAATATTCACAAAGGCAATCTTTTTTATATATATACCTATAACGTAGTAGCGATAGCTTAATTATAGCGAGTCTATATACGTAGCCCTATAATAATGGTATAGTTGTAGTATAAATTGTAAAAGATTCAATTAGCAGTTTCTGTAGTGATAGTATGGTTGCAGTATCAGTTGTAAAGGTTCAAATTAGTAATTTTTAGCTGGAGAGGTGATTATAAAGGTTTGGATCAGTAATTTGTGGTCACAGTGGTAATTATAGTAAATGCATGGTTAATATAGTTAATTGGTAATAATACAGTTGTTAATAGCATTTTTTGTTATTTCTGATAGGGGTGTGATTGCGTAAACAATATAAAGGGGATTACGTAGGGGTAATTACGCCGTGACGTATTTGATGTTAGTATAAAAAAATATCATTTTCGGTTGAAGCAAAACTTCTTCTTTTTTTTCTCTTTAAAGGCACATACTTATTTTTAATGTAAGTCACTTACCTAATTTAACTTAACCTTCATTCTGATTGACTAATTTAAGCCGCTTTGATAGGTAAATTATTTAACTAATGCATATATATTAACTTTACCTTTAAATAGATAACGCGTAAATCTAGGTTTACCAGGCGTCGTTTGGCGCATTAGTGCCGACATAACGCCATTGCTGCCGTTGTTACCACCGCTGATAATACTACTAATACTAACAATAGCCAGCCCTCCTCGAGTACAATATATTTAATAGCCGCCTCTTCCTCAGCTTCTCCATGCTCCGTCGCCGCTGCCTCCCTAACCTCCACCACTTTCGCCGCCGCCACCTCCCCATCCTTTTTTCCCTCCGTTGCCGCCGCCTCCCTTTTGGCCTTTTTTTCCTCCGTTGCCGCCCTTTTTCCGGCTCCACCGTCTCTCGCCGTCGCTTCACTGGCCTCATTAGCCTTTACCGCCGTTGTCAATCCATTCGTTGTTGCCGTTACCACCCTTTTCCCCCTTTCCCCCTTCCCCTTCACTTTAAACCCCTAGAGGAAGGAGAGGGAGGCTTTTAAGATTATAAACCTTATCTTTTCCCTCGGTTAAAAAGCCCTTTACGTATGAAGGCCCTCTGGCGTCATAAACATAGTTTTACAAAGTTCGTTTACGGTTTATATTCCTCAAATCCTCCCAATTATTTCTTTCAATGTCCTTGTAGACGAATAGTACGAAGCGGACCTATTTCGTCGCCTAAAGCTCCGTATTATTAAGGTGCATCGCAAGGCCTTTTTAATACATAAAGTATTAGAACGGCATACTTGAGTCCATAGCACTGAGCTGCTAATAGATACGCCTTACGTGTTATATTTCGTGTTTGTGGCCGCAGGAAAGTTCATTAGCGATTTTTACGAAAGCAGGGGTCGTTTAACTCGTTGTTACCTGTAATGATTACACTTAATATCCGTGAGTATATAGAAGGTGTCAAAGGGTTTATGTTATCAAGAAGGTAGCAAAGGTGTTGAGTGAACAATATCGCAACCGTGCAAGTAATGATTAAAAGCCGTGAGGTTATTCAGATGTGTAGACTGAATACTTCGATTAATAACTGAAGAGCTATGAAGGAAATACTATCTATATAGTGATAACCGTTTCCTTATATATCCGTGCCTTCATACCATCTTTAGTACTGGATAGCTTGAATAGCAAGATATCCAATATATCCTATGCATCCGTGCGTTAACCCTAACCCTGGGTTGCTGACATAAGAGATGTTCCTTGCCTGATGTGTTAGATGTCAAGCTTCCAATGGTGCAGCTGGCCGCTGGTATATTCCATAACCTGCAGTTGGTTTTTGGGTCATAACATCACCGTTATGAGCAGACTAGCAGCAGATACACCCCCGTTTAGTTAGTTTTGGGGCCGTGGTCTAAAGCCGTATTACATGCCCACCGGCTTTATAGTAAGTTTTAATTGATTCTTAAAAAATTTGATCATTAGAAAACCAATATTTGAGGTATTTCGAAAAATAACCGCAGTTGTAAATAATTAAAATAAGCCGATATTAATTAATACTAAGAGCTAATCAGCGGACTAAGGAGTCGGTAACTGTTATAGTTACCTAGAAACGGGGCCTGTGTATGTATTGCTTAAGCGAGTTTGACGACATTATCGCATGTCACTGTAAGGAGGGTAAAGATCCCCTTACGCTTTTATCCAAGGATATGCGAACTAGAGTATAGGGCCACATCCTTGTTGACGCTGATATCGTCGATAGAGGTGAGGACGGTGGTGTTAATATAAAGGRGGGGGGGGGGGGGGATGGTGGGGATGCGATGGTATTGCCCTCCTTCTCTTCTTTTAGCAGTCATTAGCTACCCCTTACGGTATAGCTGGCGTGCCCAGTTACATTGATATTATTCATTTCCTTGAAAACAATCGCTTATAAGTGATAAATGTAATGTAAATTGCCAAGAATTGAAGTGTGTAAAATAAAGTTTTATAGTATTTAAAAGTAACACGAAATTGTAGATTGAAATAGTTAAAAAAAATAGTTAAATACCTAGTAGGGTTAAAGCGCATAAGATAAAGTGTATGAGTATTTTAGTGGTAGAGCGAAAGGGTAGATTTAAATGGAGAAAAAAAAAAGGGAAACTCGGCAGGATCGAGGCGTGTAAAATAAAAAGCGACAGAATATTGTGAGCGATACGAAATAGTAGGATTAAACAGAGGTAAATTCGTAAGGCCGGCGTAGGCATAAGTTTTACACCACAACATAAACTCGAAAGCAGCGCGGATACTATAATTCGAGCCGCGTAAGAATGCAAAGCAAAAATACAAACGTAATATAATGTATACCAACCCTATCAGGGTTGTGAAACCATTTTAGTAACATTAATAAAAAGTATTCTTATCTATACAAGCGTTTTTGACGTTTCTTTTGTGATAACCTTAGTTATCGCTTCCATTAGGTTGGATTATCTATTAATCTACCTCGTTTCCTCGATTTCTCGGCGTTTATATAACTTTCGTAAAGCTATAATATCGATTATCAAGTATTACTCGTTCATAATACCGAATTTAACCAAATAATTATAAAGCAAAAAGAAGTTAGTATATATAAAGAGAGGGATAGGGCGTAAACTAACGTTGAAAATAATTATTAGAACCGTTATCATTATGGTAATACCCGAATAGAAACCTTTAATTATACTATGGATTTCTGAAGCTAAGACACTACATATAACTCGCTTGTATTAAGGAAAGTTTTGATAAATAATGTTTTTATGGAGCGTAATCCCGTTTCTTACCGGGTCTTTATTACCGAAATCTAGGATGAAGCCTATTTACGAACTGCAGTGGGTATTATTAGCAAAAAAGCTATTAGTAAAAATAAATAATTTTTTAATACGTATATTTTCCAGTACAAATTACAAACCACGCTTTAGATTATGTATTTGGTACAAAAGGCGTTTGTTAAGTGTTTTATATATATCGTTTAACGGAGTGGTTTGATATTTCGCAGCGACCGAAAAGTCAAATGCCGCTTTCGGTTGTATTATAAAAGCAATCCAAACGCCACATACGTATTAGTATCTATATTCTTCGGCTTGTTTTACGCAATTTAAAACGATGAGGGTAACCTTATCTAACTATCACTTTTGTGTAGGGCCTAAAACGCTGTTCCAAAAAGTGATAGTAGCGTTATTGAAGTTAATTATGTGGTTTTTCATTAGGAACGTTTTAAATTTCGCCTTTAAATCGGCCTCCGAAAGTTTCCTCGTTTTAAATGAAGAAAACGACGCGTTACAAAACGTTGGTAAATTGTTCGTTTATATACCTGTTAATATAACGCCCTTGAAACAGGTTGTTGATACTAATAGGCATGAATTAAAATTTAAGTTGGTTATTTCGAGCCGTTCTTATAATACTTTTAATAAGTGCTATACCAACAAACATTAGATTTAACTAGGCCGTAAAACGGTTTTATAACACGTAAAATCGTTTAAGATCCATAGTGCTTTTTAAGGTTTATAGGTATATTGGCGTAAATACATCGTTTAAGCCGTTCCTAAAATTAGGTATATGCTTATAATATGTTACGAAATTCGATATATAATCTGTACGGTGTATTAAGAAATGTTAAGAGCGAAAAAATCAAACGGTGGTTAACTTATTGTAAGGTGAACGATTAGGTTATAATATCTTTCTTGTTATCATTATTATAATATTTTATAATTAAACGGTTTTTTTCTGTAAGGGTTTCTGGTTTTATCCTCAATTTAGTAAATGAAGCGAATAGAAAGAATTAGGTGGGTGTTATGAAACATTGATTCGAACCATTGAAAGCGAAATACGCTTTGGTTAATTAAAGCAGAAAATTATTTTTAGGTAAATCATTCGAAAGAGGCACCTAGGGCAATAATAATGCTGTCCTAGCGGAGTTTTAGGCTAAACTTACGGTTTATTATTTTCTTTTAAGTAATAAAGAAGCTTATAACGAAGGTTTTATGGCGTTTTTTAGTTTTTAAGCTAAAGGAGCATCTCCAGCGGTGAGGTATTAGTAGGGTTAATACAGGAGAGCCGTTTTCTTTTGGTTTGAGCGGGTCGAATACGTGATTCGGGGGGTAGGCTGGAATTAGGAGCGGTTTGGATTTGATGTCTTAAGGGGTGTCTCATTAACGGTTTTATTCGAACTACAGTTTTGAGCCGTTCCTTTTCGTCTTTTTTATATACTCCTGTACTATGGTTTAGCGAAACGAACTTATACCGTTTAGCAAATTAACGAGTATATTATAGCCTCTAAATCCGTCAATATTTCAAGAGCTCGTTTATACGTCCTTGATTCTCTAAATTAGGATGTTGAATTATAATGGTAAGTCTAAAACTTTCGTTTCTTGTAGGCTATTTATTATGGCTTACGCTTTGGATATATCGTTTTAAACTCGAAAAAAAACGTAATATTACCATAGTCTTTGCCATAATATTCGCTCTTTACACCGTTTTTGGTAATTATACAAAGTTAATATGGATCCTTAGATAAGTATTAAAAATAAAAAGCGTAGGGATAAGCCTATTCAAGCCAAAAGTATTATTAATAGCGTTAACCGCTATTTAAAGGATAGATTCCTTAGAACTGGTAATTTTTAGCTCTTTAAACAGTACCGTTTATAACTTTTTAAACGGTTTATAATACCGTTCGAATTTGTTAATACCTTATAGTGTTTTTACTAGTATCTTTTTACATTCGTTGCCGATAATCATAGCCTTAATACTCTATTCCTTAAAGTCGAAATCTATGCTGGTGTCGTAGTGAATCTAGTTCGGAGGTTTTAAATAGAAGTATAACTAACAGTTAATCAAAGCGTTTTAATAATTTTTAACAAAAACATTTCGTACAAACTTAACGACCTAAAGTAATGTTGCTGAATTACCAACTCAAAATACCTGTGAACTATTAAAATGTATGATGTTTATAATTACCTCGTATTTAAAATTTACATCGTTTAAAGGTAGAATTTAAACCGCCATAGTGCTTGTAAATGAAGCTAGTACTTATGGCAAAACTTTTCGATAACTTTAAGTACATATTTTCCTATATTGGTATAGCTTATAGCGTGGAGTAGTCGTAAAAGGTGTTTTGTAGCTGGGTATCCGAATCGGCGGTGTAATATTCGCAATTCCAGTTACTTTAAGTAAATAATTGAAAATATAAGTATTTTGGGGAAAATTTATAAGTGGCCGAATTTAAGTTGGAGAGGTACGAATACGTTATCCGAGGCGCGGACAAGCTAGTTAGTCGTATTCCGGACCTTAATTTCGAGTTTATGAATATTATACAAGGAAAGTAAAAATGATATTTCAAAATCCATTACGTACTACTTAAATGTTCCGAATCACGTATCTACAACTACTATTCTAAACGATAAAGTTTTTCCATTACTAAATAAAACCTTTTCGTATTTTCCTATTCGGTTGAGCTAAACCTTTAGAAACTTCGTTACAAACGCGTCAAATTATAGTTTTCTAGTGGTTGAAGTTTGAAAAGAACCGGTATTAGGTATAATTCCTTGGAAATGGTTATCATATCTGTCTAAAAGTGCAAATTATAACGTTATATAGGCGTCAAACATTTCTTTTACGTAATTTAGGCTTATAATGTGTAGTAAAGAGGTATCTTATAAGCTTGTAAGAATGCGTTAAACGGTTTGGTTTTCTTCAGCTATCAAGTAAATATTATTACCTTTAAAGTTTTTTACACTGAAAGTGTATTTGTTAAGGTAGACATTAAGTTCATTATTTATGTTTTCGCATTCGATTACGTATATTGAAAAATTAGCTTTGATCCAGTCCTTAAATTCGTAATCAGCCTAAAACTATCGTTTAATTCGAATTTATTTGTAAGCTAAGTAATTAATAAATTAGTAGCCGATTTTACTATATACGATATAACGTTTTTGTAATCCTGGGGGGCTCCGTATCCTTTTTCATAGGTATTGTTATGGTCGCGATACGTTTCATCTATTTTCGAACGATTGTCACTACCCTTTATTACTAGAGTTCCCTCCTTAATACCTATACTTTAGGCGCTAGTTTTACTTAAGATATACCTTGAATTTTAGATCCAAAATATAGTAAATAATTTCGACAAAGCCTGCTTTAGTGACTTGACCCTCGCTTTAGTTTTGTCGGTTACAAATACCAATTCAAAACTCGCTTCTCGACGTATAAAGATTTTAAAAGATACTTTAAAACTTGTATAAAAGGCCTTTAAGTCATTTTCGGACTTAAAAATTATAAGGTCGAAATCCGGGTTTCCGCGGTATGCTTTTATCATTACTTAAATAAACAATTTGTTCCCTTTATTTTCCGATTTAAAGGCTATCTAACACTTCCGAAACTTAATTAATCAGGCGGTAAAAACCTTTCATGGGTTTTCATCGGCGTTTTCCTATTGTATTTTTACAGATTTTCAGGAAATATCAATTTCATCCTAAATACAAAGTTCGTAATTGATATTGGTATCGAAATGTCACGTTGAACAGTTATAGTACTCCGTAAATATATCCACCTAACTAATCTGATATATATACTTTTTTTTTATTTTCTCGGATAGTATATCTGGTAAAATCTCATAAAATTAAAACGGTTTGATATTTAGTATTTTATATGTAATAAATATAACATAAATATTATTATCGAATACATCGCATGGTTCCCTGTTGTAATCCTAGTCCCTATCCTAAAGCCTAAAGAAATCGGTAAGTTTTATAAGATCGCTTCTATTAATGCAAAAGCGGTACAGTGAAAGGTTACGGTAAGGTTTGTGGTTGGTAGGCATTAATTTATAGAGTCTGTATTAGCGTTTTGCGTTGTTTGTCGTTTCGTAGAACGTGCTGTTTTCGGTATTTCGGCTGTTTCTGTTTTAGTCGAACGGGTGGTTAGTTGAATTTAGTAAGTGGTTTGGTATTTAGTTTTGCTTTATAATGTATACCATTATGTGGTTGTATTATACTTGTATAATAGATAGGGATTGAAGTCGTTTTTTTCTCTTTAAGATTTGTATTTCTAATTTGGGGTGCGGGTATAGTATTAGGCCATCCTACGCTTTGTATTCGTCGTTTGGTCCGTATGTTCTCTACTACCTTTATTTTGTATTTTGTTACATAATATTCTTTTATAAATTACGTTTAATATATATTTTTATACTCCTAATTTAGTCAATCATTCAATCGTTCTATTTTGAACAGGGTTTTTATAAAGAGGCTATTCCTACCTGTTAAGGTATTAATATTTTTGTAGTTGAATTCGTAAGACTTTAGTAATAAAAGGATTTACCATTTACCATATATCTAACGTTTAATTTGAAAATGTTTTATGAAAATAATCTAATATATCAGGTTCTTAAGCTCTTTCCTCCCAGTAGCGAAAAATCACGGTTGAAATGTACTTATTTACCGTGTATAGCTCCAGTTCCTTAACTGGTAAATCGATAATATTATCTTAAAGGCCTAGGACCATTTTATATATTATAGCTTTCCTAATTCCTATATACTCCACCAAAAGATCGAAGTCAACATTAGTTTCCTTCGGTATTATTATTATTAGGGCTATAATTGTAAATATTTTAGGGTAAGCGGGGATAATAATTCTTGTTTATACCAAGTATATTGAAGCGATGCAAATTTGTAGTTTCACACCGTAGTTGGATTAAAGTACGTTTAGCTTTTCCTGTTTAGGGTCATTTGTTTTATAAATGGTAAATATGGAGTCAATTAGAGAAATAGAATGGTTAAACCAAAGTTATTAACACTTATGAATACAAATAAATTTCAAACAGTATGTAATTAAAACCTAATTATAAATCATTTAAGCGTTTTAATTTAGTTTTGTAAACGTTTAGCAGCGTTATACTAGTTAAACGGCTGAGAAAACTGAAACACCGTAAAATCTAAACTTAAAATATATAGGAGAAACATAAAAAGGCGAATAAGGTAAAGAAAATGTGGGTGTGGGGGGGTGTATTATGCAATCTGATGTATAGGTTCTGGTTCGTATTTGGTAAGCAATCCAGATTATTATATCGTTGCCGCTTTTATTAAAGCGAACGGTTTTTTCGTTTCGTTTTGATCCGCTTTTAGTTTCATAGCGGTTTGGATATAATGTTGTAACCTTTTTTGTGTTTCGTAATCGTTTTAGATGTAAAATTCAAATCGGACGTGTTTTAACAAAGGGTTCAGAAATTTAGTGGTTTTGACTTACGTGGCCTGGTACGTAATATAACGCTTTGTAAAAAGTGCCTGAGTATGTTGAAACGCCAAATAAGGGTAATAAGGTACTTAACAACAGGCTATTCATAATATGTTATATTAAGGAGGAAAAGCATAATAATAATTTAAATCAATTGTCACGATATTAGCAAGGCTAAATTTGACTTCAAATTAAGTCAATAACTATCGTTACTAACAATAACGGTAATTAAAACTATTATAATTTCGATTAAGTTTCATATTATTAAGTTTCCTGTCAATTTTCTTCTTTATTGAAAGAATATAAAAACTCTCTATATTAACGTCAACATTAATACTAATGAACTAGTTAAAAACAACTGAAGGTTTCATCTCGCCTTTAAGTCGGGGTATTTATAATTTTATCTTTAAGGCTCTAAAGTAATGATATTAAACCTAATGAAGATAAAGATACTCTATTTACATCGGCGTTGTAAACATTTTGCCGTTGATAAGCTATACAAATTCCTAAACTTCGTAAGACATAAAGATGTGGAATAATTTATTCTAGAAGATATGAAAAAGTTGTATTACTATTTTCAAACGTATACCAAAACCCCCCAAAAATTCAAATTTATATTAAAAGATAACAATAACGTTGATTACGAAGTCCTTTTTAATATATTCAATTGAAATAATGAACCTATTCTTTACTTCGTTCACTTTGTAACCTATTTTTATTAAGCAAAGTTTTTGAAGACTTTTTCGGTAAAGGATTCGTAAGAAACACTTACAATACTATAAATTAATACATACGTAGGCCAACCTAACGCTGTTCTTAACGATATAGATACCAGCTTTGCGACGGCGGAGTTTTAGGAAAATTCCAAAATAATAGGTATTTAATACAAATAAGTCACTATAAAGACCTAATAAAGTATTAAGAAGGTTAAAAGGGCACACTTCCTACGTCGCCGAACGTATGATATCTTTATGTTGGAAATTCAAAGTTTTACGGATTAGGAGAAACGCTTTTAAATAGCGGTAAAGGACTTAAACGATATTATGAGCCCTTACTTACTAGTGCCAACGTTACTGGTCTTTAAAGCGTACCTACGTCTAACGACTAAATATCGGATATTAACAAGTACCAAAAAGCGTACTATAGCTTACGGCAAAGCTTAAAAATTACGAAAGGAATTGGTATGCCGTTAGGTTAATAGTATCTTTAACACTAAAAATGGTTTTATAATAATCAACGTATTTACTCTGTTATTGTAAAGTGAAGTTTTCGTATGGCGGGAGCCGGATAAATGGGAGGAACTATATATAAACTTAAGTACCATTAATTTTAAAGTTATCGTTAAAACTACTAACTATCGTATATCTTTTGAAATTACTTAAGTTAAGGTTTATGTCAAGGCTATTGACAATAATAAACGATCGAACTAATATAAACCTCTTTTACCCGTTATAGACAAGCCGATAAAACGCTAATAGCGCGGACAACCTTCGGAAAAAAGGAACGTTGAAGAGGAGGAATATATATCGGATCGTATGAACAATACCGCTTAAATGAATAGAAAAGAAAAAGATAACAAAAAATTGATATTGGAGCTTCGGATACAAATTATTGTCAAAACTTTCGACGAACCTTTTCAAGAAAATAACAAAGTCGAAATTAATAGCTTACTAACTCAAAGGGTTGTACAATTTATACCAAAAGCCGAATTTAACCTTTAAAACCTAAACGTAGTAAACTTCAAGTAAAGGATTATTTACGAGGTTAATGGCAAAAATACGAAGCAGTCGTATTAAAAGTTACGTCCAATCGCTTAAGGATACGACGATAGAATCAAATACTAAATCTTCACGTAGTCGCTAATAAATTGAAGGATCAGTTAACGTTTAGTAGTCGTTTGGGTAAAGAATTTACTTTTTAAAATTAATGACAAATTTATCTTTAATAGTCGAGATAGAACGTAAGTTCAAACGTAATTAGGAACAGATTTACAAAGAATCGTATTGCTAAAGTTACTACATAAATTACGGCCTATCTACCTTTTAGAAATAGTAATACGATATATTACACCTTTATATATATTAGCTAAAACAAGCATTTACTAGTTTCTAGCTTATTAGAAGTACTTCAAAGTACCATGAGGTAAAAAAAATTCATTATACGATTCGTACTTATTAGTAATATAAAAAAAATGAATTCGATCTAATTTATATACAAATTAATGATACCCTTTTGTTCGAAACGGCTGGCTTTGTGGTATCAGAATAACAGGCGATTGAAGACTTTAAGTTTTGGAATTACAAACTAGGAAAGATGTTAACGAAAGTTAATTAACTTGATTTCAATAGATCGTTAATCCGTATACTTAATATTAATATTGGCTTTAGTTTACCCTAAAATGGTTAGGACAACAATTTAACTCTAATCAACAAACCAAATTTAGCTAAAGCCTAATGGTACCTAAAACAATGTATCTGTAACAGCTATATTATCTACCTATATCAACCAGAGGTCTTTTACGACTTTTCCATCGCGACGCAGGTATAAAACCTAATAGATAACTACTGTAACCGGCATAATAAAAGGCTTACGTAATAAATACGAAACCTAAACTAAGGAACTAATATTTTTTTAATTGACTTATCTAAAACCAAGTTAATATTTTTATGGATAGTGTTAGAATAATATTACATGCAGTATAGTAAATCAAATTTATTTACAGTAAAGTTAACTATACTACAAGTATATTGCTTTGTGGAGACTTACCGCATTGGGTGTAAGTTGAGTGCAGTATGCTGCACTTCACTCCCGGACACAGGCCAAGCAGTTAGCCATACAAAGTCCAGTACAGACTAGCTAGCGGTTTGTCAAACCTAAAACAATACATCCACCATCTGACTAATGCAATACTACTATTACTTCGACCAATCGAATCGACAACGTTGCAACGTCTAAGGCTTACTAATACTAATCAGTAATTACCTACTAGGTTAATCAAAGATAAGCTAACTAGAAGAAGAAGCTACTTTCCGGTTACGCTTTAAGTCAAACGACCGTTTGGGTAGAGGAAAGATTCTTTCAAAGAGCCTCTATTATTACTGCGACAGTCTTCCAACGGCAGGAAAACAAAGAAGAATTTTGGGTTACGTCAGTCTTTCAATGGCAATCTGAAAGTAAGCGTTGTATCGTTATCGAAAACACCAAGAAATATTTATTAATAATTTTTAAAGAGCGTTGAAATTGACCGCTAAAAGTTTCAAATAACAAGTTGTCAAACGGCTAAGTCAGTACTACTGCAGGTACTACTACTGCAAAAACAACCAAGTTCTACGGCCAAACAACAACCTTCGTCCTCTACCGTCAACAAACGACCTCCGACCTTACTCTTCACACCGAATCTCTGTCCATACTTCACTCTTTTCACTCCCCCTACATTAATTCAATCGTTAAGTTCGCTACCTTGAACGAAAACAACAAGAATCGTCAAGTCGCGCCAAAAAAGCCACATCGCGCGACCTTTTACCAAGTTACTAAGTTCATATGCTAAGATTACCAAGTTTTTCGCCATACACGCCTATCAAGAGGTCTGCCGCCAACGTACACTTTAAGGCTATCACCGACCCTGCCTGAAAGGAAACAATTAAAAACCTCGAATCAATCTTCGTTAAATAATACGACTATCAACTCTGGATTAAGGATGTTAATAAAACCTCAACTAAAGCCCACCTAACCAACTACATTAGCCAGTAAATCCTCGAGTCTAACGCCAGTGAAAAGCTCGGCTGCGTCACCCATGCTTTTTAAAACTTTCGCAAGTTTTAAACTACTAGACTCCTAATATATAGAAGATAATCTAGCGTGCGATTAAGGTTAAGGTAAAAAAAGGAGTTTACACACCTTAGTATTTATATTTCTAAGAAAAAAAAACTAAGATTAGTGAAAACCTTTTTCAAACTAACTCAACAGGAAGATTACCCTTAAGATCCTAATCTTTAAAAACTTTAGGAAAAAGAGAAAGACGTTAAGGTATTCTAACGCCTATACACGCGTTTTAAAAAGCCTTTAACCTACCCTTGGTTAAGTATCTTCGGGTACTGGCGATAAGGAACTTATTAACCTGCTCAGCAATTTAATACCTCTATGTAATGACGCGAAGTACGCCTTTAGTGGCGACAAGCCACGTAAAGTAACAGCCGCTTATGCGGCTAAAGGTATTAACATTGGCGCTTTACACCAGTTAATTAAACAAGATCATTAAATATCCTAAAACTTACAAGTATTTATCGACCCTTAACAATATAATTTCTAAGCACCTTAAAAACTCTTTCCCTTTAAATTTGCTTACGTACGAAAACCGACTATTAATTCTACCATAGGGCTTTACCCCTCGAACTAAGCGACTAGTAATTACTCCTAACACCGTATCTCGGAACCTCTAAAGCCTAAACCGCCAGGAAATACCACTTAATCTTTGGATAACTAACGCGACCTTCTTCCGAAACCTATTAGGATAGTTAAGATTAATTTAAAACTAAAAACTGATTTCGCCAAGATTGAGAATAATACAAAGAAATATAATGGAAAGCTTTACAACGTCCTCGATACTAAAATAATGCCTTTTCTAAATATTTGCAAATAGATAAAGGTAGCCCCTTCTGGTTTTTACTTATTATTTCCTAAAATCCTTATAAGGCACGCTAATGATTACTTCCTAACCTTTCTAACTAACACTACTACGTTTCGCGAGATCTACAATAACATAAAAGAACACTTCGAATACGACGTTTACCTTGCGCAATATCATATAAATTAGGCTACTACGAGGTGTATTAAAATAATAGTAAAGAGGAAAGATAAGGAAACAATAACAAACATATTTAATTAAATAATTAATAAGTCAATCTTATACTATAAAGTAATGAGGAAAGCTTACGTTAAAAAGGCCATACTCTGCAAACTGATACGGATAGTAATTACAGGAGTAAATAAATTTAAATACGTCTTAAAACGCTTAAATACGACTTTTAATAGCTTCTTTAACCAGTTACGTTCCTCCTTTGCCACCGTAATAATACGTACACCAAACTCGCTTAGTATATACTCCTAAGCCATCAACTTCTTTAACGTGAATAAAAAAATCTTATTCTAATTAATTACGTCGACCGCAAATACGGACGCCTATAATGCCTAAGGTTTATTCTATCGATCTCAGCCCTAAACTGGAGGCAGCAACCACGCTAACGCTAATAAAGTCAAGCTTTCAGCGGATCTATTAACCGCCAGCATTATCGTTATAATAATGGCAAAAGATGTTGGATTTATAATAAACTGATTGTTGGTTAACTCGGTATCCCCTTGCCGAACGAAATAATAAAAAGGTAATATATTACGTTCAATACCCCACTACTTTTAAATAGGAATACTTAGAACAAGTTACGAATTTCGAAGGGAATAAGCCTATTAATAGTAATTCTCTTAAACAGATTAAGTGGTACGAAGATATTGCTTTTGATACGGCGGTCCAGTATTAGCCGACTATGCCTTTCTATATCGTTTAAGTGGTAAAGACCCTTACCTTTACCTTAACCATACTTTTGATCCCTTATACACTTTTAACCTTCGTGATTATTACGTGGATTACACGTTTTAAGGTATTATATTAGATATAAGGGCAGCAAGGTACTCAACAAAAGGCTATTCGTAGTACTTGGTACTGTGGAGGAAAAGTACTATAGTAATTCAAATCAATCGTTACGATACTGATAAGGCCAAAGTTAGCTTGAACTTAGGCAAATAACTATCGTTTCTAAGAATAACAGTAGTTTAAATGATTATCGGCGTAATTACGTTTTACATCCTCAAATCCCCTATCTTTTTCCTACTTTACTTAAAAATATAAAAACTCTCAATATTAATGTGGACGTTAACGTAAACTAACTGGTTAAAAACGGCTAAAGGTTTCCACTCGTTTTTAAGTGGAGGCATTTATAGTTTTATCTTTAAAACCCGAAAGCATTGGTGTTAAACTTAACAAAGCCAAAAATACGTTAATTACACCGTCGTTTTAATTATCTAGCTGTTAACAGGCTGTATAAAGTTACAAAGTCCATAAAGTTTAATAATGTAAAATACTTTGCCTTTAAAGGTATTAAAACTCTATGTTACCATTATTAAACGTATATCTAATCCCCCCGAAGATTTCAGTTTACATTAAAAAACTATGCGAACTTTAATTACAAGATTTTCATGAATATGTTTTACTTAGATAATAAGCCTATTTTTTACGTCGTTAACTCCATAATCTCTTTTTCCGGAATTAAGTTCCTAAAGTCCCTTTCGACAAAAGATACGTTGGAAACTTGAAGGATACTATATATTAACACGTACCTAGGTTTACCTAATATCGTTGTTTACAATGTTAATACCAACTTTACGGCGGCGAAATTCCAAAAAGATAATAAGATAATAGATATTTAGTATAAACAAGTAATTATAAAAGTCCACTGGAGTATTGGGAAGGTTAAAAGGGTATACCCCTTACTTTGCCGAGCGTATAATATTTTTACGTTAAAGATGAAAAACTTTATGGATCCGTAGATACGTTTATAAATATCTGTAAAAGGCTTTAATGATACCGTGTGCCCTAACTACTTAGTGCCAACATTCCTAATATTTAAAGCATATCTAGTCCTAACATGTAAATCTCCGCCCTCGGTAAATACTCAAAAACGTGTTGCGGTATATAGAAAAGCCTTAAGGGAACTGCGAAGGGAATCAACACGCCGCCAGATTAATAACGCCTTTAATACCAGGAACGGTTCCTTAATGATCTACGTATTTTATTTACCATTACAAAGTAAAGTTTTCGCATAGCGGGAGTTGGGCAAATGAAAAAGGCTCTATAAGATATTGAGTATCGTAAATTTTAAAATGATTGTTAAAACTACCAACGATTTTATATATTTCCAAACCATACAGGTCAAACCCTATATTAAGGCTATTAATGATGAAGAACCTCAAGTAAAGCGACCGAGTTAATACTAACCTGTTCCACCAGTTATTAACAAACCGATAGAACGCTACCGGCGCGAGTGACTCTCGAAAAAGAAAAAACATTAAAAAGAAAGAATAAATACCTGGTCGTATCTATAATACTGCTTACTTAAATAAAAAAGAAGGGGATAAATAAGACTTGGCAGTAAAATTTAAGGTATAAGGGATTATTAAGATTTTCAGTAAATCTTTTACGGAAAACGATAAGGTCGAAATCGACAGCCTACTAATTTAAGAATTTACATAATTTGTACTGAAAACCGACTTTAACTTTTGAGATCTGAATATCACGATCTTCAAGTCGAGGATTATTTACGAGGTTAAAGGTAAAATTATAAGGCGGTCATACGAAAAATCACGACTAATCGCTTAAGAATACGGCGATAAAGGTAAAAACTAGATCCTTACATAGTCGCTAAAGATTTAGAAGATAAGTTAGCGTTTAGTAATTGCTTTAATAACAAGCTTATTAGCCAGGACTAAAGGCAAATTTACACTTAATAGCCGTAATATTACGTAAACCTATATATAATTATTAACTCATTTGTAAAGGATTATATTATTAAAACTTCCTTGAAGGTTACATGTTATTTACCTTTCGGAAACGGTAATATAATATATTAAACTGC
Source organism: Anisogramma anomala (assembly GCA_038502455.1). Lineage (NCBI taxonomy): Eukaryota > Fungi > Ascomycota > Sordariomycetes > Diaporthales > Gnomoniaceae > Anisogramma > Anisogramma anomala. The sequence goes on along the minus strand of JASMMZ010000012.1, from coordinate 8,273,356 downwards.
TATATAGGTTGGATAAAGTTGGCATTTACTGGTTTTTAACCTACCAGTCGTACTTTAAATCCCGTTTAACGATAAAGTTTTTAACATACGATCTGTATTGATAAATAATGTAAAAAAAGGACTTCGGTATAATGGGTATATAAATTAACAATACCCTCTTCATTAGAACGACTAGATTTATGATACTAAAACAATAAGCGATCAAAAACTCCAAGTTCTAATATTACAAGCTGATAACGACACGAAAAGAAAATAATCATTTTGACTTTAATAGATAGTTAATCCGTATATTTAGTATTAATACCGGCCTAAGGTTTCGCTAAAAAGGCTAAGGCGTTATCCTTACTACAATCGACAAGACTAATAAGGCTAGGTCTTAATGGTACTTGGAACAGCATATACGGGGTAGCTATATTATAACCTTATATTAATTGGAAGCCTCCTACTATTTATCTATTACGGCACAAATGCAAATACTAACGAATAAAAAATATCGTCGACTAAATAAAAGGTTAGAATGGCAAATACGAAACCTAAAACGCAAAATTAATATAATGTTAATAAACGTTTTGAAAGCGAAGTTAATAATATTTACAAACGGGTTTTTTACAAATAACACCGACTTATCTCTACAAATCGACTTTTTAATAACCCTCGTGAACGAAAATAGTCGAAAAGATTAGTTTAGTATCATCGGTAATCTAATTTACTTATCCTCCGTCAAATGTAAAAGGATTATACGCTGGAGTTTTACGGTATAATAGCGGGTTTTAACGTATGTATAACATTGTAGGAGACATTTAACTATATTACCAAGCAATTGCGGATTTCTTTTATCCCGATGGTAATTTTACCGACTTACAAAGCCTCGTCGAATGAATTTTAAAGCTCGGAACCACTAATAAAAAACGCTTGATGATCAACATAATAGTACTTCACAAAGCCTATTAAGGGAGGTAAATCGAGGAGTTCTGATAAATCCATAGGAAAGATAACCCTATTAAAGCAATAATGAAAGTATCGTTGAAAAAAGCCTGAAAAAGGTTTGTAAACAAAAATAGGCTAAATATACTTATCGAGGACTACGTGGATATGCCTCCCAGAAAACCACATAACGGCGGATAGGGATATGCTGGTAAATTGGAAAGCTGCTAAGGGATTGATAATAGTGATTTGTTTAAGTTTCATAATTGAAGTTGCGAAAGGCTGTGGCGAAAGAACTTTTTGTGGGAGTTAATAAACTCGAACCTCGGAGCGGCGTAACTATTAAAGCCAAATGGGTTTAATGTGTATATAATTGGGTGCAATACAGTATAGAAGTCAACTGAAATTGATAGGGGTCTGGCCAGTTGACGAGGAGGCAATTTTGTGGTAACCGGAAAAGATTGGTCAGCTATACTAGCGTACATACATAAACTAAAAAGCTGTCAGTATTGGAATAATATTACATACAGTACAATAGATCAAATTTACTTACAGTAAAGTTGACTGTACTGCAAGTTTATTGCTTTATAAAAACTTACCGCATTGTGTGTAAGTCGATTGCAATATGCTACACCTTACTTTAGGGCACGAGCTAAGCAGTTAACCATACAAATTACAATGTAGACTGGCTAGCGGTCTGCCAGACCTAGAATAATACATCCACCATCTAACTGCTGCAATACTACTATTACTTCGACCAATCGAATCGACAACGTTGTAACGTCTAAGGCCTACCAGCAGATAGGTTTGATGTAAATAACACCGACTCATTTTTATAAATTAGGTACTTGATAACTTTCGTTGACGAAGACAAATGTGAAACCAAATTTAGCATTATCAACAAACTAATTCACTAAACGATTATTGAATATAAAAGGATTACGCGAAGAAAATTAATTTTAAAGTTTTACGATATAATAATAGGCTTTAATACAGGTATAGCACTGTGGAAAAATCTTAACGTCGTTATCAGATAGCTTAAGATTCTTTCAATCTGGTAATAGTCTATACCGATTCAAAAAAAAAAAATGTTTGAATACTTCTTGAAACTCGAAAACACTAGCGAAAAACGCCTGATAATCAACGTAATAATATTTTGCGAAGCTTACAAAAGAAGTAAAATTAAGAAATTCCGATAGATTAACGGCAAAAACAATCTTACTAATACCATGATGAAGTTGTCGCCAAATAAGGCCTTTAAAGCGTTTGTAAATAGTAATAGATTAATTATAGGTATTGAGAGTTACGTTAATAAGCAACTCGGTAAGTCTAACCTACGAAATGGTATTCGAGAACATGCTAACAAATTAAAAGATTATTGGAGGATTAACGATACTGACTTATTTAACTAATTCAGCTAAAGTAAAGAATTACAGGAGTCTATGACAAAAGAACTTTTTGTAGGAGTCAATAAAGGTAAACTTCGTAGCCGTAGTGTAATTAACAAAAATTAGGGTTAATTAATATAAAAATAGATGCATTTTAATACGGAGGTTAATTAAAATTGATAAGGGTCTAGCCATTTAACAAGGCCAGTGTTTATCGCTTACCAGGAAAAAATAGTTAATTATACTGGCGTTCGCATACAAACGAAAAATATGCTAATGTTGGAATAATATGATTTACAGTATAGTAAGTCAACTTTACTTACATTAAAATTAACAATACTAACTTTAAGTTAAGTGTATTATTTTGCGTAAGCCTACTGTAGTTAACTGTAAGTTAAGTGCAATATAGCCCCACTTCACCCTAAAGTACAGGCCAATCAATTGGCCATACAAATTACTGTGTAAACCGGCTAGAAGTTTGCCAAACCTAGAACAATACATGCATAACTTAATCACATAATACTACTGTTGCTTCGACCAATCAAATTGATAACGTTGCAACGTCTAAAGCCCTGCAAATAATAATAGAGTCAAACTCTTTATAACTTAGTAATCATCACAAATTATCAATAAATAACTCAGTTATCAAAACAATAATAAAGTCTATTCAAATAGTATATATAGGCTTTTCCAAAATTTAAATTAGATTCAAACTAGCTATCAGCTTTTGTTTTTCGTTACGTAATCATTAGTAATAAAATGAATAGCTTTATTATTCTTGAATCAATTTCAGTTTCTACGTCAATTATAATCTGTTTAACAAAATCATTGTGCTTTTTAAGCCAAAATATCATATGTTATTATGCGTATCTTGAATAAATTCATGAACTAGACCACCTAAAGTAATAAGTTTCTTACGACCTGCTCGATTCTAGTTGTAAAAAAGAAGATTGACTAAGCGAAAAGGTTACTGGGTTTTGAAACTATTGAGAATTTCCTCCTCTACATGATTTTTTTTATAATTCTTTGTTAGGTCAGAAATAATAATGCGCTACACAGCGTCCCCTTTATATACCAACCAAGATTTGTGATGCATTTTATCTGATATTATTGCTTTAGTAATATATAAATGTAAAAGGACTGAGGCCAGAGCTGTTGCTGAAGGTAGTGAGATACTATTTATAATCCTCGATGGAGAAGAAGGTAGAAACCCCTGTTAGGAAGCTGCTATAGAGCTGTAAAAGGAGGGGTAACTCGGTTACGTGACGGGTGAGAGTATGCTCCTGTGCAGCTTCCAAGCGACTCTAGAGTACCGTAGAAACGTAGATAGCAATCACCAGAGCTAGATCCCTAGTAACCATTAGCCTAGGCACTAGCTTATAATATTAACTTCTGGCCTACCCCCCTCCCGCCCCTTTACGGTATAGTATGGAAGGTAGTAGAAGGTGTTGGCGAATTAAAAGGTACGGCAGGTGCGAAATAACCGTTTCGGAACGACTTAGATAGTCGTAGTATCGTTTAAAAGCTTTTAGTCCATAGAATAACTTAGCACTATATAAAAGGAATTGCTTCCGCCTTTCCTATACATAGTTTCATAGGCTCTCCTCCTAAAAATACAAAAATTCCCCTCTAGAATTACCATTCTATATAACTAATACCCTACCATACGTATAAATAGTGCCATGAATTCTTTTTGTTAATGGCCTTGAAAATGAATCTACAATTAGTTACCGCCGTCAATAGGAAGATTGAAAATGAAAGTATATTGGCTTGAAAGTCATTTATTTCTTTTTAACGAATATGAAATTTCTTACTTTTCGGGTAATAAATATATACTCTGATAAACCTGCGAATAAATATATTTCCAATATATTGATAAGACAAGTTACTAACTTTGAAATTTTTTGTCAGGAAACCAAACATAAATTGAACTCATATAATCATTAAGAAATTATTAACGATTGGATGAATACCAGTATTCGTTACTACTTTTATTTCATTAACGCAACAGGTTATAACTTTAGTTATGCGTATTTTTTTCAAAATTAAACCCCGATATAAAGAAAACCATGATGTTGGAATAGTATTACATGCAGTACAGTAGGTCAACTTTACCTACAGTAAAGATGACCATACTGCAAGTTGAGTGTATTACTTTGTGAAGACTTACCGCATTTAGTGTAAGTCGAGTACAGTACGCTGCACTTCACTTTAGGGTATGGGCCACGTAATTAGTCATACAAATTTCAGTGTAGTCCGGCTAGCGGTCCGCTAAACATAGAACAATATATTCAACATCTGACTATGTAATACTACTGTTACTTCGACCAATCGAATCGACATTGTTGTAATGTCTAAGGTCTACCAACATTGATCAGTGCTTATTAGGTTAAGCACAGATTAGCTAAGTAAAAGAAGAAGCTACTTTCTGGTTATGCTTTACGTCAATAACGGCGGCTAGAGTAAAGGAAAGATTCTTGCGAAGGGCCTTTATTACTGCATCGGTTTTTACAGCAGTAAGTAGAAAAGACTTCTAGGCTGCATCAGTTTCTATGGCAGCTTGTAGGTAGCGATGGTATCGCTATAGAAAATACTAAGAAATATTCATATATCTTTCTTGAAGATGTTAAGATTGACTGTCATAAATCTCAAAGTTCGGTAAATTAACAAACGGCTAAGTTAGTATGACTGTGAGTTCTACTACTATAAAAAAAACTAAGTCCTACGGCCTATAAAAAATAACCTTCGCCCTCCACCTAAAACTTTTAGAAATAAACGACTTTTAACCTTACCCTTTACATCAAACTTTTGCTCATACTTTACTATTTTTTTTTACTTCCCCTCGCTAATTTAATTATCAAGTTCGCTACTTTAAGCAAAACACTAAGAATCGCCAAGTCGCACCGTGAAAGCCACATTGCATAACCTTACGTCAAATTACCAAGTCGCCAAGTTCACACGCGACTTCACGTCAAAAACACCAAGTCTATACGCCCAAGATCATCAAATTCCTCGCTCTACATGTCCTCTACAAGTCAAACCGATAAAATGGCTGTAAGTCAAGTATTTATGGAGAAATTTAAATCCTTCAAATTAGTTTTCGCCAAGTATTATAACCACGACCTTTGGGGACATGACGTCGATAAAAAATCAACCGAAGAACACCCGACCAACTTTGTTGGCTATTTTATTTTTTAATATAACGCCGGTGAAGATTCGAACTGGGCTTTTCGCAAGTATCGCGAGTTTTTCGTCGATTGGATCATTGCGATATAAAAATAAGTTTAGAAAACAGTTAAGTTTAAACTAAAGGTTGAACTTGAACGCTAAGGGATTTAAGTTCCAAGAGGAAGATTTACTAAGCTGGCAAAAACCCTTTTCGAATTGGTTTAGTTTTAAAAACGCTTTTAAAACCTCGATCCTCAAGACCCCTAAAGAAAAGGAAAAAGCGTTAAGGGATTTTAATGCCCACACATACGATTTAGGGGACCTCTAATTTACTTTTAGTTAAGTTAAGTCTCTTTACATGCTGGCGATAAGGAACTTGTTAATCTGCTCGGCAATTTAATACCCCTACATGACAATACGAAGTACGCTCTTATTGGTGGCAAGGCACGTAAAATAGCGGCCGTTAACACGGCTAAAGGTATTAATATTAATGATTTCTACTAGTCAATTGAATAGGATCGTCAAGCCTTCTAAAATCTTTAAGTATCTATCGCCTCCTTGCAATTTGATCGTTAAGCTTCTTAAAAACCTTCCCTCTTTAGATTTACCTACGCGCGCGAGCCCACTACAAGTTTTACCATAGGATTTAACCTTTAGGGCAAGACGACTGAAAATTACCCCTAATACCGTAACTCGAAATATTTAAGGTTTAAATCGCTATGAAACACCACTCACAGCTAGGACGATTATTGCAACCTTCTTTTAAGAACTGTTAAGATAATTAACATTAATTACAAACTTTTGACAGACTTCTCCTAGATTTGGGATGATACAGAAAAGTATAACGGGAAGCCTTATAACCTCTTCTATACTAAGATAATGCCCATTTTAAACATTTACAAGTATATGAAGGTTTCTCTTTTTGCTTTTTACTTACTTTTTCCCGGAATACTTACAGGGTATATTAAGGACTATTACCTGAAATTTTTTAACTTAAGTAACCACGTTTCGCGAAATATACGATGGTATAAAAGGCCACTTAAAGCACAACGTCCACCTTGCGCATATAGATTAGGCTATAATACAGTGGATTATAATAATAGTAAAGAAGAAAAAGGAGGAAATACTAATGGACGTGTTTAATTAAATGCTTAATAAGTTTATACTATATCAGAAAGCAATGGGAAAAGCCTACACTGGCGAAGCTATATTTTGTGAATAGGTATGGGTAGCGATTACGGGTGTTGGCGAATTTGAATACGCCTTATAACGCCCAAATACTACTCACAAAGGCTTTTTTAACTAGTTTCGATCCTTGTTTGCCATAGTAATAGTTTGTATACTAAACTCGTTTAGTATATAATCCCAAGCTAGCACCTTTATTAACATAAATAAAAAAGACCTTGTCGTAGTTAATAACGTTGACCACAAGTATGGGCATCCATAACGCTTAAAGTTTAGACTATCAACCTTAACATAAAACTAGAGGTAATAGCTATGTTAATGCAAAAAAGATTTAGGTGGAACTGTTAACCACAAATATTATTGTTGTAATAGCGGAAAAAAATGTTGGATATGTGGTAAAGCTGACTACTAGTTAACTCGGCACCCCCCCCCCACCGAGCAAAAGGATTGGTTAGCCACATTGGCGTACGCCTACCAACTAAAAAGTCGCCAATATTGGAATAGTATTATATGTAGTATAGTAGGTTAACTTTTTTTACAGTAAAGTTAACTGTACTGCAAGTGAAGTATATTGCTTTGTGAAAACTTACCGCATTAGATTTAAGTTGAGTGCAGTATGCTGCTCTTTACTCTAGGGTACGGGCCAAGCAATTAGCCATATAAATTACAGTTCAAACCAGCTAGCGGTCTGCCAAACCTAGAACAATACATTTACCATCTGACTACGCAATACTACTATTACTTCGACCAATTGAATCGATAATATGGCAATGTCCAAGGCTTACCCACACATGAAGTAATTTTTTCAGGTTTATTTAACCTTTTATATTGAATGCTAAAGTAAGTTATTCGTTCATAAACTACTTTTTGAATGTTAGCAAACTGTAAAATAACGTATGAATATGGTTCGTCGTCGTTAAAAAGTAATGAAAATTAGCTGGGTAATGTAAAAAAAAGTCGATATACGTAGTAAGGTGAGCTTAATACCTACCACCCTTATTCGTTCCAGTGGTATATAGGCCGTACAACTTTTAAATGAATAGCGTAATTATCAGGTAAATAAATATATTAAAAGTAAACGTAGGCATCTTGATTAATAAAAGAGTAAGAAACTTAGTTAAAGGTGACTTAATAACTAATTGAAATTTCGAAGCGTATTTATAGTAACTTAGCTTATATACAAACCAAATTAGGAAACTTAATAAAATTAGGAAGGAAATTGTTGGCGAAATTTTCAAGAAAAGCGAGTACAATAATATATTAAGTAATCTGGGTTATGTAGTGAATATGAAATTGATTTATATTCAATACCCGTAAATGACCGATTTTACATCGTTTAATAACATAAAATATTACATATTCATCCGTTTATGGACTAAAAAAAAAGAGTGGTTATATCATTCAACCTACTTATAATATATTTCGAAAACGTTCAAGGTCGCAGTAACAGAAAAAGTTCGAAATCGGCTTTTAAGTTGAGTATACACAACTGTCCAATTTAATTGATACTTATTGTTTCAGGAAGTTGTTGAATTGAAGGCGTTTTACCTAGAGTTCAGTCTGGATTTGTAATATATTTTTGATGTGATATTTCGGTTTCGTTTCGTCGTCGTTACTTTTCATATCGATAGCTAATAGTTAAAAGTTGTGGGTTCGCTAGTTTCGGCGCGAGTTTCGAATAATTCACTTAAGTTAATTAATATAAAACTAGGGATATTTAGCTTTCGGAAAATTCAATATGATGATACAAAAATCTATAATACGCGTAGTATAATATTTAATATAAAGTTAATTTAACAATTTTCAAAATCTATTTCACTTGTGATTTCTTTTAGGAAAACTGAATATTATTACTGTTATAGTCCGACCTACAATGGTAAGCCAAATAGGTGCCAAATAGGATTTACTATCGAAATGCAGAGGAAGACTAAAAGAGGCTACCATAGCCCAACGTACAGAGCCCTTGAGCAAGGCCAGTGCCCAGCCCGTTACGTGTCCTTATACATGCCGTGTAGGCACCGTACCTTATCCATACCTTGTCTGTGCCCAAGCTGGGCCTAGGCTAGGCATTACCCATTCCGTTACGTGTACAATTACGTAACCTATAGGCTTAATGGCCAACGGCCTAATTTTATAATATGTCCCTTCCTCCCCGGATATTATAGAGGTTATAACGCTCTTTTAGATAAATACCGAACGCGAGCCATGCTCGCACAGGAAACGGATCGAATTTAAGCCGGTAATACTACGTTTAACATATCGTATAACGCTTCGGTTGACTTACCTTATATCGTTAGCACTATATAACGTATCCGTTAACGCGTCATATAAGGTATTTTTTTTTACCGCCGGCATCGTATAACATACTCGTGAACGTGTTATATAAGGTATACTTTTTACTGTCGGCGCCGTATGGCATATCCGTTAACGCATCGTGTAAGGTATTCTTCCTATCGTCGATGCCGTATAACATACTCGTTAACGCGTTGTATAAGGTATTATTTTTGCCGTCGGCGCCATATAATGCATCCGTTAACGCATCGTTTAAAGTTATGTTTTACCTTTAACATCTAGTAACGCTCCCCATATAACACGTAACCTTTACCGAATCCGATTCGCTAATTATTATTAATACGAACTCCCCTATATAGTTTTTGAAACTTTTTCCTTTTTCCTTTCATATTATCGCCCCCCCTTTTTTGTCCGTTACCATCGTCGTAACCCTTTTAACTCTTTTTTATATGTATTAACCAAATGGTTACGTGAATATATTTTAATCTTTTTTTTAGTTTATTATTATAACAGACGTATATAATAATTTTAGCCTAAATTACGTTACCGCCAGCGCCCCTGAAAGGGACGACGAACATTCTCGTAAGGTATATTACCTTATTATATACTAATACGTTATTATCAATTACCTATTATAACCCCTTTACGTTATAAAAGATCTTTTTATCTACGGAAATAGTAAGGATGAAAATAAGTTTCGTTTATTGTAAATTCTAAACGTTTATATATCGTATATTAACCGGATTTTCAATTTGAACCTTTCCCTATCTTACGTTTGAATTTATCATATATAAGGGTATCGTATATATCGGAAAGTTTACGGTAAGGTAAATTTATAAAAAAGCCATATGAAAATTCGACCTTGAATTAACAATTTTTCGTAATTTTTTTAAAATATAACTTATTTACGGTTTTACCCGATTTACGTACCCTTCTTACGTTAATTAATTGTTACGGAAAAAGATAAAGGTTATATCCTATCCCTTACACGTAAACGTTAGGGAGATTTCTCAAGTTATAGACCCGTTTTTTGCTTCCGCCTTTTTAAATTGGTTAATTAGTTTACCCGGTTTCGTAATGTTGCTCGGACGTAGGGAGTTTCTATTTTACCGGCCGTACAAGCCGTTACTTCCTTAATTATATGTTTACGCCGCCTTTTCCTTTCGGATCTGTATTTACCTTAGACCCTTTTGTTAACTTTTACTATATCGCTTATTTATGAAGATAGAACGTTTTCGATTAATTAAGTTTTAATGCGTAATGTTTTCGCCTTGACCCTCTTTAGCTATCGCTTGATATCCTTTCGTAATTTCAACTTAAAAGATTAAAATAATATAACCATCTAATTTATATTTTTATAACGAATATAGGCTACAGCTTATAAAACTTTACGAGCGACGTTTCAAGTTTAATTATATATGATTTCGTCCGTATTTTATATATGAACATTTTGTAAAAACGAGTTAATCGGGCTGACCGCTAACGGGCGTAATATCGTACCCGGACTGATCACGTTACCCGGGCCCAAATTAACGTGTTATAGTCTTTGGTAATCCATTTAAAAAGTTACTTCCCCTGCCCCGCCTTTTACCTTACTTTTCGTTAATCGCTATCGTCAGCTTTATCTAACATTCGTCTTTTTTAATGTTATCTTTTATCGTCGGCTTCTTCTAACGTCCGTCCTTTGTCGTATTATCCACTATAAGCTTCTTTTAACGCCTGATTTTCCTTGCGTTTTCCGCCTTTTTTAACGTCGCCTCATATACGCCCCACTTTTTACCAGCCCCTCTTTTCGACGTTTACCGGTTTTCGCTATGCCTTTTACTGTATTTTTCTCCTATTATCTCCTAACGCTTAAAGCTAATCAAAACAAGGATTCTAACATTAATAACATCAGTACTCTTTAGATTAAAATAAAGATAATAATAATAAGTAAGTAAATTTTTACTAAGATATAATAAAAACCGCCTCGTAATTGGATATATATCTGAGATAATCAAATAGTATTTATTCGGCCTTACTTGCGATATTATAGCTACGTTTAGCAATGAATTCTCCTTTTCATTTATAAACAAAGTGTTATTTCGGAGGTATAGGAGATTCGTCTCGCGTCTATCGCTTAATATAAACGTAACGTCGTCATCGAAATACCGGATTATTGTAAACCAGAATATTTCTCTATTTCGTTTCGAATTCATCAAGAGTTGTAATGTACTAATAATTTTATGATAATTCCTATTTCGGCATATTATAACCCTTTTATTTAATTAATATGTAACAAACCCCGCCCCTTTCCAATTTTACCGTAAGTATATCTTATATTTTAAATTCTTTGTATTTACCGTTGTTTATATCATCTGTCACTGAAACTAGTCCCGGACGAATGTCAGATAAAACCTATAAAGGTAAACGTTTCAAAGCCGTTTATTCAATTAAATTTATATAAAATACCAGATGTTTATTAGGAATATTTAATATGATATTTAACGGGTTAAAAATACTGATTACCCGGTACTAGTTATAAAGTTAGTCGAACGTTTTATTCGAAAGATTAGTTTTAATATTACGAAAGCTTAATTCAATATAATTGCTTATTTTAAATCCTTTCGACGAACGTTGTTTATGATTCGTCCCCATGTTCATTAGTTATTAAATTTAAGTTATCATCGCTTAAGTCAATCTCATCACTTTACGTAAATAAGTTAAAAACGTAATAATTTACTCCGTTAAACTAATTAACGATTTTGTATCCCCTTTTATCTTTGGGATAAATAATATTTTTTATTTGTTTAATAAACGGTTCGTATTAAACCTAGTAACTATCGACTTTCGTTTACTTAAAGGAAATCTATAAAAAGATAAATACGAAGCCTAGTTGTATTACAAAAAGGCGACTACAATACGTAAGTACTTTTAAACCTCTCATTCTACCCATTTAATACCTTTATCTATTTGTAAATAATATGCTATAAACAAAAGTTATTCGACTTTTATTAGGAAATAAAGTATTGTTTTGAATACGTTTACCTAATCTAAATCGCAATTATTAATAATAGAAATGAAAAACCTATAAAATCTCTACTATATATTTCGAAAACGTTTTATATAAGTATTTATAATTATAAACCATAGAATATTTAATTAGATTAACTTAAAAAAGCGATTTATAATAATTGATAAATATTAAGAGCTATTATTAATAATTATTGTGTCGATTATAAAGTCGACCTAAATATACGTTTAATATCAGTCGGGAATAAAAAAGGTTAAAGTAAACTTTATTACAAAATACGACTGGGTTCCGTCTTATTATATTGCGCGTATATTCAATATAAACGTCGAATATTTACGACTATCCCCGTTTAATAGTAATTTCGGTAGAAACCGCGAAATAAAATGTTTTTACCCGGATAACTTATAATAAGCAAATTGTGGGTGTATTGTAGTATTTTCGTTATAAATAGGTTTTAACTCAGTAATTATAAGCGACTACGGTAACATAGTACCCCCCCCCCCGGGGTTGATTTCGTAATTTCTAACTTACATTAACTGTCCTGCCTTAAGTAGAAAGCTCCTAACACCTTCGGAAACCGTTAAAAATCGAACCTAATATAATGGGTCATTTGCTATTTCCTAATTTTATAATTTTGTTAATGTACCCGAGCTGAAAATAAGGAAATTATTCGGTGTTAACGTTACCGGCAGGCTTAACGCTAGCCGGGTCCGCGATGATACCACCGGCCACGTCGTATTAGAATCCCCTAACGTTATCTCCAATAACGACCCAGATACGAGTCAAGCTTGAGGCGATATTTCCTTCGACGGCCCCTCGAAAGCCCCAACCCCCCTTTAGAATATATATCATCGTAATTTAATAGCTAGGCCTTCGTTTCGATGAACTGCTTTACCTAATCGGCCGTAATTTTTATTCCTTTAATATATAAGTTTATGAATACTGCAGTAAATATAACAATAAAAAAAAGCAAAAAAACCCACGTACGACGTTTTTTAAACTTAGGTTTATCTTATAATATACGAGTTAACGTATTAGAACGGGCGCTTTAAATTACGGGTTTATACGGTAAGTAATATTAAAAGGGAAAAAGGACCTCAGTTTATTTAGCTTAACTTTCCGAAATTAATCGTAATAAAGAAAAATATTCCAATTTTTTATAATTTATTAAAATCGTAAACAATATGCGGATATAACGTAGTTTAAAAAACCACGCTGTTAAAAATAATATTATTACGAGAAGTTGTTTATCATAGATAATATAATTTCGTTTTGTATCCGTTAATAGTACAGAGTAATAAGTTATTAACTTTAAAATACTATCCTTATCCCGTTACGACAAATACATTTTTAACGTTATTTTCGAATAATTAGTTTTTATCATTATTAGCTGATTTAAATCCTAATATGTCAAAATCCGGGTTGTAATAAACACATATTTTATTGTTTAAAATACATGTTCCTTTCGCTCTGTTTAAGCCTAACGAATACCTTGTTTCGTTAGGCGAACGAAAGAATCCGTTAACTTTAAATTTTTTTTTAATAAAATTACGTTAAAAGTTAGTAAAACCCAAAAAAAATTAATCTCTTAAATCGTACGTGATAACTTTTAATCGCGGATTACGTGGATTTTTTTAAATTCATCCTGGATACCTATTTTAACCATTATAATAAATTACAGGTATTTAACCTCTTCAACTACGAAATCGTACTTTTTTAATTTTTAATTTAGTTTCGTATCGCGAAAACCTATTAATACCACGTGAACTTTCTTTATATAATTATGTTAAATACCTGAAAATAAAATTGAAGAGTCGTTTAAATACGTTATAACGAAATTATTTAAAATATCTGTTATTACAGAATTAATATTAATAAAACATCACTGGCGTTTTCACCAGCCTAAAAGAAGTAATTAACTAGTTAAACAACCTGAATCGTATATAAAACGCCGTTAATTTCTCCTACCTTGGTCTCACTTGAATACGGTGAAATATCGCTTAAATATCCAATTTCGTAAATTATATCGACTTCGATAATATACATAGGGTTTCCTTAATTAAAGGTAAAGAAAAACGGTTTTATTTCGTAATTTCAATTAATACCCGATGGTCGATATAAAACCTTTATTCCCCTTTTAATTTACGAATTAATAATACCGGCGCCATCATCGATAAAAAGTTTATACGTATTGAACCTTGATTTATCAACTTCCTAATTTATCGTGGTAATTTGAAAGGTTAATTTTATAATATCTAATATAACACTCTTTACAGTTTTTTTAATGAAAATCTATTTTCGTTCGGTTTAATATAAATATAATAGTTAAGTTTTCTCCTATAGAAAGGTAAAGTTATAATTTTATCCTTATTAAATAAGTTCCGAAATGTAATTAATTTCGGTAAAAAACGCGATTAATCCTTTTTTTAAACCGTAGTCATCTTCGTTATTTGTAAAATCCGTATTATATCGTTAAAGCTTATGATATAAGTTATCCGAAACGGGTCCCTTATACGATATATCTTTCAGTACAAACTTTACATTAACCCAAAGAAAACCGAACCTATTACGCCTTATATATTTCCCATTTTAAAGCGTATTAATATTACGTCGATAAACAAATCTTCCTAACCTTAAACCACTAAACGACAACCGCCCGAGTTCAAGGTTACCTATTAATATCGTATCTAAGGTATTCCAAAAATTATATCTCGCGTTATTCCTGAAATATTACATAGTAATATCGGGCTCTACTATTTATCTATATTTATATAAAATTTGGCTATTTAGATAATACGCCTGTTTTACCGTAACCCTAACATTATATTAAAATTTCGCGGATATAATAGCTGAATATACTTTAACCTTAACTATTATGCTAAAACATCGATTATAATATAATAATCATTATAACCAAAATCGATTTAAGCATCTAAAAAGTAGTTGTTATTAAGAAGTATAAGGATAAGGAATAATTCCTTGTTTATACGTATTTTAATTAAAGTAAACTTTTTCATTCGATTTTATAATTACGCCGTTAAGGCGATACAATTCCTAAACGAAATTATATCAAGGAGTTAAACTTCACTTGTCGCCGTTAATAGGGAACCTTTTTCTACCTTTTCAGCTTAAACCATATATACTTACGTAAAAGTTAATACTAGGCGGAGGTCGTAATTACATTAAGAATGGTTGAGTAAATTATAATATACGTAACGCCTCGAAGTAAGCTTAATCTAATGTTTCTTTATTACAATTTACATCGTCTTACGTTTTTAATTTTAATTACATACCGAACGGATTTATTAAGATAAATAACCGCGGTATTAAAAAGATTAACCTCGATTATTAAGGCCTTTTAACAAAAGCGTTTAAAAGGTGTAAACTTTCGTTATTACTGTATTACTATCCGGCCGTTAACTTTAAATGGGTTCCATTAGCTAACAACTAAAACTCTGTTTTGAGTTAAAGCATTTTAATTCGTCGGCGAGTTCGCGGTATTTTTTAAAAGCTACGTTTAATCTACCCAATCAAAACCTGCCGTAATAAACTTGTTAAGGATATATAACGATATGCGGGAGTATAAATAATTGTATTTTACAGTGGAAAGCTAATTTAGACCGCTTACTTGAGCTAAAAGTATTTTGAATTTGATAACGAATAGTACTTGTAGGTGTTTATTACTTGTAACCCAACCCTCGAATTTAATTAATACTTTATTTATACGGTAAAGATCGTCGAAAGCCTATTAGATGTAATTGAAAAACTTCCTTATATCATACTAATCCTCGTATCCTCCGGCTTCGTAATAAGCCGTAACCGCCTGCTTTACCATCGTCGTATAACATCTCTACACATAAAGGAATGCGTGTTAACTCTTTCCGATTTACATTTTATCCGCTTCCAGTAAAAATTCGATCGTCTGGCGTGTCGCTGCTTATGTAAAAGTAAATCCGTTCAATTGCGGTTAGTTATGTCGTTTTCATCCACTCTAAATCGGTGAAAACCTAACGTGGGTCGCGGTCACTTCAGCTTCAAGTTACTAAATCTTCGCGACGACCTAAGCAAAGTCGAAAGTAAGTTCTATGGTTAAAATCGATTAACTCGGTTGTTATAACTATTTACTAGCCGACGCGATATGGCTTACGGTATCTTATAAACGAGATATATCAGCCTAAGTCGATCCTGAAAGAGCCGAAAGTGTATTTATAAAGGTAGAGGATTGGATATTCGCCGATGGATATCCTTACCAATAATGTTAAAATATAACGTAAAATTATTAACGTTTATTATCGATTCGTTATTATAAATAATATTTTTTTCGAAAAGATACAAGAAAACCTTAATAATATATTATAATCCGACCTACGATAGTAAGCCAAGTAGGTGCCAAATAAGAATTATTATTAAGGTGTGGAGGAAAACTAGAAAAGGTTTACCGTGGCCTAACGTGTAGGGCCCTTGGTCAGAGCCAGTACCTAACCCGTTACGTACCTTTATACGTACTATGCACGGATCATTCCCTATTCTTGTACGGATCGTATCCGGCTTATACCCGAACCGTGCCTTGTTCGCTTCCAGGCCGGGCCCAGGCTGGGTATTGCCCATCCTATTACATATACAGTTACGTAATCTATAGGCTCAATGGCTAACGTCCTGAGTCCATGACAATTACTATCAGAAATAGTTCTAACGGGGAATGTTATTTATTAGTAACTTCTTTTCTATATTATCATGTTAATACCATCACGGTTTATACGCATTTTGTAATATTAAGAATACTTTAAACAAAATTTTCGACTTTTACTTGCGATTTTCGAACTAAGAATAGTAAACATTATACGATTCGTATAAAGTCGATGTAATAGTTGTAAATTATAAAAACAGTTACTACCAGTAATTATTATATCATCGTCATCAAAACTTCATTGTTAACTATGTAATAAACTATTTTAATTAAATTAAATATGAACGACTAAAAAACGTAAATACGCTAAACTATTTTAATTAACGCGTTTATAACGCTATTAGTTTCAAGGTAACAGGCAGTATTTAAGTATTACTTTATACTTATCAAATTGTAAAAAATTTCCTAAAACCCAACGGTTTAATTCAATTCCCAGCTATTAATAAATATACGACGAAATCCGTGGGACTGCTAATAATAATTTAAAAACCGTTGTATTTAAGTTTAAACATTTGTAATAGTAATAGATTTGTAATTAATAACTTTATTTAAACTATCTATAATAATTATAAGATAACGTGAGTTGCCGATACGTTTTTGAAAAAAATGTTGATTATAAAGTCAATAGAGAATTCGTTTTAAAACCGCTTAAAAACTGGTAAACGCTTAAAAAAAACCCTTCGAGGATATTGTCAATAAGTCGCATGATATAACCCTGGTTGAAAGTATATTTTGAGAAGTCTAAAAATAATAACGTCGTGACTCGGGTAGCAAGTAAGAACTAAATTCGAATTAACTTATATTAAAACCGAAAAACGTGATTCGTAAAAGTGTATTTAAATATATTTTTGAAACCGTAAGATACGGTTATCTTTGATTTAATATTCCGAAATTAAGATTTGAAATCATTTAATCTTCGTTAATACAAATATCTACCAGAAACCTCCGGTCTCTCATACTTATTATACGAATTGCGCAGGTATAAATAACGTTACAGAGAACAACAACGTCCTAACTACTTTAAAAGTCGATATTATGAGAAAGTATGTAACCTTTTGGGATAGATTCATTGAGGACGGTAAACAGAATAATACACAGGTATAAAAGCTATTCAAAAACAGCTTATTCTGAGTACCAAAGTTCAAGTTTCTAGCTTAAAAGGCGTAGATAGGAAAGATTTTTAGGAATATCTTAGTCTTTTTAAAATAGTATATTGAGTAGTATAAAGTTAATCCTTTCATTATGAATCATAAAGAAATCGAATTCTAAAAAGCTTTCGAATTAATAAATTTATAGTTCGAAAAGTCATCATATCATTCTAAAGTTCTTCACATTTTCATAGTTTATTAAAATTGTAAAAAGGCGAGCCTTACCCCAAAGCTCCACGTTTCACGCTTTTAAACAACTTATGATTTAAAGTACTTTCTTATATTATATCTTGTATTTATACTCGATAAGTGATGAATGACGAAAGTAATATATTACTAGGCGTTGGTTGACATAATTATCGCGTTACAATAGATAGCTACCTAAGGTTTAACTGGAGTAATCGTCTTTTAAAACGGTGTTGTAATTGGGATCCTATTAAGCAAAAAAAGATTCAGAAAAAAAGGCTAAACTTAAAGCGTTCCAAAACGACTTTACTTTCGGGTTTCCAACGAAAAAAGGTACTTTTTCAGATTAACTGAATTAAAAACCCTATAGTCGTAATATAACCGCGAGTAAATTATTGGTAAAAGTTGAAACCTCCGAGAAAATCCTTCATATCTGATATAAAAGTGAAACCCGCCTATTTACGAATAATTTATAGCTTTTTAAAATCTATATATATGTCGATCATAATTTCTTAATGAATCTTATGTATTCCATTTTGTAAATACCGAATTTAAATTTCGAAATATCGAAATTAAAACCTTTGACGTTTAGAGCGTTGAATATTAATTTAACAATAACATTATAATTGTTCATGGTCCTATTTAAATATATTAAAATATCATCAACATAAGCAAAATGAAAAACATCGAAAAAGGTATAATTAATTATCAACATACTGTTAAAAAGGAGGCGATATATGAAAACGGTTAAAAGGAGTAACTATATATCCAGAAAGTCTAAAACGAATATTAACGTATATAAAATGTAGTTTTCCATTTATTTTTCTGTTTCATACGAAACTTATGAAAGGCTACTTCAATATTTAATAATTTAATGAATAGTTTAACTTGTGGCTATTTACCAGCATTTTTTCAATAAAGGGGACAATATAACGGTTCATTTTCGTAATAATAGTAAGTTTGCAGTAATTAATATGAAAACGTAAGTTATTTCCAGTTGCTTAAACGAAACGTACGCAGGTAACTATGTAAACATTATTCGCGCGAATGAAACTTTGGTCGAATGATTTAATTCACCTCTTTTAATATAAGAAATTTCCCCTGCGATATACTGTATAATGGGCTTTATAAATCCTTTAAGGGGTAACCTTAGTTATTGGTTTAGAAAAGATTTTGTAATAGGTTTCGAAATGGTAAAAGAGTAATTTATTCTTTGGGGTCTTATTGAATAAAGGAGCTAATTTCTTAAAGGTGTTGTGAAGTTCATTGTTCATCAAAACAAATAACTTTAAAGCGAACGTTTAATTAATATTTTCTAGTGAAATGGCAGTGAATCGCGTTGTAACGGCTTAGTTTTTCCAGGCCTTTCGAAGGATAATCTAAAAAGTGACGGCGTTAATTACTTTCGGTATTTTGAATATCAAGACTAATCTACATTCCTAAAATTGATAGTTTTTCATTTTTTCCAAACGTAATATATGATTTGAAATAGCGTAAATTACCCATCAATATTTTATTTAAATTTCACCAAAAATAATTGTATATTAGAAAAAAATTAATATAGATTTTTATACGATACCAATATCACTCTAAGTTAATATTCAAAAAGCTGATAAAAAAGCCGTATAGAAAAACTAAGCATGTAACGTATGGATTCGCTCAGTTATTGGGGCGGAATAAAAATACGCATTCATTCTAATCGACTAGTAACTTGCTTTCTCATAACGTTATAATATTTACAACTTATATTACTTGAAGTATAAAAGAATGAAACAAAATTATATAGTAAATTTACTAGGAAGCGGAAGTTATTTAAAACATGAGGTAAAGTTATCGGATGGAATTAAAATTCTTTTAATTTTTATATACTATTATATATATAAATGAAGCTTTTTATTGGTAGGCACACTTATAGATGTATGTCTTTTGTTGCGAAGTAGTCGATCCGAATCACTGTGGTCGAAATAACTGGTGCTGCATTGAAATTGGTTGTAAAGAGTTGAGTTGTAAGTTCTTAGTTTGACAGACTGCTAGCTAGGCTGCACGCTAATTTGTATGGCCAAATGCTTTAGCCTGTACCCTACTTTAAAGTGGACACCTACTGCACTATACTTGCAGTGCAGTCCTATAAACTGCAACCAATTTGCAGTCATTACAATCAAAGAAACTGACAGTTTAGTTGCCTTGAATTTTCTTCATTTGATTGCTATTCCAACACTTTTCCCTTTTCAAAGTTAATAAAATATATAGTTAAAATAAAGTTAATGCTCATAATGGTTTTAAATCCGGAACCTTTTAAAAATTCTATTCCATTTTTTCAATAGATATAAATATAATAATTATCCGTATTATGCCATATGTATAAACCGAAATCTTTACAACGGGAAAATTCCAAGTAGTTAACTTAAGTAACGCGTCGCTTAAGAGTAGTTCAAACGATGTTTATGCTTATTATAATAATATCCTCCTAACTATCGCGGGCATATACAATACCACTACTGTTTCCGTTATATGTAGTACTTCTAGTATTAACGATATTAACGTAACTAATATGACTATATTAAATGTGAGGTTATAAAATCGTTTATTAATAAGTTGAATGCAGGCAATTTTTGTACTATAATCCGCGAGTATATTAAAGATAAGTAATTTATTAATTAATGTATTGTTCATAACTCATATGCAAATAATAAGTTTAACGTTGGTTCTATTGAATTATATCGCTCATTTTTATAAGTAAAAACTTATTGACGATAAAAAAACGTAACACCATTAACAGGCTTTGTATTTTATAGTTGTAAATTGAATAATAACATTTTCAACCGCATTAAGGTTGTAATAGGAAATGAAAAATAATACCAAAAAGATATTCAAGTTATTAATACCGCCTTTGCCGCCAGAAATATAATAGCTTCTTATAGTAATTTTTGTAAAAACCTTTCATTATTGGAAAAAAACGTAAAATAATTTTCTTGATATTGATGAATTTCCAGTTTTAGCATAATTCACGTAGTATTATAGCTTTTGAAACCGAAAAGCGTTACTTCATGTTTGAAAATTTAACCGTCTAATAAAAAGATTTACGTTTACGTCGTGAACATTCATCGAATAAGGAGCCGATATTATAGTTCAAGTTGTGAAAATCCGAATCTTTGTCATCGGAAAAGGTAATATAGTTCCTGATAAGAAGTAATGTTGTAGTTACGTTGTTTCTAGGTAATATAATGTGACCTTTTTAAAAATGGTTTAGTTCTAAAACATAAGTGTATCAGTAACTTTTAGTTTCCGCATTATATTTGTCAATTCGTTTCATAAGTTAATATCATATTATTTTAAGTTTCAAGTGTATTAATAAACGATTTCGTTTTATTTCACGTGATTCACATATAAAACATCAATAAAACGTCCGTATTACGTAATAAAATGGTTATATTTGGTTGTAAAAACGTTTTAAAGTTACTTTTCAACGCTTATATCTAGAAACTTCTTTAAGATTAAGAGGTTTAAATTCGAAAGGTCGGAAAAGAAAAATATAATCCTAGGTCATAACCGTTTGTAAATAGCTATAATACCGTCTAACGAATAATTGAAGATTATATGTAAAAGAACTAAGGCTAAAGTTATCGCTCAAGGTAATCAGATACTATTTATAATCCTTAATAGGAAAAAAAATAGAAACCTTTGTTAGAGAGTTACTACAAAGCTGTAGAAAGAGGAGTAACCCAATTATATGGCGGGTAAGGGCATGTTCTCGTGCGGCTTCCAAGAGACTCTAAAGTACAGTAGGAGCGTGGATGGCAACGATTAGGGCTAGATCTCTAGTAACCATTAGTCTAGGCACCAACCTGTGATATGCAGACTATTTTTTTAGATAATCGCCTAGTCTATTCTTTATATCAAATCAAGAACTATACTACAATCAACTTACATTTATTATAATTAACTTATAGTTATTACAATTAACTTAAATATCAAATATTGACTATAATTCCTAGACTAAAGAATTTTTATTTTGATTGTACACGCTAATATAGTCGATTACTAATGAATGGTAAAGTTAAATATTACACCTGCCTTGATCGGTATTACTTCATCAATTCCAATAAATTTGTGCAATGTGATCCTATCCCATTTCCCAATTAACACCCTATAATGCTAAAATTTAATTTCGTCTATTTCTATCTACAAGTCCTATATTCCAATTTTATACGTTATAAATTTTATAACTTTTAACAAAAAATTGAGATTAGTGTTTCATATATGTTACGTTGATAATATTCTAGTTTGGTAGAGTGTTCCTATGTATCTTTTTTACATACTAGTCGACTCAGTATTCCCCAATATGATTAGTTAGCTTATTACTATTTATAAACCTTTTTGTGACGCCGTTAAATATAGGTTTTATAATAAAACCTGCGTATTTACTTTCACTATTAGTTTACTTAAACTTGTATTTTCTTGGCGACTTCATTCTCGTAATATATCCCTTGTTACTCTATCATTTCTTATACCCTTTTAGGAAATATCAGCGAATTCAACTTTTAATTAAAAATGTTATCTTCATTCCCGAACTTTTGTTTTTTCAATATATAAAACCACTCTGTAATATTCCAATTAATATGATATTCAGCAAATTTAATATTTTATTCGAAGAAACGTTTGAAACCATGATAAATTTGGCGAGATGACATGTAATTTATTCAGTAAAAAAGGTAATAATACTTAGTTCAACCGGTGAATATACTAGGAAACAACGAGTAGAAACTTGATAGATTTGTTTTCATTATTATACTTCCTTTTACTAACCTTTAATTTCTTGAAGGTTTCACTTGCTACATAATATATATCCACTACGGCTACATTATGAGGGGGAAGAGTGCTATACTAATTATATGGCTTTTTAGGGTTTTGGATTAGAATCAATTGTAGGTAAAGTAATTACCTCTGGCAAAATTTGAGGGCGAAAAGCTGGTAATTATTCCAACCGTAGGTATATGCGTAAAGCTGCTCCTCAGCTATTCTTAGGTTTTGTATCAATAGCAAACCTATAAGAACTAAGCGTGAAGAAAAATCTATTAAGGATTTTCTTGGTAAGCTTTGTATAGTTTTTAGTAATATTAAGAATTATTGTGGTAGGCTTGCTTAGGTTCTTGCTTTACAAATAAATATACCTTAGGATTTGTTACATATATATAAATAAACATTACTTTCTTATTAATTGAGGTAGTAACATATTATTAAACTTAGATAATAAGGTTTAAAAAACTTATTTGAGTTGGATTTTATATAGAATATTATAATCATATATAGGGTTGCTAAAAATACTGTCGCCATCGATATCTGTGGATGTTAATATATATCTATAGAGTTAGTAAGGGGCTACACTGCAGAGAGCACGTTTGCAGAGTATATGGTAACGTACCACTCTGCAAGGTGCATTCCTGCAGAGTGCATGATAGTATGCCACTGCTTAGAAGTAGCATTTGCAGAGTACACAATAAAGTGTCACTGCCAAGAAGAGAGATTAGCAAAGTATATGATAGAGTACCACTGCCTGAGTAAGAGGTTATAACCTCTTACCTAGACCGTACACTTTCTGGATTCCTTTTCTCCCTTTATTTTATTTTACCATTACAATTTAATTCCAATCTGTACGATTACTTCATTACTATGTTAACGTATAAAACACTTACTGATACTAATTAGAATCCGATTCGGTTAACTATAAATAGCTTAGAAATAATAAACCAGAACCTATGTTAATTACCTATAGAGGGATGTTATAATGGTCATAACTACTTATGTTTTAATATTAAGATTTATAAAAACTTTATGGAAGTCTATTATTACGCGGGAACGCCTTCAAAACCCGAATTATAATAAGATTATTAAATCCGGAGTGATTTTAAAAAGAATAAATTTAATGTAATATTATTGATTTAATTGGTGCTTTATTTACTAAAAGCTTCATTACATTCTCCGTTAACTCATTTTTACGTTTTAAACGCACTCGGAGACTTTTTGAAAAACGTAATATTATGTAACAAGCCATGTAATTCAAAACTACTAAGTTTTGGAAACCTTTATTAGAACCTATCCGATTTAAACATAGTATCTAAACCGTTTACACACTTTGGAAGCAGCCAAAACTCAATATCTACACCGCTTAAGAAACCTAAAAGCGATTGAAACACAGCATTCAAACCTCCTATAAAAGCCAAAATCAACTAAAATACGATATCCGTACTATTCACCAAACGTATACCAAACCGAACTATATTTTTCTATCACTATTTCTACCCCATTGGCCTTCCCTCGCTCGCTTTATACCGATAATTAAAATTTAGTAATTACGAGGTGTAAGTTTACTAGTTCATTAACTAATATAACACTTATAAACCGCTAAAAAGGCTAGTTTAGGACACCTAATTAGCTTATAATCACACCTTATTTACACCTTATTTATATTTCACTTATACTAGCAAACATTAAACGCCTTACTTCAACCGCTCTATTATACCTTATTTACTTATTATTTAAACATTATACGCTTTCTTTATAATCATTAGGATCGAATATCCGTATTTACTATATTTTGAACGCACTTAAATCTCAGTTACTACGTAGAACCAACGTCTATACTGCTACAGAATTTTAGGCGTACGCATGAACCGGCCTCCTAACCACTCTAATACACTTCGTATTTTCATAACCATAGATTTACTAATAATGAACCTGTTAAAATCTAACGATTATATAGATTATTTATTTACAAACATATTGTTTGAGATCATTATCTTAAAGTATTTGGACCTCAATTTATAGGATAATAAAATCAAAACAACAGTAGAAAATTTAGACCCTTTTGCGGAAAATATGTACGTTATTAATATGATTTTCAATTATTATAACAGATATATCAAAGGGTGCGACTTATTCGACGGTTTTAAGAAGGGTTTTGCATACTGGATGCCAGATATATAACGTATAGTCGATACTATAATCTTTAAAATATTATAAAAACAACTACAAAATAAAAGTATTGATACGACCGGTAATAATAACAACCTTTTTACAAAAACCTTAATAGTGATATTCCAGATGATTTAAATACCAAAGTAAACCGATGATAAAGTAATAAAGGTAAAATTTGTAAAGGGATACTAGTTGAAAAAACGCCAGAATCGCCTTTTTGAAATAGTAAATAGGAAACGGGAAAAGACTTTGTAAATACAGGGTAAGAGGCATTTAATAAGACTAAATGCACATCGCGTAATATAAACAAAGTTTGAGGAATCGACGGAAAAAAGAAGGGGCTATAAAGATTATTTACCACGCGAATCGAATATAAACTTTTCTCAAACATACTTTTAAATAAATATAAAAATAAAACCGTAACCCGGATAAGTTTATAATGAGATTGGCCACGACAAAAGCGCTCGGATGAAAAAACGATCCGTTCGGAGATAATATAAATGGCGCGAAACGCTAATACATACCTCATAGATTCATTCCCGCTAAATTTACACCTTATCGTAACCTTTTAGCGTACTACTTCCCAACCGACAGAAATAATACGACAAAATTTATTAAATTCTTTACATTATGAAAAAGAGATGAAAACTATCACAGTAAATTATATAACCTGATAGATAATGAAATACGAATGATGGTAAATACGTATAAAAAACTAAATATTAAGCTGTTATAATTCCATGTCATCTTACCCGATATATTATTTAAGTAAGTTAAAAAGTAGTATATGTATTACTTCATGTAGGTTAATATATTTACGGAGTATTTAAAACGCCTAAAATTGAATTTTCATACTGAAATTCACTACGAGCTTAACAATAAAAACTGGATTGATACCACTTGAGAATCCGTAATAAGTAAGCATAAAAACGTTAACAAAATTTCATAAAAAGTTTTTAGTGATTTATTGGCAAAGTTTCGAAATCATCAGGTCATCTTTCAACTGAAATATAAAGGTGATAAATTATTTATCCAAGTAACTATAGAAGTATACCGTGAAAACTTTAATTTTGACTTCATATTATTTAAGCCTAAAAAATCCCAAAGGTTATTTTTTAGACAAGTTTTGAAATATTATTTAAAACCTTCATACGCCGATAAATGAGCCTTGGATTAGTATTTGTTGCCGAAGAAAACTACAGGCAAGAGTTAGATTATTAAAGTAAACCTCGTCAATACTATTAATCATTTTTTGGACCGTTGGTTTAAAAGGTACTTAAGACAAAATAAACGATTTAAATACGGTTATAGAGAAGAAAAATATCAGGGGGAAATCCCTGAAAACTAGAGGTAAAATAACTATTATCGAGGACGAACTTATAGTTAAAGGCGAAATTTACCACGCCTATAACAATACCTTCGGAAAAGTATACAAAACTTAATAAAATTTTAAACCCGTTATGTAATAAATGTTAAAGTCGTCTATAATTTTACTAACCACTTAATATACGAGTGAGTTCGGATTGAATGTTAAGTTTAAGCTGATTACCTACTTAAACACTAAATATAAATGAATTTTACAACGTATATAGCCGAATACAAAGGCGTAAACAATGAGTTCAATACTTACCTTTACTAATATACCTCTAGAAAGAAAGGCTTTAAAGGTAATGCTATTTACCTATTCACTTAGTGTATTAAAGCCGCCTAGTGAATTTGTATAAGCTTATAAAATACCTTCTTTTTACATATGATTGACCTAGACTACGAACACAACGTGTTAAACGCCTATATAACCTCGCAGTTTATACTTTTAGATAGGTACAAAAACCGATTTCTGGGCATCATAACTGATACAAACGAGACTGGAATCTTAACCGCTGGAAATCGACAATTCAACGCGCTTACAGCAAAATTTCCTGAATTCCAACTCGACCGAATAAAAAAACATCGATAAATCCTATTTGGTAAAAGTAAAACATCGTTTTTTGGAACGGTCGTTGTAAATACGCGATTTAAATTTGTTAAGTTTTACATAATAAACTTCAAACCAGTATTCCAATTGTTGTTAACTAATATAAATAAGTTTGTAATCAAGATCTGGAATATAATTAATTAACATATTTTCGTTTTGAATAGTGCATTTGTACCGTTTCGACTTAAGGTTAAATGCTTTTAGATCTTTTCCGAAATACGTACAATTAAAGCCTTTTACCTAACGTCATCGGAATTATAAATATTATACCGCCGATTTGGATACTTAGTTATGAAATGCTTTTAAAGTTACTTTATATTGTAGGATATATAAATATAGAACAGGGAGTGTTTCAAGTTATCGAAAAGTTTAACTATGAATACCAATTGTATTCGTAAGTTTTATAGCAATTGAAAACCCGCCGTAAAAACGATAATAAAGTTAATTACAAGGTAATTGTGGATATAATATACCTTGATAGATAGCCAGAATTATACGCCGTTAACGTAATATTATCGTTTTAGTTCGCGAAATTTATGCGAAGCGTTTTTACTATAAATTACTAATATATTTTGGTGTATTGTTATTTCAATATTTATTTACGAACTTCGGATCAAATTACCTACGACGTAGATACAACCTTCAATTCGACTAAATGACGTACTAAGACTAAAATAACCGGTAATAAGTATAAACAAATGCCGGTAAAAACACCGTAAGGTATTGAAAAGTATAAATGGTATTATGAACTGTTAAAGAAAGATAAATAATATTATTATAAAATTAAAGATTATTAGTTGAAGAGATTAATCGTTTGCATAGCGGTTAACGTTATTACGAACACATTCAGACCAAATAAATTTATTTTAATATTTCTTATTTTTTTGTACTTAACTCAAATTTTAAACAAATTCAATACTGTGGTAAACTACAATGTAAAAAGAAAATTCTTTAGCAAAAGCTATAGCAGCATTACGTACCTTGTGGGCTAAAAATAATGTTTCAAAAGCATTAGCTACTAAAACGGCCCGCGCAAAATTAGCGTTTTGAACTTATTACTGTAATTTGAAGTCCTAATTTGGAAGACGAAAGACAGATAGATTGGACTTTAGAGAATTAAGGGGTTTACAGGCTATAATATATTTACAAATTTGTCAAATAGTATAAATTTGTTTCATTGAATAATAGTGCAGGATTATGAAAATGAAAAGGTAAACGAAAACGACCTGAAGTTGTAATCCAGTTAAT
The DNA here is from genome assembly GCA_038502455.1 of Anisogramma anomala. Classification (NCBI taxonomy): domain Eukaryota; kingdom Fungi; phylum Ascomycota; class Sordariomycetes; order Diaporthales; family Gnomoniaceae; genus Anisogramma; species Anisogramma anomala. The sequence goes on along the minus strand of JASMMZ010000012.1, from coordinate 8,245,167 downwards.
GATATCGAAGAAGTTACTTTTAGGATAATGAATATAAACCGCTTCCGAATCTCATATACACCCCAAAAATTACGACTAAACCTTTAATACTATACGAAACTGGTTTACCTATACCAACAGTACTATTACTGTGTCACTAAAGGCGCCTACTTAGCTTTCAAAATTAAAGACGCTTTAACACCTTTATTATGAATTTTTTCATTACGTGAAACAAAATGACGAACCGTAAGTAAAACTAAGAGCTTCGCTGAAAAAACATTATTAATACCTTAGGTATGCCGTTTAAATAATTTACTTAAACGGAAATCATTATTTTATTTGAATGAAGCGTCTATCGTTATCAACAGTTGGAACCAGTAACATATGACACATATAAAATCTTTTCTATACGCTTAGTAAATAAAGTAAAAGATAGAGCCAGTAAGCCTTATAAAAAAACTGTTCTAGTATTGAAGGATACAATACCGCTGGTAAAATATATATTATAACCTAATCGCCCACTTTACAAAGTATAAGTTATCACTTAATTTTAGCATTCGCCGCTTTTTTATGTACGCTTTATACTCTTTATATAAAATTTCATAATATTATACAAGTTTATATATAGTCAGAAAAATGATTTAAACTCCGTATCTACGCCTATATATTTACGCAACTCTGGAAATACCATTTACGCAAAACAATTTAACGTATTAAAAAACTGTTTTACGAATTCGTTAAGGGTGGAATATACTAATATAACATTTACTAAAGATATTATAAAAACGACTCGGAATAGCTAACTGATTTTCGACCCGAACCTACTAGTATTAAGAACATGTTTTAAAGGCTTTACATTTATAGGTATATTGACGGATAATGCATTAATGTTATATAACGTTTCTGTTGGAATAGCAGTCAAATTCAGTACAGTCAAGTAAACTTTACTTGCAGTAAAGTTTATTGTACTGACTGCAAAATTCGCTGCAGTTTATGGGACTACACTGCAAGTGCAGTGCAGTAGGTGCCCACTTCAAAGTGGGGTATAGGCCAAAGCGTTTGACCATACAAATTAGTATGTAGACCGGCTAGTGGTCTGCCAAACTTAGAACCTACACATCTTAATCAACAATATCAACGCAACACCAGTTACTTCGACCACAGTTATTCGAATCGACTATATTGCAACGATAAAGGCCTACCAATACTGATTAGTGCCTATTAGGTTAAGCATAAATTAGCCAAGTAGAAGAAAAGGCTGTTTTCTAGTTACGCTTTGTCCTTTTTAAGTATGGTAAAGGAAAGGTTTTTGCGAAGGATCATTATACGCTATATAGTTGTTCGCAGCAGTAGGTAGGTAAAATTTATAGGCTGTGCAGTTTTTTGCGGCAGTCTATAAGTAAGCGACAGTACCATGAAAGAAATCTTCATTAATTCTTTTTAAAGACATTGAAATTATCTGTCAGAAGTCTTAAAGTTCGGTAAGTTGGCAAACAGCTAAATTAGTGCTATTTCGGGTATTACTACCGTAAAAATATCGACTGAGTCCTTATACCAAATAACCTCCACTACCACCAACGACCTTTGACCTTATCTTTCACACCAAACCTTTGTCATACTTTACTCCTTTTATTCTCCTACGCTAAGTTAATCTTTAAGTTCGCTATTCGGAGCAAAAATAAGAGGAATCGCTCAGTCGCATTAAAAAAGCTACGTCTCGCAACCTTACGCTAAAACGCCAAGTCACATACGCTCAAAATCACCAAATCCCTCGCTTTATACGCCCTACACCAGCCAAATAGTTACAATGGCTTCAAAGCACACCGTAATCAATGCTGTTAACAACCCTGAATGAAAAAAGGAAATCAAAGACCTCAGAAATATCTTCAAGAAGCACTACGACGAAGAACTTTAGTACATTGAAGCTAATAAGGACTTTATCCCAAAGCACCTGACTAAAGTAATCGGCCGCTTCGTTTTCGACGTAAACTCTGTTAGAGTCTGCCGTGGACCTATGACTTTTGATATCTTTTAGGATTAGTTACGCGACTAAAGTTTAAACATGAAAAAAAGGTAGATAGATTAGTAAAGATAAAAGTAAAAATCGAACTATTTATTCGAAAAGTTAAACTCCCTACGAAAAAAGCAAAGGATGGCAATCTAGCCAACTTACTCTACAAATACGCTATGTATAAAAACCCTTAATGGACCTTAATTAAAGATAAAAAAAACTATTAGCAACAATAACCCTTAACATCTACATATGCATTCACAAAAACCTGCCCAAGTCTAGATAAGTAGATGTAAAGAATCAGTTGACCTATACCCTGTAAACCCCTAAATTCATTAGTCAATCAAGTAGAAACCTCAATGGTCCCCTTAACACCAAAAGGATTATCGGCAATTCCCCCGCAACAGAAACCCTTCAGTCCACTTCCCCTAAGCTTTTTAATTCATCTAGTTTCAATAAAAAGATCAAGGAAGGACCGGCTTTATATGCGAGTCTACTATGGGTACGACTACTAACTTTTTCGCTTCAAATTTAGCCAAAGGTAACTATCCTACCCACCAACACCAACAAAATCTTTAGTCTTTTCCCCAATTAAATAAAAAAGGTTTTTACGACTAATACATCACCCTTTCCTCTCGAGGTATTCCTATAGTAGATACGGACTGTACGGCAATTACAACGTTCGTTAAAATCTAGGAAGGAAAGGGGAAGTATAACATTAAGCCGTATAACATCCTTAATGTCAAGTTGCGCCTATTATTTAATATCTTCCATCAGATAAGGGTTAAATTGCTAGGTTTTTACTCGTTATTTCATAGTATCCTTACCGGCTAAGCCAAGGATTACTACCTCTAATACCTAACGAATTACACCTCTTTCCGCGAAATCTATAATAGCCTAAAGGGTCACTCCGAGTACAATATCAATCTTTCCTAGGATTATACCGATTGGAACATTATTAAGTAGTTTTATATGTTGAATTATGAGAAAATATCAGAAAGTAAGATAGATCTCCTTAATTAGATATTTAACAGGCTAATGATTTGTTAATAAGTAATAGGGAATGTGGAATCTGGCGAAGGAACGTTACGCCAACATGTCCAGCAAGTAATTACAGGTTATAAAGATTTCTAATACGCCTTACAATTCCTAGATACCACCTGTAAAGGGTTATTTAGCCAATTACGTTCCTCGCTGGCGACCGTAACTGCTTGAGTCTCTGGCTTAACTAGTAAATATCCTTAAGTTCCGGAATTTAGTGACGAAAAAGAAAATCCTCCCAATTTTTATTACATTAATTGATGGTACAGAAAGTCTAGCCAGTACAATTAACGGAAGGTTTAGACTTTTACTTATGGAAAAGGGTATTCCTCTTTTTCAAAGTCTTTAAGTGAACCAACCAAATTGATATCATGCGTTGAAAAATATTGAATCTACGGCAAACAAAGCTATTGGTTAATGCGTAATACAAACGCCGAACATGAAGTAAAACAAGTAATATATTACACTGGGTTTCACTTTACTTTCAACTGGGATTACATCGAGTAAGTTATACAATTTAAATGAAGTGAAGACAAAAAAAGGGAAAATGAACCAAAGGCTATCAGCTGGCATAAAGTTACTAGTACTAACACTAGCCCAGAAGTAACGTAATAACTAACCGACCACGCCTTTTTATACCGCTTTACAGGTAAAGACCCCTACCTCCACCACCACAATAAAAACTCTAGCTCTATACACCTCTTTATCATTTGAAACCATTACGAAAAGCAAGTTTTTTAGGGTATCATACCGGATATGGTAGTAGCACGGTACCTAATAGGAGGCTATTCTTAATATATCGCTTTACAAAGGGATACTAATACTATTACGAAACTTAACCACGCGGATACTGGTAAAGCTAAGGTTGGATTTGGCTTTGGAAAAAAGCTATTTTTACTAGGATCGACGACGGTTAAGACTGTTATTATCCTTATTATTTTACATTTCTTGGAATCCCTTACCCCCCTTTTTTTTTTTTGCTTAAAATACATAAAAAATCTTGGCGTTAACGTTAATGTTTAGACTAAATAACTAATATAAGTTAAAGCTGACAAAAGGTTTTCACTTAGATTTAAGTAACGGTACCTTTGATTTCATATTTGAAGGATAAAGGTAGTGATATTAAACTTAATGGAGGCGAACCTTCGCTAATTACATCGTAGGTTTAACCACCCGATAAATAAAAGGATTAGCAAGGTCTTAAAGGCAACTAGTTACAAAGATTTGAATTTACTAGTACTGAAGTTAGTTGAACGCTTTTACCACTACTATTAAGTATATTTTCAAGCCTCATTAAGGTTTAAATTCTCTTACAAGCAAAACTAAAACTTTAACTCAAGAGTCATCATAAGCGTATTGAACCTTGAAAATAAGCTAGTATCATACGTTATGGACTTCGTTACGGTTTTTGACGGCATTGAATTCCTCAAAACAATGACGCTAAAATAAATATATAAGGTATTACGTACTTTATAAATTAACACGAACCTTAACCTACCAAACGTCTTGGTTTACAATACTAGTATTAACGTTATTACGATGAAATTCCAAGTTAATATAAAGTAAATAGGTATTTAATATAAATAGGTTTTTGTTAAAGTTTACTGGGGTATTAGTAAGATAGAAAGGGCATATATCCTTTTATGAAAGGTCTATGATATCTTTATACTAAAAATAGGAACTTTTACAAATTGAAATGTATGATTTTGAATAGCGGTGAAGAGTTTTAACGATGATATTCGCCTTAATAGACTTATATTAACTTTACTGGTATTTGGAGTTTCATTGTATATAACAGCTAAGTTGTTACTCTGGATCAGTATTTAGAAACTTGTTATAATATATGGTAAAGCTCTGAAGGAATTAAAAAATTGGCATACTGCCAGGTTAATAATTCCCTTAACACTAGAAACGAGCCTTTTATAATCAACGTGCTTTTACTCCTTTTTTCAAGTAAAGTTCTTACGTGGCACGAGTAAGGTAAATGCAATAGGCCATATGAAATTTTCAATATTACCAATTTAAACATGGTGTTTAAAATTATTGATATCCCAGTAACTTTCCGAGTAACATAAGTTAAGTTATACTGAAGAACTCCTGGGCCTTTTAGGTATAATATAAATCCAGACGTTGATAACCTCCGAGCCAAAAAAAAATCAGATAAAATAACTCTTCTGAGCTGATTAGTAACAAGCTAATAGAACATCGGCGGCATAGAAGACCACTTAAAATGATGATATACACTGAAAAGAAGAATGGCGATAGGGACTACAAGTCCGACAAGGTATATATAACAGCGTAAGTATATTAAAAGGAAAAGTTTAACGGAGAATTTGCCCTTAATGTGCGTGTTGAAGGTATTATTAATACACTTGGCAAGCCTTTTAAGGAAAGTAATTAAGTGGAAGTTAATGACCTCCTACTATAGAGGATAATATAGTTTATATCGTTAACGTAATTTGAAAGCTAGAACATCATTATCTTTAAATTAAAGATGGTTTTTGAGGTTAAGGGTAAGACTACAAACCTTTCGTATAAAAAGTCAAGGCTAATCGCTTAAAGATATGATGATAAAGGTAAAAACGATATCTTTACTTAATCGCTATAATCCAAGAGATTAGCCAGCGTTTAATCGTCTTTATTAATATTAATTTGACTACTGACATCAAAAGTCGGGTTACGTTTAATGGCAGGGATATTACGCTAGCATACACATAGTTTTCTACTAATTTTCAGCGGATTGTACTGTTGAAGTTGCCAAAGAAACTGAGGAATAAGTTTCTGGCTGACACCATAATACGTTATATTAAACCCCTATATGAACTTATTGAAGCAGAGGTTTACTAGTTCCTAACAAACTAAACGTACTTTAAAAATAGGTTTGGTATAAAGAATTTTACCTTTCACCCGTGCCTTTTGATTATAAAGGGTAAAAACTTTAGTATCCTAGGTATATAAACTAACGATACCCTTTTACTCGGTGATGTTAGATTTGTAACGGCGAAATAGAGTATTATCGAGTAAAGGCTTTTAAAAGTATAAGCTAATTAAAAAGTTAGCTGAAGGTATATAACTTAACTTTAACGGATCGTCAATCCGCATCCATAATATCAAGGCTAAAAACGGCACTTATATTAGCTTACGCTCAAAAGGGTAAACCATAGGCCTAACGATTATCGATAAAATCGACGAGACAAGATAATGAAGGTATTTAGATCAAAATACAAATACAGCCTACATTGTTACGTTATGTTACCTAAAATCATCGTACGACTTTTCTATTATAATATAGGCAAAAGACCTATAAAAAGAAAAATTTAACAAATTAAATACATAAATTTAGTAATGAATAGATTACGTGGGGAATATAATTAACATATTCTTTATAAATCTGACGAAAGCGAAGTTAGTAATCTTTACAAACGGGTTGTTTGCCAATATTACTGACCTTATATCGTTAATCGGCTTTTTAATAATATTCGTTAAAAATGATAAATTTAAAGGGAAATTTGCAATTACCGGAAACCTTATATATTATGTATTTATTAAGTGTAAATACGTAACTCAGAGTGTATTAGCTTTAAAAGTCTATGGTATAATGGCAGGCTTTAATTTAGGCATGGTAACGGTATATTAAATATTATCACCAAACAGCTGAGACTATTACCGATACTTATAATGTTGTATACAGATTTCCGAAACCTTTATGAATACCTATCAAAATTAGATACGACTAATGAAAAACGCCTGATAATAGACGTAATAGCGTTAAAAAGGTATAAGAAGCCCGTTAAATCGATAGGTTTTGGTAAATTAACGGTAAAGATAATCCTGATCATGCTATAATCAAAGCGACCCCTAATAGTGCCCTGAAAAGGTTTGTAGATAGCAATATACTAATTATACGAATCGAGGGATACGTAAACCGCCCGGTACGTAACGTAGAAGAACAGAGTTACTCTGGTAAACTGAAAAACCGCTTGGGCAATAATAACGATAATAAAGGTGGTAATGGTATTAGTTTAAACTACTGGCAAAAGGTACGTAAGTGGTGGCATACCTGATTTATACAAGTCTGAGGCGAAGGATCTGTGCATGGGATTTGAGGAACGAAGGCCTCGGAGGGGCGGAGTAAAAGAGCTATAAAGGGCTATAATTAATGTCAATTTCAGTACAAATTCATCGGAATTGACAGGGGTTTGGCTTATTATTGGCTTACTAATTAAAAAAGAATTTCAAAGGTTACTACCAATTAATAACAGGCCATATTGGCATACAAACACAAAACAAAAAGCCGTCAGTGTTGGAATAACAGTCAAATACAGTATAGCTAAGTCAACTTTACATGTAGTAAAGTTGATTGTACTAACTTCAAAATTGGATGTAGTTTGTGGGTCTACATTGCTAGTGCAGTGCAGTAGATACTCACTTTAAAGTAAAGCATAGACCAAAGCATTTGGCTATATAAATTAGTGTGCAGATCAGCTAGCGGTCTACCAAACTTAGAACCTACACATCTTAATCAACAATATTAACACAACACCCGTTACTTCGACTATAGTAATTCTAATCAACTATGTTACAACGATAAAGTCCTACCAACAGTTTTGTTTTCCGTAATAAAAAAGAAGATTTTAAAGGCCGGTTTTAAAATGAAACCCAAAATGTACTTGATGGAGAACTGTATAATCGACTTTGACAGCGCGACAATCACTTTTCAGAATGGTATTTGGGACTTTACGCAAAAGAGGTAATTACATAAGGTTGCACTTGTTAACTTAAATAATGTAAAACGAAGCGACGAATACAGGCTTCAGCGTATATATGGTACGTGAGTCGCGTTAATAGTATAATCAAAAGAGGTATTTAACCTTTCAGTTGCTATGTAATGTTAAATCAACTTTTGAAATGATACATATAAAGCATTTAAGAAACGCCTTACGTAGTAAATACACAATTTAAAATACGGTTTACGATTTATATAGCTCGATATACGCATTATCAAGCCTTTGGTTTTTACTAACGATTTCTTTGCTAATAATATCGATTATATTTTACCAATAGGATTCGGTTTTATTTTTAAAACTGGAATACCAGCTCGAAACAGATTTATCTTTCGTAGCAATATTATTCATTAAAACTCGACGAAATATAAAGGGGTTATATGAAATGTTTTGGCCTTAGAGATTGACAGTATAGTTAAAAACTTCCATTTATAAATTACTATAACGAAAACGGTCCTAATAATCGTTTTAAACCTTAGTTTCAAACCACTTCCTACAATAATTTATATTAACTCTTTTTTACCTCATGAGTACGTTATGAATTGAATAATAGGAATAGAATACGTGTTATAATCGATATTATAACCTTATATAAATCGTATAAACGCCGCGAAATTAGAAAAAAATGAAATAAATCAATTGAAAGCTTAACTTTTAAATGTAATAACTAAAGATTCCCTGGATGGGGTATTAGAGACGTTTATATTAACGAATACGTCCTTGTTGGTATTACTCAAAAGGTTTCACCACCTTATTTAGGTTCAATATCTTATGTATCATATTTGATATTTCCCTTTTTTTACAAGTTTATACCGCTTTTAATATTTTTTTCGCGATCAAAATTCGCTATTTACACTGCATACTACATTTTATCGCAGTATGCTATTTTACACCGTTTTTTCAAAATTTTCTTCATTGAAATTTACTATTCGTATCGCTTTTAACTTATTATGACTTGTTATTTTATAGTTTACAGATTCATTGGGTATATTTGTAGTATTCTTTTACTACTTACAATGCGATTTTTTTTAAAATCAATTATATTACTATGCCGTGAATTTCATCATAGCTGGGAGCACCGGCCCGGGTAAAAATAAGCAGCTACTCGTTACCAAATTAGGAGGAAAGGGGTGTTGTAACTTTCTTACCATTTTTCTTACCTCTCTCTTCCTTAGTGTTAGTGTTGTCATCATTCCTGCTATCGAAGCCGATATTGGCGCCATTGAAGGTGTGGTTCCGCCCTTTAGTTTGTATACTCTTAGGCAAAGATATATGGGGGTTTTCATGTTTTTACGGCAACACGCGATAACGTTGTTAAACTCACCTACATAATATATAAATGAGCTCTATTTTTTGGTGGAAATAACGGTTATCATCTCTTTAGTCCGTTAGTTAACGTCTACTATTAGTTAGTATTGGTTTATTTTAGCGATTTACGAAAGTAAATACTTTTTAAAACGCTTTGATCGATATATTTATATAGGTGAAGGGATTAGATTCTAGATCAAGATTATAAGTTTGGGGTTAACTTACTGTAAAGACGGTGGCCATGTAACATCACTTCAGTTTACAACCTCAAGACCACCGAAATAAGAGCTTATTTATTATTTATTCGTTCGTATTAGTAATAATGGGCCGAAAGACCCCTGCTTTAATGATAATCGCCAATAAAATCATCTGTGGCCACTAATACAATATATGACACATAAAGTGTATCTATTAATGTCCTGGGGCTACGGATTCGAGTACACCGCTTTAATTTCTTACGCGTTAAAAAGGCTTCACGATGTACTCTAGCAATACATAGTTTGAGGTGGTAGAAGATATAGGCTTCAACCACTTCATTTATAGAATTATTAGTAAGACGTAATATATGAGATGGAATAATAATACAAATCACGTTATAACTTTGTCAGGCGATGTTTATAGCAACTGGAGAGGGGGGAGCTTATGGGTAATGAAGTCTTTACCCGTGGGGAAAAGGTAAGGTTTATAACCTTAAAAGCCCCCCGCTTTTTTTCCTGGAGGTTAAGAGGAATAGGGGAGGGGAAGAAAAGAAGAAAGGAGGTGGCGGTATTGTTGACGGCAGCGGTAGTAGATGCGGCGAAGAGGAAAGCTGGGATTAATAAGGTATTACCCGATAAGGTAAAGCTAGGAGTTGGGATAGCGGCGACGCGGTGCGTGATAGCAGCAGCAGCCTGTTCGTGTTTACGCTTACGCACCAAATGATGTCTAGAAAATCGGTTTTCACACGGTATTTATTCATTGGCGAAGTTAGTATATAAGGTTAATTGAGTAAACTAATTATAGGAACCGTTTAAAATAGGCAGTTAGGATAGTAGATTGAGTTAGTATACGTTAATTAACCTAATTAGGACTAATATTGGCAAATTTTACGCGTTATTAAAGGGGGGAAAGAGGTTTATTAAGATTGTTGGCGATGCATCTTTTTATATTAACTTTAAAACACGTAATACCATGATTACTTTTACGAAATCACACACCTATAACACACATATAATCATAACCGTAAAATATCTACGTACCAATACCCCTATAGGAATCGATAACCATACTGCTACCGATTTTCTAAACCAATTAGAGCCTTATCATGTTTATTAACGCAGCCAAAACTATTTATCTAAACCTCTATAATTTACTACATTACATATAACATTAGTATTACTATATTACAGGTATAGATTACATTATAATTACACTATTATTACGAAACTAAGGATATGAACTGTGTTAAAAACTACACTATTGTTACTAAATTTAGAATACAGATTGTAATATGAAAAGAAAGGATTATCTAAGTGGATATTACTATATATCTTTATAATAAGTAAGCGGCTACGCTATAAAATACACTTTTAGAAAGTATATGGTAATATATCCATCGGTAGGGTCTAAGTACTTGTTCACGTGAAACAAAGCAAGTAGAAGAGTAATCAAAAGATGATTGGTATTGTAGTAAAGTAAGTCAAGATATGTTATGTCAAGAAGAAGTATCCAGAGGTGTACGTTATAAGTGAGGGCTTTATAAGCCCTTATCCAGAGCTTATTACTCTGTAATACTTTTTCTAGACCGCTCCACGCATTGCTGTCGGCCTGAAATAGTATTTCAGACCGATCTATGCATAATGCACTTTGCGTCTTACAAGAGTGCAACCTGCAGCGTGATACGTTATCGTACACCCTACAGGAGTATACCCTACAATATAGCACACTGCTCTTTAGCTTATGTATACTATTTGTAAGGGTATATAGTAATATCTACATAGGTATTCTTTTTTTCCTTCCTTATATACTCTATACCTATGGCCTAATAGTAATAATATTGTTGTAGTATTAATTGTAAAAGGTTTGGATTAATCGTAGTAATATTATTATTATTATATTAATCGTAAAAGGTCTAAATTAGCAGTAGTAATAGTATTGTTATCGTATTAATCGTAAAAGGTTCAAATTAGAAAATTCGGTTGGAATTAAAAAAGTTTAGCCGCGGTGGTAATTATAAGTTGGCCCCAATTGATGTAAATAAATGAAGGCGACATAGTTGATAATAGCGCCTTTTATTGTTTCTAATAGGGGTATCTATTTAGTGATAATGACACAGGGGTGATTGCACAGGATAATTACGCAATTACGTGATAGGTTAATATAAAAAGATGTATCGTTATCGCTTTAGGTAAAACTTTCTTTTTTTCTTTCCTCCAAAAACGCGTAATCTTAGCTAATATAAGTTCCTACTTAATCCAACTTCTGGTCCATCTAATCAAACCAAGCCGATTTGGTATATATGTTAATTAGCCTATACATATACTAACCTATTACCCCGAATAAATGCCGTGTAAAAACCATACTATAAAGCGTCGTCTGGCGCATAAGCGGTAGCGCGCCATTGTCGCTGCCGCTACCACTATCGCTATTACATCCTTTACCACCATTACCAACAACAGCAGTAGCCCGCCCTCGTCGGGCGAAATCTCCTCTATCGCCACTACGCCGCCAGCCACCACTACTCCGCTCGCCACCATACCGTCAAGCCCCTTCGCCGCCGCTTTTCTTACCGCTACTATGTCCCCCTCCCCCCCCTTTCCCTCCCTCTTCCCTAACTCTTAAGGGGAGGAGTAAGGGATCTCTAAAGTCATAAACCTTATCCTTTCTCCACAAGTAAAAACCCTATTACCCGTAAAAGCTCCTTTGCGTCATAAGCGCAGCTTGGCATAGTTATGCTAGGGTACGTATATCCTAGTCCTTTTTTTTGTAAACTTTTAACTATCTCCTTCGTAAATAAGGAGTACGAGACGGACCTCCTCCGCCGTCTCGAGTTTCGTATCTCCAAGGTACGCCATAAAGCTTTTCTAACACGTTAAAGGTTAAAACGGTATACTCGGGTCTATAGCTTTAGGCTATTAATAGATACGCTTTACGTGTCGTGTATTGCATCTGCGCCTATGGGCAAATTTATTAGCGATTACCATGAAAACAGGAGTCGCTCAGCGCGTTGCCACCATTACGAACGGATTGGCAGCTCGTGCACCCCTATTTTGGTAGTCCTGGAGCCGTAGACCAAGGTCGTGTTACGCACCCGCTGGCTCTTTGGTAAGTTTTAACCGAATCCCAAAAACATCGGTTAGTAAAAACAGTGGTTTGGGGAGAATCGGAAAAAAAAATCCTCTCACAGAAACACTTCATTTAGGGCGAATCGAAAAAAAATCCTCTGCTAAAAACACTCTATTTAGGGCGAATCGAGAAAAAAATCGCCGTAAATAACCAAAATAAGCCAATGATAATTAGTAGTAGACGCCAACCGGTAGATCAAGGAGACGGAAGCCGTCGTCACCACCTAGAAACGGGGCCTTCGTATGTATTATGTAGGCGAGTTCGATGACGTTATCGCACGTCACCGCAAAAAGGGTGATCCCTCCTCTATACCTTTGCCTAAAGGTATAACTAATAAGTTACAGAGCCACATCTTCACTAACGTTGATAATATCGTTAGCAGTAATATCAATGGAGTTAGTACAAAGAGGGAAAGCGACGGGAAGAATGATAAGGACGAGGCGACGTTGCCTTCTCCCTTTAGTAGTAAATGAATGCTCCTTTAGCTGGGCCGGCGCGCCCAACCATATTATAGTACATTATATAATGATTTTATACCTCTCCACAAATTAAAAATTTAAAGTGAAAAACGTGATATGAAATATAAAATAAAAAAAGTTAATACGTTAAAAGCAGCATAAGGACTGTAAAACAAAAGAGGTAATATATTAAAGCCGGTATATAAAATGTAAAAAAAAAGATGTAATGTGCCAAAATCGATGCGGATAGTCGTATTAGATAAAAGCAATATGTAGATTGGTGCGAATAATATCGATAGGCCGATCTAAGTTATCGAAAATCGGTGTAATAACCTATGGGAGTCGTGATACTTTCTCAATAACCCTAATAAATAAAGTATTTTTCGATATAAGTATTTATAAGATATCGTTCGGTATTACCTTTATTATTACATTTTTTGGGTTTAACTTACTATTAGTTTATTTAGTTTTCTCGATTTCCGGCGTTCGTATAACTCGTGTAAAGCTATAATATCGATAATTAACCGTTTTTCGTTTATAATGCCTAATTTAAATATGTATTTATAAGATAAAAAAGAATTAGTGTAAATAAATAGAAAGATAGTACGTAAATTAACGTTAAAAATAATTATCTGAACCGTTATCGCCATAGTAATACCTGAATCGAAGCTTCCAACCATATTATAAATCTCGAAATCAAACACGTTCTTCGTAACTCTCTTACACTTGGTAAAGCTCTAATAGATAATGTTTTTACAAAACGTAAAGCCGTTTCGAGCTAGCGATTCGTTGCCTAAAATGAGGGCAAAGTCGATCTATAAGTTGTAATCGCTATTATTAGCAAAAAAAAAAAAAAACGTTAATAAAAATAAAGAGCTTTACAGTACGTATATCTAATGATATGAATTATAAACCTCGCTTTGAATTATATATTTTCCATAAAAGACGTTGGTTAAACGCCTAATATATATTATTTATCGGGTGAATTTGGTATTACGCAGCGACAAAAAGGTCGAATATCGCCTTGAGTTATAATATAAACGTAACCTAAGCTTCGCGTATGCGTTAGAATCTGTATTCGTCGGCTGGTTTTACATTATTTAGGATGATAAAAGCCACCTTATCTAATTGTCTTTTTTCCATAAGTTTCAAAATGCCGTTTCAAAATATAATCGTAGAATTATTGAAATCAATTATATTGTTTCTTAACAGGTAATTTTTAGACTTCGCCTTTAAGTCGGCTTCCAAAAGTTTCCTCTCCTTATATACGGAAAGTGAAGCGTTTTATAAGGTTAGAGTATCGTTTATTTGTATTTTTGTAAGTGTAAAGCTCTTCGAATGGTTAATCGATATTAATAAGTACGGGTTAAAAGTGGAGTTGGTTATCACTAGGCGCTTTTTATAATACTTTTAATAAATGTTATATTGATAAATACCAGTTTTAACTAAGCCGTAAAGCGGTTTTAAAATACGTAGGATTATTTTAGGCGGTTAGTATTACTTAAAGTCTTTTGGCATATTTACATGAATCCGTCGTTTTAGCCGTTTATTGAGTTGTATATAAACTTACATTATATTTCGAAGTTCAACATATACGTTATACGGTTTACTAAAGGAGGTTACGAATATAAAAATTAGGTGGTGGTTAACTCGTTATAATGTAGGTACCTGGGTTATAATATCCTTTTTACCGTTATCGTTATACTCTTTAACAATTAGGTGAATCTTTTAGTAAGGCATTTTAATTTTATCCTTTACTTCGTAAACGAAACAGGTTGGAAAAATCTTATGGATACCGTAGATAATAGGTTCGAATTGTTTGAAGTTGAAAATATCTTAGTTAATTAAAGCTGAAATTTATTTTTACGTAAATTATTCGAATAGGGTATTTAAGGTGTTGATAATATCCTTGTAACGAAGCTTTAAGTTCAGCTTACGATTTGCCGGTTTTTTTTTTTTTGCGTAATAAAGTAATCCGTGGTAAATTTTTGAAGGTGTTTTTTCGTTTTCGAATTAAGGGGTCGCCCTCGGCGGTGAGATTTTAGTAAGATCAACGTAAATATGTTGTTTTTATCTGATATAGTTGAATTGAAATCGTTTTTTGGGGTCGATGCTAAATTTGGAGTCGAGTAAAATTTATAGTTCCGGGGGGTAGCGTATAGACGATTTTAGTCGTTTCCTTCGTTTTAAAAGGCAATATATAAGCGGTTTTATTTATTCCAAGCCTTTTAGCCGATTCCTTTCACCTCTTTTCTATATTTACGTACCATTATCCATCGAAACAAATTTATGTTGTTCGGCAAATTAACTAGTATATTATGGCCTTTTAACCCGTTAATCTTTTAAAGTTTAGTTTATTAAAAAAAATTAAATTAAAACTTTAAATTATAATAGTGAATTCAAAACGCTGGCGTTATGTAGGTTATTCCTTTTAACTAGCGTTTTAAACAAGTCGTTCTTAACTTGCAATAATCGTAAAGCTATTATGGTTTTTTCCACAAAATTAGCCTTTTATACCGTAAATATTAATAGTATAAAGTTTATTTAAATATTCGGGTAAATATCGAAAATAAAAGCGTAGGAGTAAGCTTACTTAGGCTAAAAGTGTTATTAACGGCATTAACCGCTATTTAAATGATAAATTCCTTAAAACTACTATCTTTCAACTTTTTCCATAATATTATATACACTTTTATAACGGTTTGTATTACCGTTTGTATTTTCCAATATTTCATAGGGATTTTATTAAAATTTATTTACATCTGTTACCGGTTATCCGGACTTTAGTACGTTATTCGGTAAAGTCGAAGGCTGTATTAACATCATATATAATCCAATTGAAAGGTCTAAGGTAAACATTAAACTAATGGTTAGTTAAAGCGTTTGAATAATTTATAACGAAAACGTTTTGTATAAACTTGGAGGCTTAAAACGATATTATTACATTGATGGCGTAAAAGATTAATTAACTGTTTAAATATATAATATTGACGTTTAATTTATAATTAAAGTTTATATTATCTTAAAAACGGAACTTAAACTGTTGTAATACCTATAAGTGTAACTGGTATTTATAGCAAAACCTTTCGATAACTTTAAATACACCCTTTTTATATCTGTATAGCCTACGGCATAAAGTAGGTATAAAAGAAGTTTTACAACCGGGTATCCGAATCGTTGGTATAACATCCGTAGTTCCGGTTATATTAAATAAACGGCTTTGATTATACGTACTTTTAAAAAGAATTATGAAGAGCCGAACTTAATCTGGAGCGGTACGGATACACCATTTAAGGCGCGAATAAACTAATTAGTTATATTTCAAATTTCGATTTCGAATTTGTTTATATTAACTAATAAAAGCAAAAATAATATTTTAATATCTATTACGTAAAACTTAACCGGCTCGAAATGTATATTTATAACGACCATTACGAACTAAAACGTCTTACCTTTACCAAATAAGACTTTTCGGTATTTTCTTATTTAATTGAATTCAAATTTCGGAAACTTCGCCGTAAACGCGTCGAACTAGCGTTTTTCGGCCGTTCAAATTTCGGCTACTCCAATGTCAAGTATACTAATTTGAAACCTGTTTCTGTACCTATAAAATAACATAAATTGTGGCGTTATATAGGCGTCGAACATTTCATTCGCGTAATACAATCCGGCAATATACCTAAAAGAAGTGTTTTACAATCCAGTAAAAATACAATAGGCGATTTCTTCGTTTTAAACTGATAAATAGGCATTATCATCCTCGTATTCGTTTTCTCCGGAAATATTATCGTAAGGGTAGGCATTAAATTCGTTATCTGTATTTTCGTATTCGACTATATATATTATAAAGTTAGTTTTTATTCGCTTTTCGGATACGTAGTCAGCAAAAATTTATCGTTTAATTTAAATTTATTTGTAAACAGGATAGTTTATAAACTAATAACAAATTTTACTATATATTATATATCTCTTTTACAAACATGTAAGGTGTTTTATATCTTTCCATAAGTATTACCGTAATTTCGGTACCTTTCCTTTATTTCCAAAAGATCGTCCTCATTTTTTACTATCAAGGCCTTTTCTTTAACACTTGTATTTCGAGTTTCGTTTTACCTCGGGTAAACTTAAAATTTCCGATTTAAAACATAGTAAATTATCTCGGTCAGGTTTGTTTTAGTAATTTAAACTTCGCTTTTAGTTTTATTAACTGCAAATACTCATCCGAGGCTTATTTATTTATGTATAAAAGTTTCGAATAATTTTTTAAAGCTTATATGAAAAGCTTTCAAATCCGTTTCCCATTTAAAAAGTAAAAAGTCGAAATCCGGGTTTTTATGATAAGCTTTTGTTATTACTTCAATAAATAGTTTGTTGCCTTTATATTTCGGTCCGAAGGCTATTTAGCACTTTTGGAACTTCGCTAATAAGGCCGTAAGGATTTCTTAATGGTTTTTATCGGTATTTTCCTACTGGTTTTTTATAAGTTCCTACTTCATATCAGTTTAATCTCTAGCATATAGCTCGTAATCAATCTCGGTATTAAAATAGAATTTGAAGCGGTTATAACATTCGACGAATGTATTTACTTATATAAGGTGGTATATATACTACTTGTTAACTTACTCGAGAAGTATACCTGGTAAGATAACGTAAAATTATAATAAATTAATATTCAATTTTTTGTCTATGTTTAATATAATGCGTATCTTATTTTCTAATACGTCGTACGGCTCGCCATTATAATCATTATCCTTATCTTATAGCCTAGTAAAGTTGATCAACTTTATAAAGTCGCTTCTATCTGTAAGAAAGCGATGAGGTAGAAGGTTGTGGTAAAGGTCGTACTTAAAAGTCATTAGTCTGTATAACACGTATTACCGTTTTGCGCCACTTGTTATTTCTTAGGTTGGATTTTTTTTTATGTTCCGGCCGATTTTCGATTCCTAAGACGGGTTATTTTCTCCGTTTCGGCCGACTTTATCATGATCGGTGGGGTTACTTTTTACGTTCCGGCTGACTCTGTTATAGCCGATCGGGTTGTTTTTTACGTTTCGGCCAACTCCGTTATAACGGTCGGGTTATTCTCCACGTTTAGGAAGTGGTTTGATATTTGGTTTTTCCTTCCAGTATAAGCCGGTATAAGGGTATATTATACTTATATAGTAGATAAAAATTATAGGCGTTTTTTTATCGTAATTTATGCTTTTAGTTTAAGGTATAGTATTATACCGTTTTACGTATAATCCCCCTCGTTTTAAGAAAAATTCCTTTTGTTTTATAAGGTAATATCATTTTATAAAGTTTTTAAGGTATAAATCTTTATCTTTTTAGTCTAATACGTCGGTAAGTTATATTATTTCGAAAAAGGCCTTTATAAAACGCCTATTTTCACCTCTCAAGGTATCAATTCCTTTAATTTTAAGGTAAATTCGTAATATTTTAGTAATAATAGGGTTTACTATTCACTATATATCTAACGTCTAAACCGAGAAATTATCCTGGAATTCGTTCAATAAGTTAGATCCTTAGATTTTCTTTTTCGAATAATAATATATAACAACTAAATATATATATTTATGATATAGGGGTCTAGCTGCTTCACTAATAAATCGATAGTATTATCTTAAAAGCCTATATCGATCTCCTGTATCATAGTTTTTTTAATTTTCATATATTTAACCAGGTTTTTAAAGAAAGCGTTGTCCTCCTTTAATGTTATTGGGTTTGGGACCATAGTTGCAATTATTCTAGGGTGTTTAGGTGATGTACTCAAGTTTGGTGATCTCGTAATGTATTTAGATATATCCAAAGTTTAAGGTAGTCTGGCGAATATAAAGCGAATGAATTAATTAATGCGCTTGAAATAGTATTTATCAGCGCCATAAACTAATTAAATGTTTCAAATCAGTTTTTTTTGTTTATTCTGGTTATTTTATACTAGCCAACTGGTTAGGAAAACCTGAAGAGTTATAGGTACCAAACTTAAAATCAATAGAGTAAACGTGGGTAAATTTAAAACAAATAGGGCGGATATGGGAAATTGGGTAAGGAAAGTGAAATGTCGAGTTGTTATATACTTCGGGGTACAGTAGTTTGTTCGTATTAGCGTACTATAGCAGAAATTGGTAAAGGAGGTCGATTAGTTACTTGATTTGTAACCGATTTGGTGGGGTGATCAGGTTATTTGTTTGTATGTAACCAATTGTAGCTTTACTGGAGCGAGTGGTTGGTAAAAAAAAAATCAGATGGGTTTTAGCAAAGGGTTTCGAAACTTAATAGTTTTGGCTTACGTGGCTTGATATGTGATAGTACCTTCTCCAAAAAGTGACCGGGTACATTAAACCGCCAAATAAGGGTTAATAGTGGCGTAACAGGGCTTTTAACAAATGAAACGCCAAATAAAGGTTAATAATATCATGTTAAAGTTTTCCTTCTTTAAGTTATTTAGTTTTTACAGTCTTTATATACGTCGGCATATAATTCTTGTAAAAATAAAATATTAAAGCACAAATAGTTGAAACGGTTACAGCATCCCGCTATAGGTATTTAACATATATCTATCTCTTCTTTCCTAGGCTATTTGTAGTTAATCGAGTCGGTTACTAGTTAATCTCGGAAAGGTCCAAGTACTTATTTACATAAAACAAAATAAGTAGAAAAGTATTTAAAAGATAATTGGAATTATAGTAAAGTAAATTAAGATATATTATATTTTAAAAAAGTATCCAAAGGTGTACATTATTGGTAAAGACTTTATAAGCCTTCGCCCAGAGCATATTTCTCTGGAATACTTATTCTGACCGCTCCACGCATTGCCATCGGCCTAGAATAGTATTCCAGACCAATCTATGCATAATGCACTTTGCGTCTTGTAAGATTGCACCCTACAGGAGTGCACCCTACAACACAATGCACTGCCCTTTGGCCTATGTATACTATCTGTGAGGGTATATAGCAATATCCACAATATTACTTTGTGTAGTATATCCCTGCAAAGTATATAAAAACGTATCACTACCTAAAAGTGGTATTTGTTATAGTCCGACCTACGATGATAAGCTAAGTAGGTGCCAAATGGGATTTACTATTGAGGTGCAGAGGAAGACTAAAAAAGGCTACCGTGGCTCAACGTGCAGAACCCTTGGGCAAGACTAGTACCCCATCTATTACGTGCTCTTACACATGCTGTATGCGAACCGTACCCGGTTTATACCCAGACCGTGCCCGATCCGCACCCGAGCCGGGCCTAAGCCGAATATTACCCATCCCGTAACGTACATATTTACGTAACCTACAGGCTTAATACCTAATAGCCTAAGTTTATAATATACCCCCCCTTTTCCCGGATGTTATAAGGGTTACGGTACCCGGTTAGATAAATACCGGATGTAGGCCGTACCTGTTTAGTACGCAGATTAAACGTAAACCGATGATATTACGTCTAATATATTGTATAACGTTTCGGCTGGCTTAACCTTAGGTTTTTGGTACTGTATAACGCGTCCTTTGACCTTGTTGCCAGTATCTTATATTACGCCTGTAAGTTACATAAATAATATATCCTTTTTACCGCCGGCGCCGTATTATTAACCCGTTAATATACTTTATAACATATTTTTTTACCGTAGACGTTGTAAAGCATACCTTTCAATACACTGTATAATATATCCTTTTACCGCTGATATCATATAACACGTCGTATAAAGTCGCGATTTTACCTTTGATACCGTATAACGCGCTCCGTATAATATATAAACTTTGTTGAATCCGGTCCGCCAATCTTTAAAATACAAACGCCACCCGTCATCTTTGAAATTTCCTTTTTTTTTCTCTTTTATATTACCGCCCTCTTTTATTAACTACCGTTTTTATAATTATTTTATCTTTCCTTTATATATTCTAATTGGTCATTTCCCGTTAATATATTTTCGGTTTTTTTTTTTCTTTCTTTATTATTAAAACCGACATATATAACGATTTTAAATTAGGTTACGTTACCGCCACAGCCTTAAGAAGGGATAAAGAATTAACCCGTAAGGTATATTACCCCATTATATACCAATACCTTATTACTAACTGCTTATCATAGCTTCCTCGAGTTATAAAAGATTTTCTCGTCCTGAAAGATAATAGGGATAAAAATATTCTTTTTCGTTATAAGGTAAAAATGCTTATATATTATATATCAACCACCATCTAAATTTTAATGTTTTTTTTTACGTTCGAATTTATGGAGTGTAAGGAAATTGTTCATGCGGAAATATTTGTAAAAAGTTATACCCATAAATAAACTTTATAAAAAACCTAACCGTAAATTAACTTCTCCTCATAATATATTTAGGAAATAAACTTACTTAAGGCTTCACCCAGTTTACATATTCTTTTACGCTAGTTCATTACTATGGCAAAGGATAAAAGCTATATCCTATTCCTTACGTGTAAACGTTAAGGAGATATCCTGAGTTATCGACCCGTTTTTACCGTCGCTTTTTTGAAGTTAATTAATTAGCTTACTCGATTTTGTAATATCGTTTGGATATAAAAGGTTTTTATTATACCGACTGTATAAGTTGTTATCCCTTTAACTATACGTTTACATCGCCCTCTTTTTCCAGATCCGTTTTTACCCCGGGTTTTTCCGTTACCATTTATTATATCGCCTAGTTATAAAGATAGAACGCCTTTGACCAACTGGGTTTTAACGCGTAGCGTTTTCGTACCGGCCCCCTTTAACCACCACCATATACCCTTTTATAACTTTAGCCTAAAAAACCATAATAATATAACCACTTAGGTTATATATTTCATAATTAATATAATTTAAGGCTTATAAAATGAGATAAACGATGTCGAAAGCTTAATTATACGGTTTTCGATTTTACCTGTATTTTATTTATTAACCTTAATTAAAAGCGAGCTAATTAAGCTGACTGTGAATAAACGTAAGGTTATACTTGTGTCGACCGCGTTACTCAAGCTTAAACTAATATATTATAGTTTTTGGTAATCCGTCTAAAAGGTTATTGCTCTCGTCTCACCTTCCGCCTTACTCGTAGTTAACCGTTATCGTCGACTTCCTCCAACGTCTATCCATTTTAACGCTATCTTTTATCGTCGGTTTCCCTTAATATCCGTCCCTCTTCATATTATCCGCTATCGGCCTTTCCTAACGCCCGCCTTTTCTCGCGTTATCCGCTATTTTCAACATCGTTTCGTATTCGTCCTGCTTTTTACTAACCCCCCTTTTCGGCGTTTACCAGTTTCCATTACACTTTTTATAGTCCCCCTTCTCCAGCGTTACCTAATATCCGAAGCCAATTATAATAAAGTCCTTAACGTTAGTAACTCCAGTAATCGTTAAAATTTAATAAAGATAATAATAATAAGTAGGTAGATTTTAGTTAAATCGTAGTTAAAGTCGTTTTACGGTAGGATATATATCCGAAAAAGTTAGATAATATTTTTCTGGCCTTATTTATTATATTATAACTTAGTTCAATAACAAAATTTCCCTTTCATTCGTAAATAATACATTATTTAGAGAATGTAAACGATTTTTCCCGCGTTTAACATTTAATATAAGTTTAACGCCGACATTAAAATACCGGGTTAATATGAACCCAAATACTTCCTTATTTCGCTTTAAATTCATTCAAGGTTTCAATATATTGGTAATTTCCCAGTGATTTTCATCTCGACTTATTATAACCCTTTCAATTAACCAATATATAACGAGCCCCGTATTTTCCCATTTTTACTGCAAAAATTCCCTATACTTTAAATTCCTTGTACTTACCTTTCTTCATATCGTTAGTTACCAAAATTTGTCCCGGGTGAATATCGGATGAAACTTATAAAAGAAAAGAATCCGAAGCCGTTCGCTTAATTGAATTTATATAAAATATAAGGTATTTGCCAGGGGTATTTAATACAATATTAAACGGGTTCGAAATATAGATTACTCGGTATTAAATATAAATTTAATTAAGCCCTTTACTTAAGCAGTTTTTTTTCATATTACGAAAGTTTAATCAATCTAATTTCTCATTTTATATCGCTTCGCCGAACGTCTTTTACGATTCGCTACCGTTTTTATTCATTATTAAATACAAGTTGTCATCGTTTAAGCTAACTCCGTTATTTCTCGTAAAAAAAACTAAAAACGTAATAACTCGCCCCACCGGACTGGTTGAAGACTTCGTATCTCTATTTATCTTTGAAATAAGTAATATTTTGTATCTATTTATTAAATAATTCGCGTTAAACCCGGTAACCGACGATTTCCTATTATTTAACGTAAATGAACAAATAGGCAAGTATAAAGCTTAATCGTATTACAAAAAGGTAACGACGATACGTAAATACTTTTAAAACTTTCAATTGAAATATTTAATACAATTATCCATTTAAAAGTAATATGTCGTAAATAAAAGTCATTCGAATTTCATTAAGGAATATAAGATCGTTTAAAATACGTTTACTTAATTTAAACCGTAGTTACTCATAATAAAAGCTGAGAATTTATAAAATCTCCACAATATATCCCGAAAGCGCTCCACGTACATATCGGTAGTTATAAATTATATAATCTTTAACTAGATAAACTTGGGAAAACCTTCCGTAATAATCAGCAAATATTAAAGACCACTATTAATAGTTAGAAAGTTTATTATAAAGTCGACCAAAATATACACTTAATACCGGTCGAGGATAAAAAAAAGTTAAAAAGGGCTTTACCATAAGGTATAACGAAGTTTTATCACGTTATATTACGTATATATTCGAGATAAGCATCGAATATTTACGGTTATTACTTTTTAATATTGATTCCGTTAAAAATACGAAATAAAATATTTTTACTCGAATAACCTATAATTAACCAATCATAAGTTTACTACAAGATTTTCGGTGTTAGTAGTTTTGAATTCGGTAGTTATAAACGACTACGGTAATATAATACACCTTGCGAGTTTATCCCGTTATTCGTAATTTATACTAACTATTTTATTTTAAATAAAAATCGTCTAACGCCTTCGAAAACCACCAAAAAGCAAATCTTATATAATGAATCGTTTGCCACTTTTTAATTTTACAATTTCATTAGCGTACTTGTGCCAAAAGTAAAGTAATTACTTGGCATTAATCATACTAACGGGCTTAACTCGAGTCGGACCCGCAACTATATTACCAGCGCCTTTGTATGAAAATCACTTAATATTATCTTCGGTAACAACCCGAACGCAAGTCGTATTCAGGGTGATACCGTTTTCAATGGCGTTTTAAAAAACCCCAACTTACCTTTCAAATATATATCATCGTAATTTAACAACTAAACCTCTAATTTACCGACTTCTTTTACATAATCCGCCGAAATTTATTTCCCTTTAATATATAAATCTATTAATATCTCGTTTAATATAATAATGAAAATAAGCTGAAAACCCCAAACGCGACTTTTTTTAATTTTATTCTTTTCTTACAACTTATGGGTTAACGTATCCTGACGGGCGTCTTAAGTTACAAGTTTTTAATGTAAGTAGTATCAAAAAAAAAAAAAAAAGAACTTCGGCTTATCAACCTTAATGTTTCGAAATTAACCGTCATAAAAAAATATTTTAGGTCTTTGTGGTCCGTTAAGATTATAAACGGTATACAGATACTATATAATTCGGAAGATTACTCCTTTAAATATAATATTACCGCGAAGAGCTTCTTATTGTTAATAGTATAATTTTTGGTAGGACTTAGACGTTGCAACGTTATCGATTCGATTGGTTGAAGTAATAGTAGTATTGTGTGATCAGATGGTGGATGTATTGTTTTAGGTTTGGCAGACCGCTAGCTGGTCTACACTGTAATTTTTATGGTCAAGTGCTTAGCTCATGCCTTAGAGTGAAGTATAATATATTATACTCGACTTACACCCAATGCGGTAAGTCTATACAAAGTAATACACTTGTAATACGGTTAACTTTACTGTAAGTTAATTTAACCTATTGCATTGTATGTAATACTATCTACATACTAGCAGCTTTTTAGTTTGTACGCATATATCAGTGTGGCTGACCAATCTTTTCTGGTTACCATTAAATTGCCTCCTGGTTAACTGGATAGACCCCTATCAATTTCAGTTTGATTTCATACTAAACTACACGAAATTGCATACAAATTGAGCCCATTTAGTCTTAATTACTCCGCCACTCCGAGGTTCGGGTTTATTAGCTCTTACAAAAAGTTCTTCCGCCACATCTTTTCGCAACTTTAACTGTGTTACTCAAATATATTACCATTATCAATCCCTTGGCAGTCTTTCAATTTTCTAGCATGTCCCTATCCGCTGTCACGTGGTTTTCTGGGCGGTCATTTAATGTAGCTCTCGATACGTATAGTTAGCTTATTACTTTCCACAAATCTTTCTAAGGCTTTGTTTAGCGAAGCTCTCTTTATGGTATCTGTATGATTATCTTTATTATCTATCCATAGGAACTTCTTAATCTCCTTCTTTTCGTAGACTTTATAAAGTACCATTACATCGATTATCAGGCGTTTTTCGCTGGTGATTCCGAGCTTTAATAGGCATTTAAAGAGACTTTTCGTGTTTGTACAGATTATTACTGGGATAAAAGGAATCTTTAGCTGCTTGGTAATGAGGTTAAGGATTTTCCACAATGCTATACCTACGTTAAAGCCCGCTATTATATCATAGACCTCAGAAACCAATACGTTTCGTATAATCCTCTTACATTTAACGGAGTTCTAGTTGATTAGATTGCCGATAATATTAAATTGATCTTTTTGTCTATCTTTGTTGACGAGGGTTATTAGGAAGCCGATCTGTAAAGACAAGTCATTATTTTTTGCGAAAGACCCGTATGTAAAGATTATTAATTTGTCTTTTAAAAGGTCGATTGGTATTATATCAATCCCGCGGTCCAGGTTTCGCATTTTCCACTCCAACCTCTTTTTTAGTCGATTGAAATCTTTATCCGTTGGTATTTATGTTTGTGTCGTAATACAAAAATCGTATAAGGCTTCCGGTTAATATAGGGTAGTAATATAGCTGCCTTGTATACGTTATTCCAAGTACCATTAAGCCCTGGCCTTATTAGTTTTATCGATTATAGAAAAAACAGAGCATTAGCCCTTTTGGCGAAAGTTTAGGCTGGTATTAACATTAAGCATTCAGATTAACTATTTATTAAAGTAAAATTAGTTGTTTTCTTTTAACGTCGTTACCGGCTTACAATTCCAAAACTTAAAGTCCTCGATTGTTTGCTATTTTAATGCTACAAAGTTAGCCGTTCCAACGAAAAGGGTATCGTTAGTTTACATACCTATCATACCGAAGTCCTTTTTTTACGTTACTAATAAATACGGATCGTATGTTAAAGATTTTATTAGGAATTAATAGATACCAGCTTTAGCCAATTTATATAATAGTTTGATACAACTTATTATCGTTTTTAATAGGTAAATAACACGTAGTTTCTGCGGTAATTTTAGTAGTATAATCCTTTATAGGTCCGTTGCTAGTTATTTATAGGTTTATGTAATTTTATAACTATTAAATATAAATTTTCCTTTAAACCTATCTAGTAAATTTGCTATTAAAGTAACTATCAAACGTTAACTAATTTTCTAAATCGTTGGCGACTGCGTAAATATCTAGTCCTTGCCTTGATCATCGTATTCTTAAGCTATTAGTCATTACTTTTCGTACCACCGCTCCGTGGTTTTACCTTTGACTTCGTAAATAATCCTCGACTTAAAAATCGTAATATTCGAGTTTTAAAAGTTAAAGTTAGCTTTCAGTACAAATTGTACCATACCTCAAGTTAGTAAACCGTTGATTTCTACCCTGCCGCTTTCCTTAATAGGTTTTCCGAAAGTTTTAATAATTATTTGTATCCTAAGTTTTATTGTTAAGTTTTTGTTATCATTTTTTTTGCTTACCTAAATAGTATTATAGATGCGGCCCGGTATATATTTCTCATTTTTAACATTTTTATTTTTCAGGGGTTATCCACGTCGACGGCCTTTTATTAGTTTATCGATAATGGGTGGGGGAAGTTTGTGCTAACTCGATCGTTTAACTTAAGTAATTCGGGAGGACATATTACTATTAGCTGTTTTAATAACCACTTTAAAGTTTACAATACTTCATATCTTATACGGCTCTTTTCATTTACTCGGCTCTCGCTACACGCGAACTTTACTTTATAGTGGCAAAGTAAGCACGTTGAACGTTATAGACCCGTTTCTGGTGTTAAGGGCGTTATTAAATTGACAGCGTACCGATTCCCTTCTCTGTTTCCTTAAAGATTTACTATAATTTATAATACGGTTTTAAGTACTTATTGAGGACAGAGATTCACTTGTTAGGCGTAGGTACGTTCTAAAGACCAGCATCGTTAGCACTAAGCCTTTAAGGCCTATAGTATCGTTTAAGCCCTTTACTACCATTTATAAACGTGCCTTCGAATCCTTAAAACTTCCAATTTCTAATATAAGGATACTGTACGCATAGCGAAGTAAGGCGTATGCCATTTTAACCTTTCCAATACATTGGTGAGCTTTTACAAGTACCTGTTTGTACTAAATACCTATTATTTTAGTATTTTTTTGAAAGTCCCTCGTCGTAAAGTTAGTACTGGCATTGTAAACAACGATGTTAGGTGAATCGAAGTACATGTTAATCTATAGTATCCTTAACCTTTTTCACGTATCTTTTGCCGAAAGGAGCTTTAGAAACTTAACTTCATGGAAAAAGGTTACGGAGTTGACGACGTAAAAAAATAGGCTTGTTATTCTAGTAAAAAATATTAATAAAGATCTTACAATGAAAGTTATTATCGTTTTTTAGTATAAACTTAAATTTCCGGAAGGGTTGGATATGGGTTTGGTAGTGGTAGTAAAACCTTTTAATGTACTTTTAGGGCAATGTATTTTACATCGTTATACTCTGCGGACTTTAGGACTTTATACAGTTTATTAACAGTTAGATAGTTAAAACGCCGGTGTAATTAACGTATCTTCGACTTCGTTAGGTTTAACATTATTATTTCCGTACCTTAAAATAAAACCATAGGTACCCTTATTTAAGGGCGAGTGAAAACCTTTATCTGTTTTTAACTAATTCGTTTACGTTAATATTAACGTTGATATCGAAAGTTTTTATATCCTTTAAGTAAAGTAGGAAGGGGGTAGGAGATTGAAAGATATGTAAATTAATCGTTCCCACAATAGTTCAAATTAACGTTATCTCTAATAACGATAGTTATTCACCTAGACTCAAGTCAACTTTAGCCTTACCAATATCGTAACGATTAATATTTGTGTTTATAGTACTTTCTTTCCGTAGTACTATATACTAGTAATAGCCTTTTGTTAAGTACCTTGCCGCCCTAATTTTTAGCATAATACCTTAAAAAGTGTGATATGCGTAACGATCGTAATGGTTAATAGTATATAAGGGGTTAAAGTTATAGTTAGGGAAAAGGTAAGGGTTTTTACTACCTAAACGGTATAGGAAAATATAGTCGGCTAATTACTGGGCCACCATATTAAAAATAGTATCTTCGTATCACTTGATTTTCTTAGGAGTGTTAACGACGTTAATTAGCTTATTACCTTTAATATCTACGACTTAATCTAAGTAATTTTGTTTTGAAGTAGTAGGGTATTAGACGTGGTAAGTTACTTTCCTGTTATTACGTTCGGCAGAGGGGTTGCGAGTTAACCAATAGTTAGCCTTACTATAGATTTAATATCTTTTACCACTATTACGACGATATTATTTTCGGTTAACAGGTCCACCAAAATCTTGTTGGCGCTAGCATGAACGCTGCCTTTAATCCGGGGCCGAGGTTGATAGACCTAACCTTAGGCGTTGTGGGCGCCCGTACTTGCGGTCAACGTAATTAACCACCACAAAGTCTTCCTTATTTATATTAAGAAATTTGCCGGCTTGGAAATGCATTCTGAACGAATTTAGTATACGTGTTATTACGGTGGTAAGCGAGGAACATAACTAGTTGAAAAAGCCTTCGAAAATGACATTTGGGTGCTATAAGGCGTATTCGAGCTCACTAACACCTGTAATCACTACCCGTACCTACTCGCGAAGTGTAACTTCGCTAATGTGGACCTTTCCCATTACCTTCTAACATATTATTAGTTTATTAAGCATTTGATTGAAAACATCCATTGGTCATTCCTCCTCTTCTTTTTTTGGCTATTATTTTAATTTACCATGTGGTGGCCTAGTCTATATGGACTTACGTAAGGTGGATATTGTGTTCGAATTAGCCTTTTATGCCATCGTAATTCTCACGAAACGTGGTAGCGCTTGTTGGAAAGGTTAAGTAATAGTTTTTAGCATAACCTATAAGGATTTTGGGGAATATTAAATAAAAACTAAAAGATAGGACCTCTATCTACTTGCAGATATTTAGGAAAGGTATTATTTTGGTGTTGAAAAGGTTATAATGCTTTCCGCCATACTTTTTTGTGTCATTTCAAATCTTAGGGAAATCTGTCATTAGTTTGTAACTAATTTTAACTATTTTAACAGGTCTTAAATAAAGGTCGCGATAGATATCCCAAACTTAAATAGTGTTTTTTGGTGGTTTAAACCTTAAAGTTTCCGAAGTACAATGTGGAGGGTAATTGCCACTTACCTAGCCCGATGGGTAAAGTCCTATAATAGAACTTGTAGTCGGTTTTTATACGTAAAAAAGTTTAAAGTGAAAGTATTCTTAAGGTATTTGGCAATTGTAGTATTGAGGATCGATGAGAAATTATAGGGTTTGAAAGGCCTAACAATTTTTTTAATTAATTGGTGTAAAGTGCCAACGTCAATACCTCTGGTTGCATTGGCAACCCTCGTTTCGTGTACTCTTCCGCCGATAAGGGTATACTCCGCGTTATTATGTAAGGGTATTAAGCCTCTAAATAGGTTAACAAGTTCCTTGTCATTAACGCGTAAAGAAGTTTAACTTAGCTAAAACTAAAGGGGGGGTTCTTTAGATTGCGTATGGGGGCGGTAGGGTTCCTTAATGCCCTTTTCTTTAGATCATGGGTTTTAAGGGTATTCCTCGAGTTAGGTTAGGTTAGATTGTATTTTGTCTAGCTTCATAAACCTCTTTTCCAACACGTAAATCCCACGACGTTCAAGTTTTTCCCTTAATTTAAACTTGACGGTTTTTTAAACCCTTTTTTACATATTCATAGTCCAGTCTTTGAAAAACTTACGGTATTTACGAAAGGCACGGTCACCGCGGTTAAGTTTTTCGCCGCTGTTTTGCTTAATGATGTAATAGTCTACAAATTTCATAAAGTATTTTTCTGTTAATTTTTCATTAATATCCATTCCCCACAAGTCGTTGTCGTAAAACTTGGAAAAAATAGATCTGAGGGCGTTAACTTTATCTATAAGTATCTCACTTAGGGCTATTTTAAAAGTTTGGTCGTTAAGGGACGTGGTGGGGCGTATAAAACGTAACTTGGTGATCTTTGGGTATAGGAACTTGTTGTTTGGTGTGGAGTTGCGTAGGAACTTAGCGACTTGGTGACTTGGCGTAAGGTTATGTGAAAACTTGACTGGAACTTGATGATTCGGCGTGGAGTTGTGTGACGTGGCTTTTTCGGCGTAACTTGGTGTTTTCGCTAAAAGAAACAAACTTGACGAGTAAAGTGGTGGAGGGAATGGAAAGAGTAAAGTAGTATAAAGATCTGGTGTAAAGTGTAAGGTTGGAGGTCATTTGTAGTGGTGGAGGTCGAAGGTTATCATTTTGGCGTAAGGACTTAATTATTTTTGCAATATTAGCACCCGCAATAATACTAACTAAGCCGTTTGACAACTTGCCGTATGTTAAGACTTCTAACAGTTAATCTTAACATCTTTTAAAAAAAATTAATAAATATTTCTTAGTGTTTTTTCAAGTAACGATACCATAGTTACTTCTAATCTGCCGTAAAAACCGCTGCAGCTTAAAAGTCTTTTCTACTTAGCTTATCTATATTTAACCTAATAGGCAAACACTAATCAGTATTATTAAGCCTTAGACATTACAATATTGTCGATTCTATTGGTCGAAGTAACAGTAATATTGCGTGGTAAAATGGTAGATATATTGTTCTAGGTTTGGAAAACAGTTAGCTGGTCTGCACTGTAATTAGTATGGCCAAGTGCTTGGCCCGTGCCCTAAAGTGAAGAGTAGCGTACTACACTTGACTTACACCTAATGCGGTAAGTCCGTACAAAGTAATACACTTGCAGTACGATCAACTTTACTGTAAGTAAAGTTAACCTACTGCACTGCATGTAATACTATTCCAACAATAATTACGTTTTGTATTTATTAATCGTACGAATTAATAAGTTACTAACTTTAAAATACTGTCCTGATACTGTTATAATAAACACCCCTTTAACGCTATTTTTGAATAATTGGTTTTTACTACTATTAGCTGATTTCAATCCTAATATTCTAAAATTGGGGCTGTAATAAAGGTATCTTTTGAAGTTTAATATTTTTATTTCGTTTGAACCTAACGAATACCTTGCTTCATTAGGTGGAGGAAAAAATCCCCTAACTTAGAAAAATTACTAATAAAATTACAATAAAAGTTAGTAAAACTTAAAAAGTGTCGAATCTTCCGGACCATACGTAGTAATTCACACTCGCGAATTACCCGGAATTTTTCGGGATTAGTCCGGATACCTATCCTAACCGTTACAATAAAGCCTAGGTATTTTACTTTTTTAAGTACCAAGTCGTATTTTTTTTAAAAAAAAAAATTTAGCCCCGTCTTATGAAAATGTCATAAAATCACGTAAACCTTCGTTATATAGTTTGACTTAATATCTAAAAAAGAGACCAAAAGGTCGTTCAAATACGTTGCGACGAAATGAATTAAGATATTCGCCATTATATAATTAATATATCGTTAAAACATCGTCGGCATTTTCGTTGACCTAAAAGAGGTAAATAATTATTTAAATAACCCGAATCGTATACAAAACTCTATTGATTCCTTTTACGTAGGTATAACTTAAATACGGTAAAAACCGTTCCAATATCCTATTTGGTAAGTTATATCGATTTCGACAACATAAATAAGGTGTTTTTAATTAAAGGGGAAAGAACAGTTTACTTTATGATTTTATTCAATACATGGTAATCGATATAAAACCGTTATCTCCCCCCAGATTACGAATGAGTAATACCAATGTTACCGCTGATAAAAAGCTTATTATCATTGAACCCTTATTTATTAACTCCGTAACCTATCGTTGAAATTGAAAAAATTAATCCCGTAATATCAAATATAATAAACTTTAAAATCGTTTGAATAAAGATTCATTTTTATTCGATATAATATAAATATAATAATCTAGTTTTCCTTAATATTATGGTCAAGTTGTAACCTTATCTTAATCAAATAAATCGCGAAATTAAACTAATTTTGGTAAAAAACATAACTAATCTTCTTTCCCCTAATTGTAGTCATTACTAATTTTTATAAAATCCGCATTATTTCGTCAAAGCTTATAATATAAATTATCTAAAACGGGTCCCTCGTACGTTATACTGGTCGTTAAAAACGTTATATTAATTCAAAAAAAAACCGAATTCACTATGCCTTATATATTTCCTATTTTAAGGCGTATTATTATTACGTCGATAATTAGACATATTCAACTTTATATGATAAAACGGCTACCGCTCGCGATTAAGATTACCTATTAATATTGTGTCTAAGGCATTCCAAAAATTATATTCCGCATGATTTCGTAAATAATATATATGAATATCGGATTTGACCATGTATTAATATTCATACGAAATTTAGTTTTTTAGGTAATATGCTTAATTTACTGTAACTATATCATATCGAAGTTTAGTGGATATAATAATCGAATTTATATTATATTTATTCATTATTTTAAAGTTTTGTTCATAATATAGTAATAATTATAGTTGAAATTGACTGAAATATCCAAAAAGTAGGTATTATTAAACAGTATAGGGATAAAGAATAAATCTTCGTTTATACGTATTTTAATTAATTTAAATTCTTTTTTTTTTCGGTTTTACAATTACATTGTTAAAGCTATATAACCCTTAAAATAAATTATGTTTAAAAATGAGGCGTTTCCCGTCCCCGTTAATAGAAAACCTTTATTGATCTTTTCAACTTAGACCGTATGTAACTACGTAAAAGTTAATACCAGGCGGATATTATAGCTACTTTAGTAATGATCCGATAAGTTATAATAATATATAACGTTTTGAAATAAACGTAGTTTAACCTATCTTTATTATTACTAACATTGACTTATGTTTTTAGTTTTAAACGTATATTAAACGGGTTTATTAAAATAATTAACCGTGGTATCGAAATAATTAACCGCGATCATTACGACCTTTTAACGAAGAAGTTTAAAATATATATATTTCCGTCATAATCGTATTATTATTTGGTTATTTAACTTCAAAGGCTCCCGTTAACTAACGACCAAAACGTCGATTTAAATTAAAAGACTTTACTTCGTCAGTAGATTCACGGTACTTTTCCAAGGTTACGATATAATTTAACTGGCTAATGCTTATTTTAATAAATTTATCGCTGATACGTAACTATAAGGGGAAGCGTAAATAATTACATTTTACAGTTAAAGGACAATTTAGGCCGCCTGCTTAAATTAGAAGTATTTAAAACTTAATAAATAATAATACCTATAAGTCTTTATTGTTTACAATCAAACCTTTAAATTCGACTAATACCTTATCTGCGCGGTAAGGATTACTAAAAACCGCCTTAATATAATCGAAAAACTTTCCTATATTATATATACCTCCGTGTTCTCCGGATTTATAATACGTCGTAATCGCTTACTTTACCGCCGCCGTATAATATTCCTCTACGTAAAGGAATGTAAACCGACCCTTTTTAATTTATATTTTATCTGCTTTTAATATAAATTCAATGGTTTAATGCGTTGCCGTTTACGTAAAAGAAAATTCGTCGAATTACGGTTAGTTATAACGTTTTTGCCCGCCTTAAACTGGTGAAAACACAACGCGAGTCGCGGCTAATTCGACTTCGATTTACTAAATCTTTGCGACGACTTAAACTAAATCGGATGTAAAGTTAGAGGTTAAGTCGATTGACCCGGTTATTATAAATATTTTACAACTAATACAATATGACTTACGGTATTTTCTAAACAAAAAATATCGGTTTAAGTCAGCTTTAAAAGGATAGGAGATGTATTTATAAAAGTAAAAGATTAGGTATTGGTCGATAGCTTATTTCCCCCGATAACGTCAAAATATAACGTCGAATTATTAACATTTGTTATTAATTCATTTATTATAAATAATATTTTTTCGTAAAGATAAAAAGACCTTTAATAATATTTTATAATCCAATCTACGATAATAAGGTAAATAAATGTTAAATTGGATTTACTATTAAGGTATGAAGGAAAATTAGAAGAGTTTACCGTAGCTCAAGGTGTAGGACCCTTGGGTAAAACTAGTACCTAGCCCGTTACATGCCCTTACACGTGCCATACATAGACTGTCTCCGACCTATACCCGAATCGTACCCAGTCCGCACCCGGGCCGGGCCCAGGCTGGGTACTGCCTCTCCCGTTACGTGTATATTCACATAACCTATAGGCTCAATAGCCAATGACTTGAGTCCATAACAGTATTTGCAAAGTATACGGTAGAGTGTCACTGCCTAAAAGGGAGATTAGCAGAGTGTATGATAGAGTGCTACTACCTAGGTAAAAGGTTATAACCTTTCACCTGTAGTATATACCCTTGAGATGCTTCTTTTCCCTTCATCTTATTTTACTACTACAATTTGATACCAATTTTTACGATTACTTTTCTACTACGTTAACGTATAGAGATCTTATCGACAATATCTTTTCTTTTCTTTTTCAGGTATTAGCAATGATAGGAATAATATTGTATGATATAAAGTTGATAGAGAGGGTGTTGCTTCAAATAAGAAGTCCTCGATACTAAATTTTATTTTTCAGTATTAATTTGGTGGTTTTAAATACCTTTTTCTATATCTTTATAATCCACATGACAAGAAAGTTCTTCAAATCACTGTAAATGTTAATTCCATACGAAACAAATCTATTTGAGTTTGATATAAGGATGTATTAGTCAACATTTTTGGAATATTATTACATGCAGTATAGTGTCTCAACTTTATTCTAAGTAAAGTTGAACGTACTGCAAGTGTATTGCTTTGTGCGAACTTATCGCATTGGATGTAAGTCGAGTAAAGTACGCTGCACTTCACTCTAGGGCACGGGTCAAGCAATTGGCCATACAAATTACTGAGTAGACCGGCTAGCGGTTTGCTAAACCTAGAAAAATACATCTACCACCTGACCAATATAATACACCTGTTACTTCGAAGACCAATCGAATCGACGATATTACAACGATCTAAGGCCTACTAACACTAATTAATACTTATTAAGTTAAGCACAAATTGGTTAAGTAAAAGAAAAAGCTACTTTGCGGTTGTTATACTCTACGTCAAACGGCGGCTAGAGTAAAGGAAAGATTTTTACGAAAGACTTTTACTACTGTATCAGTCTTTACAGCAGTACATAAGGAAGATCTTTAGGATGTATGAGTCTTTATGGCAAACTAAAGGTAACAATGGTATCGTTATTAAAAACACTAAGAAATCTTTAGTAATCTTTCTTAAAAAGCATTAAGATTAACCGTCAAAGATTTTAATTCGGCAATTTGGCAAACGGCTAAGCTATTACTACTACTGGTATTACTACTACAGAAAAACTATTAACTCTTACGGCCAAAAAACAAACAACTTTCGCCTTCTACTATCAACAACAACCTTCGACCTTACTATCTACACCAAACCTTTGCCTTACTTCACTATTTTTTACTCCTTACATTACTTTAATCTTTAAGACCACTGCTTTTAGTGAAAATATAAAGCCACGCTAAGAAATCAACATAGAGAAATTTAACGCTAAGTCGCTAAGTTCCTACGCGACTTCACGCCAAAACGCCAAGTTTCCATACCCTAAGATCACCAAGTTTCTCATCTACCAAGTCCTACATTACCCTAAACCTCAGAATAACACCTACCTCAAATATTTAAAAGAGAATTAACGCCCTGAGATCCCTCTTTACAAATATATATGATAAAGACCTTTAGAGGCAAAATATTGACGAAAATTCAACCTAAAAACCGTTTACCAACTTCATCAGCTACTACATCGTTAAACAAAACAATATTAACGACCCTAACCGTGCTTTTGGCACCTTTTGTGACTTCTTAAACGATTAAACTATTGATATTTAAAGGGTAATTTTAAAGGCTTAAATTAAGGTTTAAATTTTAGCTAAAAAATGAAAGATTTACGTTTAAGTACAAGCTACTTCAAAGTTAATATAGACTCTTTTCGACCTAACTTAGCTTAAGGAAAACCCTTAGGACTCATGGCTTAGAGAAAAGAAAGTTAAAGAACCTTACTGCCTATATAATTATCTTAAAGAAGCTCCCTTTTAATTTTAACTAAGTTAAGCCCCTTTACGCGCTTGCGATAAGGAATATGTTAACCTATTTGGCAATCCAACGCTTCTATATAATAACGAGGAATACGCCCTTAGCGGCGGCCGAGTGCGTGAGACAAAGGTTGCTAACGCGGCCAAATATATTGATATCGGAGCTTTATATTGATTAATTAAACAGAAACCTCGACGGAACCCTTAATACTAAGAGGATTATTACTAAATTCTCTGCGACGAAAACTTTGAAGCTCACTTCCCCCAAAGTTCTTAACACGTCCAGTTTTAACAACCAAATTAAGTAAGGACTGGCTTTACTAGCAAGCCTACGGTAGATACGACCACTGGATTTTTCCCTCTAAACTTAATCAAAGGTAACTATCCAGCCTACCAATAATAATAATAACCTTAATCTTTTCCCCAACCAAAACATATAAAAAATCCTTACGACTAGTATATTACCCTTCTAACTCGATGCGTTTCCATAATAGATACGAAATATACAATAAT
Organism: Anisogramma anomala; assembly: GCA_038502455.1. Classification (NCBI taxonomy): domain Eukaryota; kingdom Fungi; phylum Ascomycota; class Sordariomycetes; order Diaporthales; family Gnomoniaceae; genus Anisogramma; species Anisogramma anomala. The sequence goes on along the minus strand of JASMMZ010000012.1, from coordinate 8,208,170 downwards.
CACCACATTTGTTAAAATTTAGAAAGAAAAGGAAAAGTATAACAGTAAACTGTATAACCTCTTCGACGTTAAGTTATGCCCATTCTTTCATATCTGACGCAAAATAAGGGTCAAATTACCAGTTTTTCACTCGCTATTTCTCAATATTCTTACCGGCTAAGTCGAAGATTACTACATCTGGTACCTAACGAACTATTACTCTTTCCGCGAAATTTATGATGATATAAAGAGCGACTGTTACAAGCGAGTGCCTGACTAGTATTATCAGGAATTCAACCCTGGTAGTTCTACACGCTTCTGCGATGCTCTAGAGTAGGGAGAGAGCCGCTTGAAGATACACCACTACACGTTACATGACTGGGGAAAGGGCTGTACCATCTTAGCTTTATAGCCGCTCCCTAGCAGAGACTTCTTCTTCTTCTTTTTCATCGAGGTTTATAGATAAAACTCGATCATCTTGAACGACAGTTTCGGCCTTAATCCCTTTACATATAAACCTAGATTATTTTCTCAATGGTATCTTAACTGCTACTTAATGTCTATAGCTTAAGGCTATATCTTTATCCTTCAATATACCGAATCTGGATCCTTAAGCCTTAGAGCAATTAATTAACGCGCGAGTAAGGAAGAAGTTTTAAAACGTCTTAAAGGCTTAATACAATTACCTTACGATTGAACACGAACGCTTTACCGACGCCTTATATATAAAATTTATTAAGTAAAATTAAGCCGTTCGAAAATATGCTTCATACTTAAAATAACAGAATACTAACGCGCTAAAAGTTTCAACGAATATAATTAGATAACTTGAAGCTATCGGCACGCCTACGTCTTCGGGTTAACTTCCCCTTTAAATGGCTTCCCTTACGTACGCCACGAACGACGTTGCTACTATGCCGTTTCCTATTAGGAACCGCGTTAGCTCTCTAAATAACGACGATTCCTTTAACTCCGATTACGATATTAATACCCCTTTTAATGGGTGTTAATGACCTAAACGTAAACTTTTTAATTAGCTGGTTAAGTTTTCCAATATTAAACTACGATTTCTGATATAAAAGGTTACGATAATACGTAAATTACGTCAGAACCGGAAATTGATCGGTATAAAAAAGGATTAATTTTACGCTATTCTTTAATAATGAAAAGGCTCTGTAAAACAGTTATAAAACGTTATTTTACCTGTAAAGGCAACGGTAACATTAACGACTCCAACGCCTTTATAGCTATGTTTTGCATCTACTATTACGACTTTAATGTGGTTAAAATAGTTATCGCTCGGTTTACGAGTATAAAGTAAAAAGCTCGTAAACGATTTTACGTTTTTTCAACGTTTTGAAAGCTTTACTTGCGAAATCCGGTGGTATAACCTGGAAATCCGCAGCTAAATTCGTTATCTTAAAAGGAGTTATTAATTATATACTTACTAATACGTTATTCACATTCGATATGTCGGCGAATTACAATAAATAGGCCGCCCGCGTTTAACTTATCGACGGGATCCTTTACAATTTTCGTACTCGCTACGACGGTATTAATATTGTCGCTATCGAAAGCACCTTTCGCAGTGAAAATAACGACGGTAATACGCCCGTTCGAAATAGTTAGGACGATATTATTATAACTGGTATAAAAGATTTTCGAATCGCTTTTAAAAGACGCGCCGCTTAGGTTAATTACTCGAAAATTTTTCGCCGTAAAAACCTCGAGTTATATTTACATTATGATGCGAACGGTCACCAGATTCGTACCTACCTATAAAACACAACATAACGCCTAAGCGACTTTAACAATAAAGTCGTTATAAAAATCCATCTTACTTCGACTGAAAATCTTATCGACTTAGAAAATGGAAAAGCGTAACTCATATATACAGTCGCGTATAGGAGTTGTCAAAACTTTAATTCGACCTGGCGGCTTCGCTCCAGCTTTTGAATAACTCGCTGTTTATAAAAAAAATAGTTTACAATTTTATTAGTTTTATCCATATTTTAATAAATGTGGGTAATAAATATTATAATATCGCGAGTAAGCAACTTATTAACCGCTTAAAGTTACCGCGATTTTCTATTTCCCTACAACAACTCGACGAGGTTAGGTTTCATACGCTCGGTTCTCCCAAAAGATTTCTTTAATTTATAACCTTCCTAAAGGTCAACCTCGATAAATATTATTACCAAATATAAGCTTACGTCGTCCCTTCCTTTTAATACGACGTTAATTTGGATAAACCTTAAAGAAAATTCCAATAAGTTACTTACGATGTTGCGAAGTATATATTACTTTTAATACAAGCCGGTAACTATCGAATTTAAGAGCAAGGGTTTACGTTCGTCTAAAAAATGCCGAACAGGATTAGTGCCGCTACATTTTACGCCATTTTACGATAATCCTATAAAAACCAAGCCGTTACTATATAACTCACGACCGTCTCTCTAGAAAATATAAATAAAACATTCGTTTTAAAACCACTTATCTTCATTTACAACAAACTTCTCATTAATCTTAGGGAATTCGCGCTCCTATTCTACAAAGCACTCGGCAATAAATTACCCCCTTACCGCTTTAAAGCGAATTATGAAATCATCCTTCGTATCGATAACTAAGGCTAACTTTTGGAAGTACTGTAGGGTTCTTTATACGGTATATTGCGTAAGGAGCTCTTTATATTACGTAAAAAGTTAACCGAACTACTTAACTAAAGTTATATTCGAGTAAATAACTTATTAGAGAGCGCCCTAATCCTTTTCGTTAAAAACCCTTAAAAAGGTTACAATTTTATATCAACTACCGCCGGCTTCATATTATTACAAAGACAAATCGTTATCCGCTTTCTTTCGTAAAATAAAAGTTCGTAAATATTTCGTAAGTTAAGTAGTTTATTAAATTAGATATTAAAGCTGTTTCTATAAGCTTCATATTGAGGAGGAAAATAAATAAAAAAATAGTATTTTGTATACGTTTCGAATTTTCTAATAGTTTATTACTCCCTTCGATATTTTTAACTCCCCTACTCCCTTTGAAAGGTATATTAATAATCCATTAGACCTTTTTGTCTATAATTTTCATTATGTTTACCTCAATGACATCCTTATTTACTTTTACAATACTTTCGACTACTATGTAGTTAAAATTCAGTAAGTCCTTAACGTATTAAATATTACGAGACTTAACCTAGATATCATTAAATACGAATTCGGTATTTAAAAGATGAAGTACCTAGGATTCGTTATCGAAGTTGGTATTAGCGTCTGTATAGACTCAGAAAAGCTACGCGTCATTCGGAAATAAACAGCTTTTATGATGATTTTAGAAATACGGGGCTTTCTTAATTTCGCAAATTTTTATCGTTATTTTATCCGCCACTACTCGACGATCATAGGACTATTATTGCGACTAACCTATAAGGATAATTTATTTCTTTAAGGATCTAAAGAAAAAGCTGCTTTCGAACGGCTAAAATTTAGTTTTTTTTCCAAACCTATACCCCCCTAATATAATCTCAACCGCGATACCTTTTTCGAAATCAACTGTTTTAATTAGGCCTCAGGAGGATACCTTTTTTAACGCGACAACCACGGTAACCTACGGTTAGTAACTTATTACTCCTGTAGCTTATTTCCGACTAAATGTAACTACGAAATCCCAGATAAGGAGCTATTCGGAATTATAAACTATTTAGAAATATAGAACGTGGAGCTCTAAGGTACGAAGTGCCCATTTATTATCCTAACGTATTAAAAAACTTCAAAAACTTTATAAAGATACGGCGGCTCTCTGAACGATAAGTTCATTAATTTAAACGCCTTTCGTAATTTCTCTTTTAATTAATATATAATAAAGTAGCCAATTACGCGCGACCTGATGTATTATTACAACAAAATTAGGATATTTTTAAAGGCTTTTTGAACCTAGGTTACCTAGGCCTAAAACTGCAGTTATTACGCTTCGAATAATTTACTTCCGAACCGTTTCCGCGTAGGTACGTTTTCCGGTTAACTGTCGCCAGCGAATTAATTTTAAAAGGCTGTAAACCTTTTACTAACATCGACCTTTGAAGTTATTAGAATACTGTCATTACACGCGACGCCACCTACCCCCGCCCAATATATATAGTATATATAGGCGACCGACACTTTCTAGTAGATATTTGTACAAACAACGACTATATATTAAAGGTTTTAATTTCAAAATATTTAATAAACAACGATAAAAATTTTAAGTTTCGCGATTGTATTTAGGTAATTACCTACCAGCCGCTTATTACCGCGTTAATTTAAGTTACCTACGATTCGCTCTTTATCGACTACCCAGGCTGCAAAGTTAATATCGTTATTTTTTTCAAAACGTATTTTTAACTAGGCTTACATCGTACGGTCCGCCGTTTTTTCCGTAATTACGACGTTTATAACCGTACAACCTATTGGAAACACCGTCGAAAAGGGCTTTTTAAACTCTTTTTAATTTTTAAACAACTTTAGAACAAGTTTTCCATCGATTTTATAATTCATTTACCTTAGGAGTACGCAGGAAACTTATGGTACTTCATAGTTATTACAAACCGTTTAAATAAGGCCATTATATTTAAATTGATAACTATTATAAACGCCGAAACTTATACGAAGCGGTTTTTTAATTGTTATTAGCGATTTTATAATTTTTTCGCGTATGCTTATTACCAACCGTAATTCAAATTAAATCAATAGGTTTCAAAAACGATTTCACAACCTAATTAGGGTAAAGAAACGCCTAAATACCGCCTTTTACCCCGAAACTAACGGCGTAACCGAACGCGCAAATTAAATTTTTTTTACTTATTTATGCTCATTCGTTGTTTATATATAACTCAACTAAAGCCGTTTATTAACCGGTTATTAACTAATATTAAATAATAAAGATCCGACGATTATGGATATTAACCCGTTTTTTATAACTTATAGTTATTACGTTAATCCTATATAACCGGTATAACGTTTTTTTTTTCGGTAATGATACTACGCATAAAGGCTAAAAACTTTATTTAAAAGATACTCGAAGTTACGGAATTCCTATAAGCTGTAATAGCGACTACGTAACAAAGTATAGAGAAAGTAGCTAATAAGTGGCGTTCTCCCTCAGAACGTTTTCGAATCGACAACAACATTTAACTTTTCCTCAAAAATCATACGCTAAACGAATTCTCCACAAAGTTAAGTAAACTTTACGATAAGTATCAGGTAACGTATATAATCGACTTTTATATTGTTAAAATCAATATACCTAGCAGGAAACATCCTCGATTTTATGTTAATTAATTCGTTTAAGCCGTTTTGAATTCGCTTCTAAGTTAGTAAACTCGAAACTTTCAACCGTAAGTTACAATTATTTAAGACGAAGATAATAAGGTAAAACTGGAATACTAAGTCGAAAGTATATTATGGGCCCGTAACAAATCTTAAGTCGGACGTACCTAACTTTATAATTAACTAAAAAGACAGGTTTTAGTTAAATGTATAAATTATATACACCTAACGTAAAAGCTGTTTTTAAACTTTTCTAATACCGTGGCACTCGATACCTTCGAATCGCGTTATAAACCAACTTAATATAACGATAAACCCTTACGCTCAGCTCGTAAGCGGATATAATTTTACACTTTACTTTACCAAATAGAGTGGCATATAAGCCGTTAGTAAGCGGGTACCAAATAAACGTATTAATATTAATAAAAACGAATAACGAATAACTATAACCGGTCCTTACTTAAATATGTTTTCAAAATCTTGGTTCGAGTCCTTACTTAGCATTTTTTTTCCCATTTTAATAAGTTAGTTTAGTTTAACATTTATATAACCCAACTTAACATTAGTACGTTCCGAAACTCTAAGAAACTTTTATATTACTTTTCGTAACTATTTTTAACTGTTTATTAGCCGCGATCCTTTACGTTTTTACCTGACTATAAAAATTTACCTAAATACCATGTTTTTCGATTATTAACTATACAGCCCATAAGCTTTTAGACCGCATGAGAGTAACGGAGATAAAACCCCTTTCGCCTCGGGTATCAACCTTTCGTTACGTGACTTAACGGACTTTCGTGGCCTTTTTAGCGGCAATTACCTAAGTTTATACGCTTTTTAGCCACTCGTTAACACATAAGAAACGGCTTATAGTATATAGACTTACCTCGATCCTAAAAGTTAAACGCTAAACACGCTTCCAACAACTTCTTAACATCTTTATTTATATCGGGGTTTAGTTTTAGCGATGCATACGTATTAATTAAAATACGACTTATAAACTTAACGAAATAAATGTGATACCAAGCCCTAGTATTTAGATACTTGTTAACAGCTCTCTCGTAACTATTAGAACTACTTACCTTGAGTTTTTTGGTCAATTTTCTGGGATTATACGCCATTTTATAAACGTATTCGAAATGTATTTATTCGTGAGTCCTGCCAAGGTACATATTGATAGCCTTTAATGCAGGGAACTTTATACTTGTTAACAAAGACTAAATAGCTCCGGAGTATGTAACTCATATCTCTAATAACTTTGTTTACTTTGGCGAAAAGCTAAGTATTCATTGTAAATTTGCTAATAAATCTGTGAGGAGTACTGAGATTACAAAACAAATAATTATTGTACTGGTGACTGTAAGTATTAATATTACATGGAAAAGTTAAAGGTTGAGAAAAAGGAGGAAGTTTTATTTTTTGCAATTAGGACTTTAGTAATTATTTATAGGAAGGGAAGAAGTTAAAGCACCTTTCACGTAACGTTAGCCTAGTGTCTTCTACACGAAACCGTGTTGTTCTGAAAGGCTTGCGTACCTTCCTTATACCTATAGCGTCTTACATCACAACATTATACAAAACAAAAACGAAAGAAATAACGATAGAAGTATCTTTTGGGGTAATGTTATAGGCTAGTGTCTGGCTAGTATTACTAGGGATCCAACCTTGATAGTTTTACACGCTCCTGCGATGCTCTAAAGCAGGGAGAAAGCTGCTTGAAGATACACCACCACATTTTATATGAATAGAGATAGGGTTGTACTATCTTAGCTCCATAGCCGCTCCCTAGCAGGGAATTTTTCTTCTTCTTCTTCTTCATCGAGGTTTATAGACAGAATCCGACCACCTTAAGCGACAGCTCCAGCCTTAGTCCCTTTACAGCTACTTCGAATACGATATAAATTTTACTTAATATCATACCGACTAAAATATTATCAACTAATTCTATATGTTATATTACAAAAAAGAGTCGTAAAATAAAATGAACCTCTTTAATCAAATGTTTAACAAGCTAATACTTTATCAATAAGTAATAAGAAACGTGGAAGCTAAATAAGGTACCTTATGTTAACAGGTTCAGCTAGCCGTTACAAGCTATAAAAAGTTTGAATATGTTATTTAATACCATAATACCACTTATAAGGGATTTTTTGGCCAACTATGTTCCTTATTAACGACCGTAATTACTCGAGCTTTCGGCTCGACTGGTATATATCTTTAAGCTAGCAACTTCTTTAACGTAGATACAAAAGACCCTACGATAGTTAATTAAATCGACTGCAAATACGGACACCAATAACACCTAAGGTCTAGACCATCGACTTCGACCCCAAACTAAAAGCATCAGCTACATTGGCGCTAATAAGGACATGATTTAGGCGAACCTATTAACCGCAAATACTATTGTCGTAATAATAGCAAAAGATATTGTATTTGTGGTAAGACTAGCTATTAGTTAACTAGATACTCTCCCGCCGAAAAAAAACAATAAAAAGATAATATATTACATCTAATACCCTACTTCCTTTAAATAGGACTAATTGGATTAAATTGCAGACTTTAAGGGCAATAAACCAATTAATAGCAATACCCTCAAATAAATCAAGTGACATAAAGATACTGCTTCTAGTGCAACCCAGTAACTAGTCAACTACGCTTTTCTATACCGTTTAGGTGTTAAAAACCCTTACCTTTACCTTAACCAAGCCCTGGATCCCTTACATACCTTTAATCTTCGCGATCGTTACGTAAATCATACGTTTTAAAGTATTATGCTAAATATAAAAGCAATAAGTTACTTAACAGGAAGATATTCGAAATACGTAACATTGTGAAGGGAAAGTATTACAACTACTGAAATTAATCGTTACGATACTGGTAAGACTAAAGTTAACTTTAGCTCAGGTGAATAACTATTATTACTAGAGATAATGGTATTTCAAACTGTTATAGGAAAAATCATATTTCACATCCTTAAATTCCCTACCCCTTTTCTTTTTTACTTAAAGGATATAAAACCTCTCGATGTTAACGTTAACGTTAATACAGACGAACTAGTTAAAAACGGCTAAAGGTTTTTACTCGCCCTTAAGTGAGAATACCTATAGTTTTATCTTCAAAGCCCGAAAGCAATATTGTTAAACCTAATGGAGACGAAAATACGCCAATTACACCGACGTTTCAACCATCCAATCGTAAATAAACTATAAAAAGTTCTGAAGTCCATAGAGTATAACAATGTAAAATATTTTGCCATAAAGGCTGTTAGAAGACTTTACTACTATTACTAAATGTATGTCTAAACCCTCCAGAGATTTAAGTTTACATTAAAGTATGATAAGAATTTTAACTATAAGATTTTTTTCGATGTGTTTTACTTAAATAAAAAGCCTGTTTTTCACGTTATTAATTCCGCAATCTCTTTTCATGGGGCTAAATTTCTAAAGTCTTTTTCGGCAAAAAATACGTAGGAAACATTAAATATACTGTGGATTAACACGTATTTAGACTAACCTAATGTTGTCGTCCAAAATACAGGTACCAACTTTACTGCAGTAAAGTTTTTAAAAATTGCCAAGATAATATGTATTTAATACAAAAAGGAAGCTGTAAAAGTTCAATAAAGCATTTAGGAGGTTAAAAGGGTATACGCTTCACTTTACCAAACGTATAATATCCTCACGTTAGAAATTAAAAAGTTTACGGATCCGGAGGCACGCTTATAAATGGAAGTAAAAGGCTTAAACGATACTGTAAGCTTTAAAGGCTTGGTACCAACGCTCTTGATCTTGAAAGTATATCCACGCCTAACAAGTGAATCTCTGCCCTCGGTAAGTACTTAGAAACGCGTTACAGCCTACAGCAAAGCTCTAAAGGAACTACAAAGAGAATTGGTATACCGTCAAATTAATAAGGCCCTTAATACTAGAAAAGACCCTTTAATGATCGACGTACTTACTTTGTCGTTACAAAGTGAAGTCCTCGTATAATGAGATATGGGAAAATAGAAAGGCGCATATAATATATTAAGTATCTCGAATTCCGAAGTAGTTATTAAAGTTGTTAACGGCTCTATTTTCTTTCTGAATCACTTATTTTAAGCCTTATATTATTACTATTAAAGATCAAGATCCTTGAACCCCTTAAGACAAGAAATCCAGTCAATATAAACCTCCTCTACCCGTGATCGACAAGCCGATAAAACGCCGCCGACGCGGACGACCCCCAAAGAAAAAGAGGAACGCCAAAGAGGAGGAATACATACTGGGCTGTATCTACAATACTACTTAGGTAAATAGGAAAGAGAAGGATAACAAATACTTGGTATTAAAACTCCGAACACAAGGGATTATCAAAACCTTCGATAAACCCGGTAAAAAAACGATAAGGTTACGATTGAAAGCTCATTAAGTCGAGGGGTTATACAATTTATATCGAAAAACGACTTCAATCTTTAAAAATTAGACATCACGATCATTAAATCGAGGATTATCCACAAGGTTAAAAGTAAGACTACAGGGCGTCTGTACGAAAAATCATGTCTAATCTTATAAGAATAGGTTCATAAAGGCAGAAACTGGATCCTCAGGTAATCGCTAACGATTAAGAAAATTAACAAGCGTTTTGTGTTCGCTTTGATAATAAGTTTTCTAGCAAAAACTAAAAGCAAGTTGATGTTTCATAACTGTAATATAACTTAAGCCTATACGCAATTAACAAAGAACCTATAACAGATTATATTATTAAAACTACCATAAGAACTTCGTATTGTCAACCCTTCAAGTACGGTAATACGTTATACCTAACCACTATACGAAATAGTTAAAATAAGCGTCCACTGGTTTCTAACTTACCAGTGACACTTTAAATTACGGCTCACGATAAAGTTTTTAATATACGACCCGTATTTACTGGTAACGTAAGAGAGAGACTTTGGCATAGTAGGTATACAAATTAATGATACCTTTTTCGTAGAAACGGTTAACTTTATAACACTAGAATAACAAATGATTAAGGAATCCAAATTCGGAAATTGCAAATTAATAACGAAATTAACGAGAAGAAATTATATTAACTTTGATAGATTACTAATCCGTATGTGAAGTATTAATGCCAACCTTAACTTTCACTAAAAAGACCAGAGCGCCATTTAAACTATAGTTAACAAGATTAATATAACCAGGTCTTAACGGTACTTAGAATGACGTATTTAAAGTAACTATATTACTACCTTATACCAACCGAAAGCCTCTTATAACCTATCTATCGCCGCACAAGTATAAAAACTAATGGATAAGGATTTTGACCGGCTAAATAAAAGGCTCGAATAACAAATGCGAAATTTGGACCGCGGGACTAATATAGTTTTAATCGACCTTTTGAAGGCGAATTTAATAATCTTTACGGACGGATCTTTTATAAACAACACTGAATTATATTTATAAATAGGCTTTCTAATAACCTTCGTTAATAAAAATAGACCGGAAAACCAGTTTAGCACCATCGGTAACTTAATCTACCGGACCTTCGTCAAGTACAAGAGAATTATATGAAGCGTACTAACTTGAAAAGTTTACAGTATAATAACGGGTTTCGACGTAAGCATAGCAATGTAAAAAAAACTTTTGACTTTATAATCAGGTAATTAAAGATTCTTCCCATTCCAGTGGTAATTTTTACCAACTTAAAAAACATTTTCGAATGCCTTTCGAATCTCAGAACCACCAGAGAAAAAAATCTGAAAATCGATGTAATAGCACTCCGTAAAGCCTACAAGGGGAGGTAAATTAAGGAGTTTCGATGGATCGATGGCAAAGATAACCCTTCTGATCTCATAACAAAGGTATCGTTAAATAAGGCCTTAGAAAGGTTTGTAGATAGTAATAAGCTAACTATACGAATCGAGAGCTATATTAATAGGCTGTCTGGAAGGCCCAAATCACGTAACGGCGAAAAAGGATGTGCCGGAAAACTAGAAAATTGTTAAGGAAGTAAAGGAATTCCTAATAGTAACTTGTTTAACTGGTATGGTTAAAGTAAAGGTTTGCAAAGATCTGTATCGAAAGAACTTTTTTTGGGAGTTAATAAACTCGAACCTTGGGGCAACGGAGTAATCAAGGTTAAATAGAGTCAATTTGCATATAATTGGATGTAATTCAGTATAAAAGTTAACTGGAATTGACAGGGGTCTGGCTAGTTAATACGGAGGCAATTTCATGGTAACCGAAAAAGATTGGTTAGCTACACTAACGTACGCGCGCAAACTAAAAATCCACTAGTATTGAAATAATATTACATACAATATAGTATGTCAACTTCACTATAAGTAAAGTTAACCATACTACAAATGTATTGCTTTATGCGGACTTACCGCATTAGGTATAAATCGAGTACAATACACTGCACTTCACTCTAGGGCACGTGCCAAGCAATTGGCTATACAAATTACTGTGCAGATCGGCTAGCAGTCTGCCAAACCTAGAATAATACATCCACCACCTGACCAATGCAATACATCTATTACTTCTAGGACTAATTGAATCGACAACGTCGCAACTATCTATGGCCTACCAATAAATATAGTTAATCAAGTACTCTTTCAATAAATCTTCGGTGATATATTTATTTAAATAGTATTTATAATCAATTTTAACCAAGATATATACGAGTGGGTTCGAGTTATTTTAAGATATTATTGTTGTTTATTTCAGTGATTTCAACGTTAATCTTGGTGGTTTTAATATTAATTTTGGTAATCTTTATAAAGTCGTTTCAAAGCCTGATCATTTACGGCTTAACATTTATAAAATATGCCAAAATAGTGTTTTTGTTAGAAAATCAGTCAAATGCATTAAAGTTGAGTTAAATAAACTGTTAGTTTAGTTGATTGTACTGACTAAAAATTGGCTACAGTTTGTGGGATTATACTGCAAGTGCAGTGCAGTAGGTACCTACTTCAAATTAAGTCATAGGCTAAAGTATTTGGCTATACAAATTAGCGTGCAAACCGGCTAGAGGTCTGCCAAACTTAGAGCTTAAAAAATCAACCTCAACTAATGTCAATGCAGCACTAGTTACTTCGACCACAGTAATTCAAATCGACTACATTGCAATGATAAAAGCCTATTAACACCGATCAGTGCTTATTAGGTTAATCACAGATAAGCTAGGTAGAAGAAGAAAACGTTATTTTCTAGTTACGCTTTATGTTAAACGGCGGCCAAAAGTAGAGGAAAGGTTTTTATAAAGGGCCCCTATAAGCCGTATAAGTCATTTACGATAACAAGTAGGAAACATTTATAGGTTATATTAGTTGTTCGTATCAGTCTATAGGCTAGCAACGGTATCGCTACTAAAAACACCAAAAATTCTTAATAAATCCTTTTTTAATATGTTCAAATTAACCACCTAAAAGTTTTAAAAATTACGAAGCCGAAAAATTGGCAACCGGCTAAGTCAATACTACTATTACGAGTACTACTAATGAAAATTCCAAATCGTAAAAACAATTAAGTCCTACTATCTTTAACGAACACCATCTTCAATGGAAAACCTACAACACACACTTTTATACCACTTTTTCCCCCACTATACACTTTAATTCTTACGATAGCTTTAGAATTTACTGAAATTGATACCATTACACATTTTAGTATGAAAGAAGAAATCATAACCCTTGGTATTTCCTTCGAAAAATACTACGATGAGAACCATTAGTTTGTGAAACCTAATGAAAACTACTTAGATAAATACCTTACCAATATAATCGGCTTTTAAATTTTCGATTGAGACCTTACTCAAACTATTTCAAGTCCACAGACATACAACGATTTTTTAAAAAAATACTTAAGGGAATGGAATATACATATATGGAAAACGGCAAACAAACATGTCAAGGTTAGGCTTAAAACTGAATTCACTAACTGAGACCTCAACCTCATTATGTAAAATAGGAAAAAGGGTAATCTTATAAACGTATTTTACTAATATACTACTGATGAAAACCCTCAATAGATCTTTAAAGCTAAAGGTAAAGGTATTGCTAGCGATAACATCTTTCAACACCCTTACACGTGTTTGTAAAAACTCATCTAAGCGTAAATAAGTTCCTTAGACTTTTTTGTCTAAAATTGATGATCAAACGCTATGAACAGTAGATAATTAATAAACTTACACGCCACAAACCCTCAAGTTTACCAATTAATTAAGTAAGAATCTTGATGTACCCCTTAATACTAAAAATAGTATTATCCAATTACCTGTGGCAGAAATACTCAAGTTCCTTTCCCCTAGGCCTCTTAACATGTTTAGGTTTAACAGCTAGATTAAGGAAGGAGCGACTTTACACGCGAGCTTACTATGGGCATAACTATTGGTTTTTTCCCTTAAAACTCAACTGAATGTCACTATTCTACCTACTAGTACCAACCTTGGTACTAGTTAAAGGACCTAAAAGATACATACGACCAGTATATTACCCTTTTACCTCGACACGTTCCTATAGTAAAAAGGGATTATACAGTAATTATTATATTCGTCAAAATCTGTGAAGGAAAAGAAATGTATAAAGATAAGCGACATAACCTCTTTGACGTCAATTTGCGCCCGTCTTTTAATATTTACCGCCAAATAAGGATTCAATTACCAAGTTTCCACTCGTTATTTCACAGTATCCTCACCGAATAAGCTAAGGATTACTCCTTTCGATACCTAATAAATTGTTTTTCCTTCCGTAAAATATACGATTATTTTAAAGGGTATTTGGAATACGATGTTAATTTTATTGAATACTATATCTATTGAAATATTATTAAATGATTTTATATACTGGATCCCAAAAAAGAGATTGAGAGTAAGATAGATCTTCTCAATTTAATTTTTAATAGGCTGATATTTTAACCATAAGTAATAAAAACGTGGAAGCTAATTAAAACACCTTACTTCAATTGATTCGATAAGCTATTACGGACTATAAAGAGTTTGAATACGTTTTATAGTATCTTGACGCCATCTATAAAGTTTTTTTTTGGCTGGTTATATTTTTCTTTGATGACTGTGACAGCTTGAGTCTCAAGTTCGACTAGTATATATCATTAAGCTCTAAAGTTTAATAACGACAAAAAAGATCCCCACTAATACGTACTATATCGACCGAAAATACGGTAGACTCGACTACTACGGTTAACGGAAGTTTCGGACCTAAAGGACGTAACCAAACTACGTAAAGAAAAGTGTATTCCTTTTTTCAAGGTTTTTAAGTTAGTTAAATAAATCCATTTTGAACTTGAATTCCAAAAGATATTGGATTTCCGGAAAATGAAACTGCTGGTTAATACGTTATATTATTACCAACCCGAATTAAAATGGATAATTTTTGAATAATACCGTAGGTAGTGCAGTAGGTCAACTTTATTTACAGTAAAGTTGATTGTACTATAAGTTAAGTGTATTATTTGCGGACTTACTGCATTGGGTGTAAGTCGAGCGTAGTATACTGCACTTTACACTAGAGCATCAGCCAAGCAATTGGCCATAAAAATTAATGTGTAGACCGGCTAGCGGTTTGCTAAACCTAGAACAATACATCCACTACTTGACTAATGCAATACTACTGGTACTTTGACCACGATTCGAATCGACAACTTTGCAACGATCTAAGGCTTTACCAATACTAATAAGTGTTTATTGGGTTAAATACAAATTAGCTAAGTAGAAGAAAAAGCTACTTTTTCTGTTACGTTTTACAGTTACAGCGGTTAGGGTAGAGGAAAGATTTTTGAGAAAGGCTTTTATTAGTAATTTGTCAGTTTTATAATAGCAATCTGGAAGTTAGCGATGGTATCATTATTAAAAACACCCAAAAAATCTTTACCAGATTTTTCTTGAAAATGTTGAGATTGACTGTTAAAAGTCTTAAAATTCGACAAGTTAGCAAACGGCTAAGCTAGTACTACTAATGGTACTAATATTGTAAGAAAAACGACTAAGTCTCCACGTTAAACAATTTTCAATATTCGCCCTTTCACAACAACAAACGACCTTCGACTTTACCCTCTATACCAAATATTTGCCCCTACTTCACTCTTTTTACTTTACCTACGCCAATTTAATTATTAAGTTCGCTATCTTGAGCG
Source organism: Anisogramma anomala (assembly GCA_038502455.1). NCBI lineage: Eukaryota > Fungi > Ascomycota > Sordariomycetes > Diaporthales > Gnomoniaceae > Anisogramma > Anisogramma anomala. Next base: position 8,192,755 of record JASMMZ010000012.1, on the reverse strand, counting down.
AAAATACTAAGAATCTTCAAGTCGCGCTAAAAAAGCTACACTACACAACTCCACACTAAATCGCCAAGTCCCTATGCGACTTTACGATAAAAACACCAAATTACTACGCCTAACATTACTAATTCTCATACCCTACACACCTTATATACTCTACAAGTTTTAAATAAGCCTAAACTTTGAGATAGTACTTACTCCAGAGATCCAAAGAGAAACTACCGCCTTTAGAATTACCTTTACCAAGTTTTATAACGAAAAACTTTAGGCGTTAGATGTTGATAAAAAGTTAACGGAAAAATATCTTACCAACTTAGTCGGCTATTATATAATTAAGTATAGCAATATTGAAAACTCTGATTATGCCTTTGACAACTTTCGTAACCTTTTTAGTAATTAGACTATTAATATATAGATTTCAGTTTAAAAAGGTGTTAAGTTGAAGGCTAAAGTAAAAATTAAACGGTAAGGAGTCTATGTGCCATCATAAGATATTACAAAGCTGACATAAAAACTTTTTGACCTAAATTAACTTAAAGAACGCCTTTAAAAATCACATCCTAAAAAAAGGCGTTAGGGAACCTTACTACTCTTATACGCGATCTAGGGGACCTCCTCTTGACTTTCAGCTAAGTTAAGACTTATTATGCGCTAGCAATAAGGAATCTGTTAACTTTTTCAGCAGTCTAATACCCTAACATGATAGTACGAAGTAAGCTTTTAGTGGTGGCAGAACGCATGAAGCAAGGGCTGTTAACGCGGCCAAAAGTATTGAATTAGTGCTTTACACCAGTTAATTAAGCAAGATCATTAGCTTTTCTAGAACCTTTAAGTACCTATCGCCATCTAGCAATTTAATAGACAACTCCTTTAAAAACCTTTCCCCTTTAGGTTTGTTTATGCACGAGAGCTTACTATAGATCCTACCTCAAGACTTTACTTCTTGGGCCAGGCGACTAATAATTACCCCTAACAACGTGATTCGTAAGCTTTAAGGCTTCAATATTCAGGAAATACTATTTAAAACTAGTATGATTATCGAAACCTTCTCCTAAGACTTGTCAAAATGGTCAATATTAATTATAAGCTATTTATAAACTTCTCTAAGATTTGAAACGATGTAGAAAAGTATAACAGGAAAATCTATAACTTTTTCGATACTAAGATAATATCTTTTCTGAACATTTGTAAGTAGATGAAGGTTTCTCCTTTAGTTTTTTACTTACTGTTCCCTGGAATCCTTATAGGATTCGTCAAGGATTACTACCTGACCTTCCTTATTAGAGCTACTATGTTTTGCAAAATCTACGATGCCATAAAGAGCTACTTCGAATACGACATTCCCCTTCCGTAATAATATACAAATTAGACCATTACGAGTTGAGCAATGATAATAGGTGATAAAAAGAGGAAGAAACACCGATGTTTATGTTTCACTATGTAATTAATAAATTGATGCTATGTTAGAAAACAATGATGAAAGCATACGCTAGCGAAGTTATACTTCGCGAGCAGGTACAAGTAGTAGTTACGAGTGTTAACGAGTTAGAATACGCATTACAAAGCCTCAATACTACTTGCGAAAGCTTTTTTAGTTAGTTGCATTTTTCGCTTGCTACTATAATGGCACGTATACTAAATTTACTTGATATATACCCCTAAACCAGTAACTTCCTTAACGTGAATAAAGAAAACCTTACGGTAGTTAATTACGTCAATTATAAGTATAGTTACGTGCACCTTTAACATTCAAAGCCTAGCCTACCAGTTATAAATTGGAGGCAACAATTACGCTAATATTAATAAAGCCAAGATTTAAGCGGAATTATTAAATGAAAGTATTATCTTCTTAATAGTGGTCAAAAATGTTAGGTTTATGATAAGTCTAGTTATTGGTTAACTAGGTACCTCTTTACCAAATGAAATAATAAAAAGGTAGTATATTACGTTTAATTCTCTACTATATTTTAATTGGATTACTTAGATTAAATCGTAGATTTCGAAGGCGACGAGCTAATTAACGGCGCTAATGTCCCTAAGTAAATTAAAGGGCACGAAAATACTACTTCTGGTACAGCCTAGTAATTAGCCGACCACGCTTTTCTATACGGTATAAGTGGTAAAAACCCTTACCTTTGTTCTAACTAAACCCCCAACCCCTTATACATCTTTAATCTTCACGATCGTTACGCGAACCACACATTTTAAGGTATTATACTAGATACAAGGGCATTAATGTACTTAATAGTAGGATATTCGTAATACGTAGCATTACGGAAGGAAAGTACTATAATCACTAAGATTAATCGTTACGATATTAATAAGGATAAAGTTAACTTGAAACCAGGCGGATAACGATTGTTATTAAAGATAACGGTAGTTTAAATTATTATAAAATTAATTACATTACACATTCTCAAATCCATTACCCTTTTCCTACTTTACTTAAAAGATATAAATATCATTGATGTTAATGTCGACGTTAACGTAAACGAACTGCTTAAAAAACAACCAAATGTTTTTCTTCTTCTTTGAATAGAGACAACTATAGTTTCATCTTTAAGGCCTAGAAGTAATAATATTAAACCTGACAAAGCCGGAAATAAGTTAATTATATCGGCACTTTAACTATTATGTTTTCAACAGGTTGAATAAAGTCCTGAAGTCCGTAAGGCATGAAGATATAGAATAATTCGCCCTAAAAGCCATTAAAAGGCTTTGTTACCACTACTAAATGTATATTTCAACACCCCGAAAATTTAAGTTTATACTACAAAACGATAAGGAATTTAACTACAAAATTTTTGTTGATGTTCTTTACTTAAGTAATAAGCCTATCATTTACGTCGTTAATTCTGTAACTTTTTTTATAGGGCTTAGTTTTTGAAGTCCTTTTTGGAAAAAGATACGTGAGGAAGGTTAAATATATTATGTATTAATACGTATTTGAGTCTACCTAACATCATCGTTTACGATACTGGTATTGACTTTGCAGCAATAAAGTTTTAAGAAAATATTAAGATAATAGGTATTTAGTGTAAATAGGTACCTATGAAAGTTTACTGGAGTATTGGGAAGGTTAAAAGGGCACACGCCTTACTTCGCTGAGATTATAATATTTTTACGTTGGAAATTAAATTCTTTACAGATTCGGAGGTATGCTTATAGATGGTAGTAAAAGGTCTGAACGATACTATAGGCCCTAATGTTTTGGTATCAACATTGTGTAATGATCACACTAAATACCCGTGAGTATATAGAAGGTGTCAGAGGGTTTTATGTTAGCAGTAAGGTAGCAGAGGTAACAAAAGGTGCAATATCAAGACTGTGTTCGTGCGAGTGATGATCAGAAGCCGTGAGGCTATTCAGGGTAGACTGAATACTTAGATTGACAACTGAAGAGCTATGAAGGAAATACTATCTATGTGGTGCTGACCGTGTCCTTATATCCTCAATCCTTCATACGTCTTCAGTACTGTATAATGTGGATAGCTTGGATAACCTCCGATCCAACATATCCGACATATCCTTGGCATGCCCTTGGATAGCTTGGATAACCTCATATCCAACATATCCAACATATCCTTGGCATTGACCCTAACCCTGGGTCTGCTGACATAAGAGATGTTCCCCGCCTGATGTGTTAGACTTCAGGCGTCTCAGTGGCGCAGTTTCCTTGCTGGCCTGTTTTCCTGACCTAACCGCTGTCTGGGTCATGACACATTGCTAGTCTTTAAAGTATACCTATGCTAAACGAGTAAATCTCCGTTCTCAGCAAATATTTAAGAACATGTTACGGCCTATAGCAAAGTTTTAAGGGAGTTGCGAAAAGAATCGGCATGTCGTCAAATTAATAAGAACCTTAATATTAGAAACTGACTTAGAACAATCGACGTATTTACTTTGCCATTATAAAGTAAGGTCCTTATATAGCAAGATCCAGATAAATGGAAGACGTTATAGAATATATTAAATACCACGAACTTTGAAATAGTTATTAAAACTATTAACGATTTTGTATATTTTCGAACCACTCAAGTTAAGCCTTATATTAAGGTTACTAATGATGAAGACCTTGAAATTCAACAACCGAGCTAGTAAAAACCTCCTTCACCTATTATCGATAAGCCGATAAAACGTTGTTTGTGCAGATGACCCCCGAATAAAAAGAACGTTAAAAAAAGGAATATACATCGGGCCGTATTGACAATATTACTTAGATAACTAGGAAAGACAAGGATAATGAAAACTTAGTATTGAAGCTCCGAGCGTAGGGAATTATAAAAACCTTTGGCAAACCCTTTAAGGAAAGCAACAAGGTTGAGATTAACGGTTTGCTAACCCGAGGGGTTATATAATTCGTGCCAAAAACCGACTTTAACTTCCAAAACCCAAACGATACAATTTTCAAATTGAGGATTATCCACGAGGTTAAGGGCAAAACTATATGGCGGTCCTACGAAAAGTTACGCCTAATAGTTCAAATATATATAAATAAAGGCAGAATTTAAATCCTTACGTAATTACGAACAATTTAAAAAATCAGATAGTGTTTGGTAACCGTTTTAATAATAATTTTATTAGCTAAAACGCAAGACAAGTTTACTTTCAATAGCCGAAATATAACGTAAGCTTCTATGCAGTCAACGGATTTATAGCAGATCGTATTACTAAAATTACTATAGGAATTACGTACTATCTACCCTTTAGAAACGGTAATACAGTATGTTAAACCATCATATGAATTAGCTACAATAGGAGTTTATTAGATTTTAATATATTAATCGCATTTTAAATTACGGCTGATGATAGACTTTTTAACATATGACTCGTACTTAGTAATAACGTAAAAAGTGGACTTCTACATAGGATTTATGTAAACTAATAATACCTTTTTTGTCGGAACGGATGCCTTTATAACATTAAAATAACAAACGATTAAGGACTCCAAGTTTTGGAATTATAAGCTAGTGATAACGTTAACAGAGGGTAGCCAACTTAACTTTAATAGATTGTTAATCCAAATGTTTGATGTTAATGCTGGATTTAGCTTTCTCTAAAAGGGTCAAAGCACTATTTTAGCTATAATTGATAGAAGTAATACGGCTAATGTTTAATATTACTTTAAATAACGTACTCATAGCATTTATATCACTACCCTATACCAACCAAAAGCATAATAAAAAAAACCTGAATCTTATTACTAGGTAGTAAAAGATTCCTTCTATCCCGTTAGTAATTTATACTAACTTTAAAAGCCTTTTCGAATGCCTCTTGAAATTCGGAACCACTAGCAGAAAACGCCTAATAATCGACGTAATGGTACTTCATAAATCTTATGAAAGGAGAGAAATTAAGGAATTCTGGTGGATTAACGGTAAAGACAATCCCGCAAATACTATAACGAAGACAGTACTAAATATGGCTTTGGAAAGGTTTATGGGCAGTAATAGGCTGACTATATGAATCGAGGACTACGTTAATAGGCCGCCCGAAAATCTTAAATCACGTAACGATGGTTAGAGATGTAGTGACAAACTAGAAGACTACAAAGGAATTAACGATATGGATCTGTTTGATTGGCACGGGTAAAGTAGAGGCCTGTAAAGGTCTACGGCGGAAAAAACTTTTTGTGGGAGTTAATAAACTCGGACCTCGGAGCAATGGAACAATTAAGGTCAAATAGGGTCAATTTACATGAAATTGGGTTCAATTCAGTATAGAAGTCAACTGGAATTAATAGGGATCTGGCCAGTTGACGAGGAGGCAATGTAGTGGTAACCAGAAAAGATTAGTTAGCCACGCTGGCGTACACGCACAAATTAAAAAGCCGCCAGTGTTGGAATAATACTATATACAGTGCAATGGGTCAAATTTTCTTTCAGTAAAGTTGACTGTATCGCAAGTTAAGTATATTGTTTGTGGATTTACCGTATTAGATGTAAGTCTAGTATAGTATACTATACTTCACACTAGGGCATGGGCTAAGCTATTGGCTATACAAATCACTGTGTAGACCGGCTAGCGGTCTGCTACACCTAGAATAATACATTTATCACTTGACTCATGCAATACTACTGTTACTTCGACTACGATTCGAATCGATAACGTTGCAATGATCTAAAACCCTACCAATAGGTAATGTATCACATGTAATTCTCTTGCATTTTTAATTGAGATTTCATTGAATAAGTTATAAAATTTAAAGGGGAGGAAGTTAAAGAAGAGAAACATAAGCTTAAAGCTATCAGCTAGCATAAAATATTGGTATTAGCCCAGAAAAAATGTAATAACTTATCCACTTCATTTTCCTATACCACCTAATAGTTGAAGACCCTTATTGCTGATATAACTATTAAGACACTGGTCTTATATACCTTTTTACTATTTAAAATAGCTATGCGAAACAAATTTTTTAGGGTATTATGCCAGATACTAGAGTAGTATGGTAGTCAATATAAAGTTATTTGTAATACGTAGCATTATAAAGGGATACAAATACGGCTACAAAACTTAATTATACGGATGTTAAAAAAACCAAGGTTGAATTTATCCCCAAAAGAAGCTTTTTACTAGGATTAACGACTGTTACAATTATTGTTGATCCTATTGTTCTTCATATTTCAGAATCCCCTACCTCTTTCCTTCTTTTTCTTAAAAATATAAAAAAACCTCGGTATTAATGTTAACTTTTAGACTAATAAACTGATTCAGGTTAAAAGCGGCAAAAGGTTTTTACTAAGCCTTAAATAAAAGAACCTCTGGTTTTATTTCCAAAGGTCAAAAATAGTGGTATTAAACTTAGCGAAGTTCAAACTTTGTTTACTATACTATATATTTAATTATCCGGTAGCTAATAAGTTTTATAAGGTCTTAAAGATAATTAGGTATGAAAGTATGAACTATTTAATGCTAAAGGCAATCAAACGACTTTATCATCATCATTAAATATACTTTTAAGCCTCTACAAGGTTTAAGTTTACGTTCAAAGAAAACCAATACGTTAACTTTAAGGTTTTCGTAAACGTGTTTTACTTGAACGACAAGCTAGTAATTTACGTTATAGATTCGATTACGACTTTTTACAACGTTAGGTTTCTTAAGATGATTACATCCAAAATATATAAAATGTATTTCGTACTTTGTAAATTAACATGTACTTTGGGCTACTAAACGTATTATTTTACGATGGTAATACCAATTTTATTACGATAAAATGTTAAGTTAATGTTGAGTGAATGAGAATTCAATGTGAATAAGCCTCCGTTAAAGCTTACTAGAGTATTGTCAAAGTCGAAAAGGCTTAGGCTTTTTTTACGAAAGCTTTACGATATTCTTACCTTGAAAATCGGAAGCTTTACAATTTAAGAAACACAGCTTTGAATAATGGTCAGGGGTTAAAACTATATCATTATCTTTGACGACTTTGAATCAATTTTACTGGTATTTAGAGCCAACTTATGTATAACGACTAAGTTACTATTATCGCTAAATATTAAAAAATATGTCATAACATAAAGCAAAGCCTTAAAAGAATCAAAGCAAAAATCGACACACCATTAGTTTAACGACGCCTTTAATACCTAAAACAGATTATTAATAATAAACGTATTATTCTTACGACTTTAAAGTAAAGTCCTTATATAATACAAGCTAGATAAATAAGATACGCCGTATAAAATATTAAGTATTACTTACTAAAACGTATTAATTAAAACTCCTAATATATTTTTTACTTCCCGAACGATATAAGTTGATTCGTATACAAAACCTGTTAAGTTTGAAAAAAAATCTGATGTTGATAACCTTCGAACCGAGCGAATTAGCTTATAAAATATTAACAGCGTAAAAGACTACCTAAAAAGAAGATATGCATTAAAAATGAGGATTAATATATGGATTATAAGCCTAAAATGGTATATATAACAGTATATGTATTTTAAAAGGAAAAATATAAGGGAAAACTTACCCCTATATTACGTGATAAGGATATTATTAACATATTGCGTAAACCTTTTCCGGAAACCAATTAGATAAAAATTAAAAGTTTTGTTATATTAGAAGTCATGAAACTTATAACGTTAATGTAATTCGAAAGCTAGGATATTATTACCTTTAAATTGAAAATAATCCATAAGTTTGAAGGTAAAACTACGGAATATCTGTACTAAAAGTTACAGTTAATCGTTTAAGGATATGTTAATAAAAATAAAGATTGAATCCTTAATTTATCATCTATAATCCAACGCATTAGTCAGTTTGTAATCGTAATAATTACTATGAATTTAACTATTGACGTGAAAAATGAATTTACACATAATAGCTGGAATATAATATAAGCGTATACGTAGTTTTCTTCCAATTATTAACGGATTGCATTGTTGGAATTATCGAACTAATTAAAAGATAAGTTTTCGAGTAATATAGTAATACGCTATATTAAACCTTTATACATATTAAGTAAAGTAGGCGTTTATTAGTTTTTAACATACTAAGTATACTTTAGAAACAAATTAAGTATTAAAATTCTAATGTTTAACCTATATTATTAATAACGGAGGGTAGAACTTTGGTATTGTAGGTATATAAATTGACGATACATAGTTCCTCGAAGATATTATGTTTATAATAGAGACGTACTATCGAAAAGTTAAGCTTTTAAAAGTGTATACTAATTGAAACATTAATTTAGGGTATATAATTTAACTTTATGAAATCGTTAATCTGTATTTATAATGTTAAGGCTAAAAACAACAATTATATTAGCCTATAGTTAAAGGGTAAACTACAAACTTGACGACTATTACCAAGGCCAACGAGGCCAAATTACAAAAATACTTGAAGTAAAGGACCCGTACGGCCTATATTATCAAGTTATATCAACCGGAAATATAGTACAATCTATCTATCATAGTATAAATATAAGACTTATATAACGAAGATTTTTATAAGTTAAATAAGAGGATTTAGAAATGATTAGACCATTTAAAAAGGAATTAATATAGTTTCAGTAAACTTAACGAAAGCGAAGTTAATAATCTTTATAGATATTAGAATAGTAATCAAACATAGTACAATAAAGTTGATCGTACATACTGCAAATTGACTATAGTATGTGGGATTGGATTGCAAGTGCAGTGCAGTAGGTACCTACTTTAAAGTGGAATCCAGGCTAAAGCGTTTGGCCATACAAATTAGTGTGTAGACCAGTTAGCGATCTGCCAAACTTAGAACCTACACACATTAATCAATAATATTAGCGCAATACCAGTTACTTCGACTACAGTAATTCGAAACAACTACATTACAACGATAAAGGCCTACCAATACTAATTAGTGCTTATTATGTTAAGCATAGATTGGCTAAGTAAAAGAAAAAGCTACTTTTCGGTTACGCTTTACAATTACATAAAGTAGAGGAAAGATTCTTACGAAAGATCCCAAAGTTACGTTTATTATTTATAGGTAGCTAAAAGGAAGACTTTTAAATACATTTACTATTTATAGGTACTTAAAAGTGGTAACGGTATTACTATTATCGAAACCACTAAAAAATATTTATTAATCTTTCTTAAATACGTTAAATTAATTATCAGAAGTTTTAAAGCTCGGTAAGTTGGCAAACGGTTAAGTCAATACTACTACGTGTGTCACTATTGTAGAAAAACGATTAAGTCTCTACGTCAAATAACAAACAATTTCCACCACTAATAACGATCTTCGACTTTACTCTTTACATCAAATCTCTACCTATACTTCACTTTTTTCACTCTCTTTACAACATTTCAATCGTTAAGTTCGCTACTCGGAGCGAAAACATGAGGAATTACTAAGTCGCGCCTAAAAAGCCACGTCGCGCGACTTTACGCTAAATCAACAAATCCACATACCTACGAATCACCAAGTTCTCATGCCCCCAAATCACTAAGTAAACAACCAAGCCCTATACCAGTTAAAACATTAAAACAACCACTAAAAACACTAATCTAAATATTGTTAAAACCCCTATTAGGAAAAAAGTAATTAAAACTTTCGGTATTACTTTCGCAATATATTACGATAAAAACCTTTAATTTAGAAAAACTAACAAAAACTCTTTAATTAAATACTTAACTAATAATATTAGTTACTTTATTTTTGACTTGAACCTTACCGAAATTAACTATAAATCTATAATATTCACAGATTTTTAAATATAGTTTTACGACTGAAGTTTAAATATATGGGAAAAAGCGAATGGGCAAATAAAGATAAAAGTAGAAACTAAACTATTTACTCGAAAAGTTAAGCTCCCTACTAAGAAATGGAAGGAAAACTATTTAGCAAACGTATTTTACAAATACGCTATAGGTGAAAACCCTTAAGCCGAAAACCTTCAAGTTCCTTAAGCTAAAAACCTTTAAATTCCTCAATCTGAAGATATTTACCTCCTTTAAACCGAAAACCTTTCTGACGACCTCGACCTGGAAAACCTTTAAGTCTCTTAAACTAAAAACCTTTCAGTTCCTTAAGACAAGTACCCTTTTAATCCTAAAAAAAACCCTCGAAACGAAGCTGAAAACTTTTAAGACCTCTAAAACCTTTATAAGAAACAGGCGCCATAGGTCTGATAAGCTAAGAAAGTTTAAAAAATTAAGGCGTTACAGGCTTAGTAAAGTTGGTAGGCCTAGTAAACCTAATAAGACTAGTAGGCCTAGTAAATCTAGTAAAGCCGATAAACCCGGAAAACCTATTAAGGTTAAAATACACACTTTAAAGGTATCAGTTAATAGAAAAACCACCTGATAAGGCTATATAATAAAGGTCAAATCACGTAAAAAAAAAAACAGGGTTACCCTGGCAAATTAAAAAACCGTTAGGGTAATGGTAATAATAATAGTAGTTTAAATTACTAAAAAAAGCTACGTGATTTGTAACGTACCTTATTTGTGTAAGTATATGGCGAAAGATCTTTACACGAGAATCAAGGAACAGAGGTCTCAAAAGGGAAAAGTAAAGGAGCTATAAGGACCTGTAATTAAAGTTCATTTCAATTCAAATGAATGGAAATTAACAAAGGTCTGACTTTTAAATTAAAAAGGGATTTGAAAGGTTGTTACCAATTAATGGCAAGCCACGCTAACATACAGGCACAAAACGAAAAGCTGTCAATGTTAGAATAACAATTAAACGCAATACAGTTAAATCAACTTAACTTATAGTAAAATTGATTATACATACTGCAAATTGACCATAATTTGTAGGATTACACTATAAATATAATGAAATAAGTACTTACTTTAAATTGGGATACAAGCTAAAATATTTGGATATACAAATTAATGTGTAAACTGGTTAGTGGTTTGCCAAACTTAAAACCTACATATATTAATCAACAATATCAACGTAATACTAGTTACTTCAACCACAGTAATTCGAATCAACTACGTTATAATGATAAAGGCCTACCAATACTAATAGGTGTTTATTAGGTTAAGTACTAATTAGCTAATTAAAAGAAGAAACTACTTTATGGTTACGCTTTACAATTATGCAAGGTAAAGGGAAGATTCTTACGAAACGTCCCAAAGCTACGTTTTTCATTTACAGGTAGCTAAAAGGAAGACTTTTAAATATATTTACTATTTATAGGTACTTACAAGTGGTAACGGTATTACCATTATCGAAAACACCAAAAAATCTTTATTAATCCATTTTAAAGACGTTAAAATTAACTATTAAAAGCCTTAAAGTTGTGTAAGTTCGTAAAATGATAATTCAATACTATTACTAGTGTTACCATTACAAAAAAACGACTAAGTCTTTACGTTAAACAACAAATAATCTCCACTATTAATAACGACTTTCGAATTTACTCGTTATATTAAATTTCTACTTATACTTTACTTTTTTCACTCCCTTTTTAATATTTTAATCGTCAAGTTCGCTACTTGGAGCGAAAATACGAAGAATTACCAAGTTGCGTTAAGAAAGCTACATCGCGCAAATTTACGTTAAATCGCTAAGTTTATACGTCTACAAATCGCTAAGATAATCATTAAACCATATACTAGCTATAACGTTAAGATAACTATTAAAACACCAAGTTAAACATCGTTATAAACCCTATTAAAGAAAAAGAAATTAGGGCTTTCGATATTACTTTTGCGAAATATTACGATAAAAACCTTTTGTTTACAAAAGTTAACAAAAACTCCTTAAATAAACACTTAACCAATAACATTGGCTATTTAATTTTCGACTTAAACTTTATCGAAATTAAATATAAATTTAAAGTATTTTTATGATTTTCAAATATGGTTTTACGATTAAAGTCTAAATATGTAAAAAAAAACGAATAAGTAAGTAAAGAAAAAAAAAAACTAAACCATTTATTCGAAAAGTTAAACTCCCTACGAAAAAAGGAAGGAAAGCGATCTAATAAACGTACTTTACAAGTACATTATGAGCGAAGACCCTTTTGAAGCTGAAAACCTTTAATTCCCTTAAACTGAAAATATTTACCTTTTTAAATCGAAAACCTTTCCGATGACCTCGACTTAAAAGACCTTTAAGTTCCTTAAAACAAGAACTCTTTCGATACTTAAAAAGAAAAATCCTCTCGAAACGAAGCCGAAAACCTTTAAGACATTTAGAAGGAATAGGTGTTACGGGCCTAACAAGCCTAATAAGTTTAAAAGGTTAAAATACTATAGACCCAATAAGTTTAAAAGGCTAAGACGTTATAAGCTCGATAAGTTTAAAAGGCTAAGGTACAGGTATAATAGGCGTCACAGATATTACCGGCGCTATAGGCTAAGCAAGTTTAAAAGGCTAAGATATAGATGTAATAGAGCTAATAGGCCTAATAAGCCTAGAAAAGCTAGCAAGCTTGGTAATGCTGACAGGCCTAGCAAACCTAATAGAGTTAGCAGACCTAGCAAACTTAGTAAGGCTATCAGGCCTGGCAAAGCCGGCAGGCCTAGTAAGCCTAATAAGGCTAACAAACCTAGCAAGCCTAGCAAAGCCGACAAGTCCGAAAAGTTCGTTAAAGTCGAAATATACATTTTAAAGGTATCGGCTAATAGCAAAACCACCTAATAAGGCTATATGGTAAAGACCAAATCACGTAGAGAAATAAAGTTACCCTAGCAAACTGGAAAACCACCAAGGTAATAGTGGTAATAATGGTAGTTCAAACTACTAGAAAAAGATACGTAATTAGTAACGTACCTAATTTATATAAGTCTGTGGAAAAAGATTTGTATACAGGAATTAAGGAATAGAAGCCTTGGAGGGGTAGAGTAACAGAGCTATAAGGGACCACAATTAAGTTTGATTTCAGTACAAATTAATTGGAATTAACAGAGGTCTGGCATGTAGATTGAAAAGAGATTTCAAAGGTTGCCACTAATTAATGACAAGCCACATTGGCGTGTAGACACAAAACTAAAAGCCGCCAATATTGAAATAACAGTCAAATGCAGTATAGTTAAGTTAACTTTACTTACAATAAAGTTAATTATACATACTACAAATTGACTATAGTTTGTGGGATTGCACTATAAGTGTAGTGTAATAGGTGTTCACTTCAAAGTGGAGTACATGCCAAATCGTTTGGCTATACAAATTCGTGTGCAAACCGGCTAGCGATCTGCCAAACTTAAAACCTACACATATTAATCAACAATATCAGTGCAATATCAGTTACTTCGGCCACAGTAATTCGAATCAACTACGTTGTAACGATAAAGGCCTACTAACAACGGATGTATTATTTGCCAATAATATTAACCTTATATCGTAAATTCGATTTCTTATTATATTCGTGTATGAGGAGAGATTTTAAAACAAATTTAAAATTACTAGAAACCTTGTATACTAGATATCCATTAAATCAAAACGTATAATACAAAGCGTATTAGTATTGAAAGTATACAATATAATGACAAGCTTTACTACCAGTATAATAATTAACGGTATATTCAAGATTATTAATAAATAGCTTAAACTGTTTCCGATACCTATAATAGTATATATAAACTCCTAAAGCTTTTACTATTACCTATTACAACTAGGTATAACCAATGAAAAACGTTTAATAATAAACGTAATAACTTCAAAAAAGGTATGTAAAGCCCAAAAAATCGATAAATTCTAGTAGATTAACGATATAGATAAATCCGGTAACGTTATAATTAAAGCCACACCTAATAATGCCTTAAAAGGGTTTGTAAATAACAATACATTAACTGTATAAATCGAAGGCTACATGAACTGTCCAATACGTGATTTGGAAAGGTAAAGAGATCCTAGCAAACTTAAAGATTACCAGGGTGATAATATTAATGGCAACGGTGATAAAGGTAGTAATGGTAATATTAGTAGGTTAAACTACTAGTAAAAGGTACGTATGTGGTGGAATACATAATACATATAAGTTTGTAGCAAAAAACTTGTATATGAGAGTTTAAGAATGGAGGGCTCGGAAATAGGAAACAAAAAACTGTAATTGATATCAATTTTAGTACAGATTAATCGGAATTAACAGGGGCTTAACTTGTTAATTAAGGAGGGATCTTAAGAGTTAACACTAATTAATGGCAGGCTATGTTGGCATACAAGTACAAAATAAAAAGCTATTAGTATTGGAATAGTAGTTAAATGTAGTAAAATCAAGTTAACTAAACTATCGGTTTAGTTGATTATACTGACTGCAAATTGGCTACAGTTTGTAGAACTACACTGCGAGTGTAGTATAGTAGGTGCCCACTTCAAAGTATGGTATAGGCTAAAACATTTAGCTATACAAATTAGCCTGCAAATCAGCTAGTGGTCTGCCGAACTTAGAACTTAAAACCTCAACTACAACTAATTTCAATGCAACACTAGTTACTTCGATCACAGTGATTTGAATCGATTATGTTGCAACGATAAAGGCCTACTAACAGTTTTGTTAATATTAGTATCTTAATAACTGTAGTAATCGCTTCTTTACTTAAGTTTTTTTGCGGTTAATATTAACGCATAAGTTTTAAGATGAGTTTAATACAAATATTTTGGTGGTTTAGCGATACTAGTGTCACTTTCAAGTTTCTATAAAAAACAACACACCTCAAAGTTCTCCTTATTAGTGCCTGTGAAAAACAGTATAATAGCCGGAATATTTCGCAAAAATCCTTCCTTTACCATTGAGTATTTATAGGATAGGCGCTTTTTTTAAATCTAGTTAAGTTGTATTTAACCTAATAAACACTGATTAGTGTTATAAGGCCTTTATTGTTAAAATGTAATCAATTCGAATCTTTGGTTGATGTAACTAGTATATTGCATTAAAAGTGGTGATGTGCTTCTTCTATGTTTGCCAGACCGCTAGCTGGTGTGCACACTAATTTGTATGGGCGACTGCTTGGCCCGTGCCCCACATTGAATTGGGCATTACACCGCAATTGACTTGCAGTCAATACAATCAACTTGACTGTACTGCAATTGACTGCTATTCCATCCCTACTTCTATAATCTTGTAAACTAAATGAACACATGCTAGCAAACCCCTTAAATTGTGTGAACTTATACATCTCCACTTTCTTAGCAAAGTTATAGTACATAGTACCAGTATTAATCAAAAGCACCCCTGATTTGCTAATACATTTGCTTGCATACATGATTCCTTAGCATGGTAACTGTATAAATTACCTAATGCAACACTCTACAATTTGTATGATTTTCAAATATGAGGAGGCTACTATTTACAAATGTTGTTCATTAACAAGAAGCATGTACCAATTAACAAAGTACAAATTCATGTATTTCACAAGGATTTTATGACTTTACAAACCGGCTAAGAAATAGAACTTGGCACAAAGTATATAATAGTACTGCATAATAAGAGCGTTGTCTAGGAGTTATTAAAGCGGTTAGCAGGCTGGCGAGTCATGCCAGAGCTGTTAGCACCGGGCAAAGCTATTTATCCGGTTTGGTAGCTTTCACGCAAACTCAACACATCTACTTGTGGAGCGTGACTGTGTAACAACCATGTAAAGCAGGTTTTTGTAGACACTTGGCCGAATATGCTTTACACTGTAACTTTCTTTCTAATTGCCCCAAGAAAATACAGATTCCAAGAAGGGGATTAGAACAGATTCGTTTTCGCAGCTATGAAAAGCTGTAAACGTTTCCTACGACTTTTGGTTTATGTAGGTATTCCATGATTTGTGTTTGACTTCCAAGGAGTTACAGGTGTGCGGGTTGTTTATGCAGTTGGGGTACTTATGCAGTTGGGGTACAAGTTCCAAAAAAGTGCGGCGGATAACAAGTTGCATTTACGGGGTCGGGGTTTCGCTGACCGCCGAGACTTACTTTGTGGAAACATACTCTCTTGGCTGTCGCAGCTAAAAAAATTAAATGAGCAAGATGGTAAACGAGTTTGTTCCATGACTTGCTGGCTCCAGCAGGCCGGGGTTCTGACATGCACAGGCGCCAGCGTATCCCGGGTGTTGTTGTTTGTTCCTACATGTCAGGAGGTAAGTTTGTAGGTCACGGATGGCCGTTGGGCTCGGTAAGGGATGCTCAGCTGCACGGGTCCATTTCGTGGGGACACAGCCCACAACTTACTCCGTAAACAGTGCGCTACAAGAGGTATTAAGATTTGCAATACAACTTACTTTGGTACCGTTCAAAGTTGGTTGGTTGGCAACGGAACCGAGTTTACGAAGGTGGGAAACCCCGGAAACAACGGACGGTGTTTGGCTTGCCATCACTGTTTGGCTGAGTATGGTTGGAAGAGTTTTAGGCCTCATGCGCCGAAGAGCGAAGCAAGTCAAGAACTGGTTGGTGACAGCATCTTCACAAGATGGCTGGGCGCAGCAGCTCGCAGGGTGGGCAGACCAAGCCTTCAGCATGGAGATGGAGGTGTGTCCACTACCTCCTGAACATTATTTACCTTTAGGGCTAGATTAGGGCTATGGAAAACACTTCCTAATGCAGCCTCGCTCTTGGTGACACGAAACTTAATACAAGATGCACAGCATGCACAGCGTATAAGCCCCTGCACATGACATGACCTGACCTCCACCACCAATACCAGGACTATTCATAGCCACAACCTTCAACAGGGCCTGTGACTTACTCATTGGTAGCTATGACTACCCACATCCCTCCTTCTGATAAATAGCGTGCTCAGCTTCCCCATCTGGCCTAATTCTCTCCTGCTCATCTAAGTCAACAGAATCATCCGGGGACTTTTCACATTCACACTCGTTCACCCTTCAGCATCATTCTCTACACCAAATAATACTTTGCCAACATGGTCTGCGCCTCCACCATCACCAAGGTGGCTGCCGCCGCGGCCCCCCGGTTTGCCATCTACTACGACCAGTGAGTATCGTTCTATCCACCCTGCACTCAAACCTCCTCAGCCATTTAGCTCATCATGTTTTCAGGTACCACGTTGCGACCACGCCAGCTCCTGCACTGACCCAAGGGGTCACTCACGTCATCACCGCCTTCGCCAACTCCTCCCTCTTTTCCTCAACCCCTGGTGGCACGTATACACCCTTCAAGACCGTGCCTGAGGTGCGAAAACTGTTCGACCATGACGTCGAGGTCTGTATGTCCATTGGCGGCTGGGGCGACACTCACGGCTTCCGTGAGGGCATGAAGGATGACAAGACACGCCTAAACTTCGCCACCAACATCAAAAACACACTGGACCGTCTCGGCTACGACTGCGTCAGCGTTGACCTCGAGTACGTCGGTGGCAATGCCTACGACTACAAGCAAGTGCCAAATGACAAATTGACTGATGAGATCCCGGCCTTCCCCAAGCTGCTCGCAGCCATCAAGAAGGCCGTTGGCACGAAGGAGGTCTCGATTGCTGTCCCAGGCCTCCGCCGTGATATGATTGCCTTCAACAAAGAGACGGTTCCCCTCATCGCTCAGGCCGCCGACGTTGTCCACGTCATGGCCTATGATCTCATCAACCGCCGCGACACCGCCACCAAGCACCACACCGACTTCGTCGGTTCGCTCGACGCCGTCACCGCCTACCTCGAGTTAGGCATGCCCGCCTCCAAGTTGTATCTCGGCATCCCCTTTTACGCCAAGTTCTTCGAGCTGGTCAACGCCGACTGCAACACCCCCATTGGCTGCCCCATCGTGCTGGCTGAGAAAGAGGACGGCTCGGACGCGGGCACGTCTGGCGCGGTGACCTTCGAGAACACCTCGTACCCGGTGGTCGTCGACCAGACCAAGCTTACCATCTCCCCTGATGCCACCTGCGGCACTGGCACCCTGTTCAAGTGCGAGAAGTGCTGCTCGCAGTACGGTCACTGCGGCGACACCGAGGCCCACTGTGGAAAGGGCTGCCAGGCCGACTTCGGCCCCGGCTGCCAGGACGCCGGCAAGAAGACCAATGCGCAGTCCTTCAAGGAAGCCATGGAGAGGGGCGTGGTCGACCAGCAGAACGGCGGCAAGTGGTATGTCGACAAGGAGTTGAAGCTGTTCTGGACCATGGAGACCCCCGAGCTCATCACCAAGAAGATCAACGAGATCGCCAAGGCCAAGGGCCTGGGTGGTGTCTTTGCCTGGTCGCTTGCCGAGGACAGCTATGACTGGTCCCACCTCAAGGCTATCGGGGATGCCTACGCTGCGTGGAAGTCGAGCGCCAAAACCAGCTACAGGAAGGTGCGCCGCAGCGAGCAGGAGGAGTAGGGCACTGCGACTATGCGCTGGGGTTTTTTCTTAGATTGGCGCATACCAAGGGGGGATCATGGGTTTGCCTCTGGAGGGGTTCGCGTCTACTATTCTTACACCCCCCTTTTTTACATCACAAATCCGTTGATATTGCAATACGTCTTTGGGGCAGGTGCTCACACGAGTTGTGTGTGACCAGCTGCCCCTAATTTCCCAATTTGCCTTTCTAATGTCTTCAGTGGCCTTGCGTGCATCTGCAGCGACGATGGACTCGCCATTCGGGCATGTTCAACTTCACAGTTCCAGCATGTCGCTGTGAAACCCAAATCTCGGTGGGATCAAACTAGTCGCCTTTAGCATAACCGAACGTGTCTGTCTGGCTTCTAGCATAGAAAGACAATCCTCTGCTGAGTACTATGCCGGGTCCCGTTGAAAAATCGTCTGAACGTCCGCTGTGACTGCCGTCTGCGTGTTCAGCATGTTGTGTTGGCCCCTACAGCGGGTTTTAGCTTCCGAAGCTTCCGACAACTGATACCAAAATGGAGCGTCGCGTTGCTACACAAATACATACCGGTATTGAATCGGGTGTTGCACAAATCCCGACCTCCCTGGCAAATTGCCAAGACTGGCCATCATCTGCATGGATATAATCCAGTACGCCTCGCAGGTCGCATGCTGTCGTGTGGTTTTATTGGTAGTTGGTTGGATGAAGGAAGGATGTTGGTGTTGTGCTGGCCTGTGATGGTCATTAAAAAGGGCAAAAACATGGATTCTTGATTCGTGGGAGGGTTGGTCCGAGTTGGGGTCCGTGACGGCTTAGTAACCAGTCCAAGGTGTGCACCTGCCCGGGGAGTCAAAGTGGCTAGTCCACTGGTGATGATGCAAGGCCTGAAGTTGTAGTGTTCAGAGTACTGGACTTCAGGGCTCTGCAACCATACACTGCTGTGTGCTGTCGGTACGGTGGGTCCCGGGGAGTCTACGGCGGGCCGGGCGGGGCCTTCTGCTGTACTCTGTACTAGTACTAGTAGGTAGTACGTAGAGAGAGTATCACAGCAGTGACGTGACGTCAGTGTGTGCCGGTTCTGATGCGGCCGTGATGGGTTCCAGCCACAGGATGCATATCAGTCGCGGTGCTCCCTTCGTCCCTGCGTGCGTCTTGTTCTTCATCTCCTCGTGCCTGATCTCAGTAGGACCCCTTCCACCCAAGCGCTGACCTTCCACCAACGCACACAGATGGCTATCTTCGGCCGCACGAAGCACGTAGGCCAAGGTCATGCCCAGCCTGCACCGACCACCGCGCCCACTACAACACATTCCCAAAACAGCCATGGAAACGCCTCGCCTTACTATTCCATGTCCACTCGTCCCTCCTTTGGGCAGTGGCTCAAGTATACCTGGTTGGACATCATCACCATGGTGGTCATGGGCGCCATTGGCCTCGGTGTATGTGCTCCCCCCCTTCGTGTCCACAGTCTTCCCACCTGCTGACATCTTCCCAGGTCTACGAAGCCCACCCTGCCCCCACACGATCCTTCCCCGTTACCTTCTCGGACGGCGAGGTGGTCTACCCAGAATTCGCCTACCCCCTGCGCAAAGAGATCGTCCCCATCTGGGCTGCGGCCATGCTGGCAGCCTTGGTGCCCATCTTCGTCATTCTCATGATGCAGATCCGCATCCGCTCCTTCTGGGACGTCAATAACGCCATCATGGGCATCCTCTACTCCCTCATCGCCGCTGCCGTCTTCCAAGTCTTCTTGAAGTGGCTTATCGGCGGCCTGCGCCCTCACTTCCTTGCCGTCTGCCGCCCGGATCTCTCCCTTGCCAAGGATCAATACGATGGCACCGGCTACAAGCAGATCATGTTCACGCGCGACATCTGCACCGGCGACCGGGACACCATCGACGACAGTCTCGAGTCCTTCCCCTCGGGCCACACCACCGCAGCCTTCGCCGGCTTCGTCTTCTTGTATCTGTACCTCAACGCGAAGCTCAAGGTCTTCTCCAACTACCACCCCTCCATGTGGAAGCTCGTCGTTCTCTACATGCCCATCCTCGGCGCCGTCCTTATCGGCGGCGCCCTGACCATCGACGAGTTCCACAACTGGTACGACATCCTCGCCGGCGCCATCATCGGCACCATGATGGCCTTGTCCTCGTACCGCATGTGCTACGCCGCCCTCTGGGACTGGCGCTACAACCACATCCCCCTCCACCGCCGCGCGCCCTTCGAGCACGCACACCCGGAGCTCGCCCAGGCTGTCTTCACCCACCGCGCTGGCTGGCCAGGCCTGGCGCCTGTGGGAGGGCCTGGTGAGAAGAACCGGGTCTTGAGCGGACACCACAACCATACCGCCGGCCACGGCACGCACGGAGTCGCGTCGCGGAAGCCAGTGGGATCGGGCGCGAGCTACGCACCGGAGACCATGGTGTAAGCTGTGCCTTCATTCTCCCGCACCCGGTTCTCGTGAACGACGTCGGAGGCGTGAAGTCCGGTCGTGGTCGTGCCAACCCGCAGGGTGGGCATGAGGCTGGACAATGCTGTTGTTGATAATTCGGTGGCGGCTTGTGCCACTTGTCATGTTTGAAACGTTTTCTTGTTTGCCTGGGCCCTGGGCCATGCTGTACGATACCCATATATATGCATTGCTTACTATCATCCATCACACACACCATTTGCAACCCCAGTCTCATCTTGCTGCAAGTTTGCTATCACTGTATTCACATGGTGAGTGTCTTGGGTGGCGCCGACCGGGGCCTTTACCTCGGCGGCCGAACAGGGCGGCATATCAGAAGCTGGTGTCTACTACGGAGGTTAGGGCTGATGAGGTGTGCTAGATTCCCGATGCCCGACTACCAACAAGGTCAGACAGGCAAAATTAAGATTTTATGTTGGAATAGCAGTCAAATGCAGTAAAGTCAAGTCAACTAAACTGTCAGTTTAGTTGCTTGTACTGACTGCAAATTGGCTGCAGTTTGTGGTACTGCACTGCAAGTGCAGTGCAGTAGGTGCCCACTTCAAAGTGGGGCACAGGCCAAAGCATTTGGCCATACAAATTAGCGTGCAGACCGGCTAGCGGTCTGCCGAACTTAGAACTTGCAACTCAATTCAACCAATTTCAATGCAGCACCAGTTACTTCGACCACAGTGATTCGAATCGACTACGTTGCAACGATAAAGGCCTACCAACATTTTACGTATTTTCATTATACATGAATTTCCTGCTGATTTTCTATCAAATCATGAAGATGTCCCAGCAATTTGTAAAATTTTACATGCGCTCCAAAATTCCACTTATTGTGAAATTGGTCACTGTCCCTCGACCATGTCACTCTCATGCGCTTTCACCCTTACCTGGGCGGCAGAATCTCTTGTCGCCCCCCACCCTCAGAAAGATCACACACATATATGCTAACAACCACTGCAAACCTGGAGAGCATGAATTCTATCCAGCTTTACGTTTTTTTTTTTTTTTTTTTTTTCGCGGTAACATTTCATGTAGTTAAATCAAACTACTCCGCAGTTTTGTACACGGTTGCTTCGTACTAACTACAGTGTAAAATCAGGGGGGCGGGGGGTGAATATGCCTGCCTATATGTCGTCGGGCTTCGACAGACCAACGCCTCTCGCAACCGCCGCGGCGCGCTTCGCCCCCGCCTGCTTCTCGTTCCGGGCCTTTCTCCGCTGGGAAGGGCATCCGGCTCCCTTCTCGTGGCCCGGCTTGCTGGCGCCGGAGGTCTTCGATCCCTTGGACGGGCTGGTCGCGGTGCTGGGAGGGTTCTTGCTGGGGCTGGCGTTGTAGGTGCTGGGGCTGTTGCTGCCGGGGCCGGGGCTGGCGCTGTAGGTGCTGGGGCTCTTGGCTCCCGGGCCGGGGTTGGCACTGTAGGTGCTGGGGGGGCTGGCGTTGGTGGTGCTGGGGCTGTTGCTGCCGGGGCCGGGGCTGGCGTTGGCGTTGGCGTTGTACGTGCTCGGGCTGTTGTTGCTGGACCGCGAGGCGTCGGATGGTCGGGACGGACTGGGCGCGGTGCCGCTGGCGCCGCCGCCGCCGGTGCAGTCGCCGTCCGAGGGCTGGCCGAGGGCGTTGAAGGTGTGGTCCTCGCAGGCGTTGGGGTAGGTCGGGGGCCCCGGGTTGGTGTAGCTCGTGGGCGGCGGGTAGTTGACGTTGATCAGGATGCCGGGCTCCGAGCCGGTGTACAGGCCCGGGATCTTGACGGTGTCGGTCGGGGTGCCCGTGCCGGCGCCCTGGACCGTGATCTGCGCACAGCCCATGTAGAACTGGGCGCCGTCCTTCTGGCCGGCCGAGTGGACCGCCAAGTGCTCGGCACGCAGGAGGTAGTCGCCCGGCGCCGTGTCCGGGGGCAGAATGAAGGTGAAGTTCTTGATGCCGCCGTTGACGAACGAGGCCCACTGCAGGCCATGCTCGTCGATGGCGAGGGTGGTCAGGGCGTAGACCTTGTACCAGTCGCCGCTGCCGTCGTAGCTGGCCGCGGTGCCCGGGGCCTTGCTCATGTACACATTCAGAGGACCGGGGTGGCCCAGATTGTCCGCAATAACGAAGCCGACCGAGTCGCCGGCTTGGACGGTTTTGGTCGACGTCTTGGCCATGATGGCCGCGTCCAAGCCGCCGGCATTGCAAACCATGTCTTGACTGGTCACATCGGTGATTGGGCTGTTATGGTTCGTGGTCTGGCGGACGAACTCGTACTCCCCTGTCACTTCGTCATTGACGATGAGCTTGTTGAAATTGTAATGCGCCAAGGCCGCATTGGCAAAGGCCACAAGGTAAGCCAAAGTGGAGCACATGATGGCAAGAACAGGAACCTGGAAAAGGAAATCGAACAAAAGTGTGTTTGTGTGTGTGCCAATCAAAATCAAGGATAGTTTCGGAGACGACCACGAAGGACTTGCCCAACCGTTACCACCAGGGTTACGTGCAATGAATGTGTGGAAGCAGAGACAAAAGGAAGTTACTGAAGTCTGCAACTGTGGATAAAAACGAAGGCCACGTCTTGAACAATGTAGCAAACGAAAAGCAGGCCAGTGCCTTTCTTACTTATACATATAAGCTCGAGAAATGGCATCGCCCGCCAAGCCCCTGGGCTCGGTGCACTCACAGCCTCCTATCATGCATGACAAATCGTGGTATAATGGAAACTGTTCTGCCGCAAAACATGTCACTAATTTGGACCGCTTTGCTGCCGCTTGACCAATGGTTCACACGGATGCGGCAAAGTGGACACTGTTTCGAATACCGCGTTCGGTCGCAGTTGGCAAAGCGAGTTTCCAGCATGGAAGAATTGCGGGCCTGGGAGTGGTGAGTGTGAAGAGAATGGTATTTTTGGTAATGATGGAAAGGAGTCTGCCCAGTGGCCGCTGGGGTGAGTCCACTCTCAAAATAAGCACTACGGGCAGTGCATGACTCATCAATCTGCCGCTCAAGGTTGCTGTGTGCTGCAATCAATCTATATGGAAGTACACTGCCATCTGCAGCATGGACGACGACTCTGTCTCAAATTGAAATGTGATGAATATTTGGAAACTTCGCAGCAGTTTCTTGAATGGTGAGCCTGTGTTGGTGTGAACCCCAGCAGTACTGCAGTGTGCTCTGTGATTTTCACTCTCCAGCCTCAAGAAGACGAAACACCGCACTTGGCAAGAATGACGAGCCTGCACATGTTGTGTGATGCACACTCCCTACCTTCCATTTTATTTTCCTAGACAACCAAGATCCTAAGTGGTACTAGTATGGATACCTTATTCCTTGGTTGTAATTTCACAAAGTATGAACCTCTTGAAGCCCACTGTGGCAAGAAGTGTAACTATCTTTGGAATTGTGGGTAGATCCATCCCATGGCTGGTTTTTTTGTCCTCCCACTGTACATAGTAACATCTCATCGTTTTTGCGTTTAAAACACTAAAGAAAGTCACTTTTCTGCCAGCCCTCCTTTTGTCATTCACAATAACATGTTATGAAATGCCCGTCAAATACCTTGTCTGGCAGAGAGCAAAAACTCGGAATAAATAAAGGGAAGGGTAGTTGACAACCCCTGGACTTGGTCCGTGTTTCTGATCTACACCAGCCCCTGCTATATACATAGTACTACATTCTACCACAACCTCAGCTGACCAACCCAGGTATTACAAACAAACCCTTCCAAGAAGGTTCTTTTTTTTTATTCCATGACTCTTATGTAGATTGTAGATCGATCAAGAGGGCTATTGATATATCTACTTACCTATAATCCTGTGGGAGCCACCCAAGGGGAGGGAATTTACACTTTTTTCCCCTTTCATGTCTTGCAACAGTCTGTTGCAGCCAAAAGTTCCTTGCCAAGGGGGCTGAAACCTATTGACACAACAGAACCCTTCCATGTCACTACCATTGTTGCCTTCCATGGTTTCTGTTGGTATGGCCTCCAATGTGATCACGATATAATAGACTGATTACTGTTGTAGTGACTGTTGTTCAATTGAGTTGCTTGGTGTGAAAGGTCTATGTTAGACTTGCAATGCAGTGTGGGCAGGGGCAGGGCTGGTCCCCATTGGGCCTAGCCCTTGCAAGGTTGCAGCCACAAACCAACTTGACTGCAAGCCAAGCTGGCCTGCCACAACAGACTTCGACGAGAGTTCATTTGGTCACAACAAAGAATGGCTCCACGGCCGTCTTGCTAGTTTGAGAACTAAGCATCCAAAAACAGGGCGGATGAGAGATGAGAGCCCTGATGGGCCTCAGTGGCACCGAATGGGGATTGCCTGCCCTCGACCTCTCCAATGCCGTATCCACAGTTTTCAACAACTCTCTCCTGAACATGATTCTTGATGTGAGGTTTGCACAAACTATCTGTCACGAAAAGGAGTATCTTCCAGGCTGTTTTCTTCACCAGTAGTGATAATGAGAAAATATTGATAACGTTTTTCGTAGGCCTTCGTTTTGCTGTAATCGAATTATCTTTCCGTTGTGTTTTCAGAACTACAGTTATTGCTTGGCGCGGTATATATAGTATGGCTTTGCTCCTTGTGGGCAGGCGTAGTAGGTCTACGAGGATGGGTAAATTAGTGGGATTGGAGGGTTTCGGAAGCGTCTTACACAACCGGCCAAGTTATCTCATTTCGCCAATATTGGCCTTGAATCCCTGGGTCTGTAAAGTTGGTGACCTTCGACGAACCCACGTTGTGCCCATGCTAGTGATTTTGGAGCCTGAATGCAATCGTGATCGTTTGTAGACCTACTTCACAGAGTCGATTTCTGCCCTTCAAGAAGCCGACTAAGCGACGGGGCGACGGCTAGGTCACCTGTCAATGCCAGTCATGGCAAACTACGGACTGCGGTAGGCTTGTAAGGAACTCCCATTCCTGGCAACGATTCACCAACACAACAGGCTCCTACACACCGGTTCCCAGCGGCTTGCGAGGGAAGCATGTCAGTAGGACCGTCTAACTCAGCCGAACGGCCTTGTCAAAGCTATGAATGAGAAAACCATACTTCAATGAGACTACTTCAACATGCCCGAAGCAGGAGATTCCGAAAACCCAACCAAACTTCCCCGTCAATACCACAACCCAACACATCGACCAGACTACTACTGAATTACACATAGCCAAAGCCAGCAGGTGACTCACAAGCCAACCTGCTTTCCCTTAAAAACACAACTCGCGTTGCTCCAGCCCCTCCGCCTATCTATTTACCACCCGTCTGCACCATGTCACCGCCCAAGATGCAATGCTCGATGGCCGAGTGCAAGGTCCGACTCGCCCAGACCATCGCGGGCTCCTGCGACCACTGCAGCAAGCACTTCTGCAGCAGGCACCGCTTGCCGGAGGACCACCAGTGCAGTGGGCTGGAAAAAGTGGGTGGCCCACCTTCCCATGCTCTCTGCAGCAGGGCTCAGCTAATTCGTTTGCCCAGTGCAAAGAGGAAATCCACAAGCGCAACATGGAGGAGCTGTACTCGCAAGCGACGCCCAAGGCGACGCGCTATGTCAGGGACCCATGACGTTACCTGCTCGGCTGATGTGCTGGGAGGAGCTGGAGCAGTGGAGGAGGGCAATTTCAGCGGAAGGTCTATACGGACCAAGCACAAGGATTTTGGGTCTGGTGGACTCACCCGGCGATAGACGGAGGGAGCTGTGCCGGTGATGAACACCGTGTAAACACCATCATGGTCAGGGTTCCCTCCCCATGGGCCATGAGAGGAGGCGTCTCAAGCAAAAACGCCATCATACATTCGCCCAGATGGGCGTGTCCATTGTTCAGTATGGTCGTCAGTAACCAGCACCCTGTCGCTGTCAGCCTCGTGCCTCTTGTCCTCATGTGGCTTTTCCACGGCGACTCGCAGATCTTGCTGCACTCGCCGACTCGTCTGCCTTGATACCAGGTGCTGGAAGACCGTTCAACGCTTGGTCTGAGACGACGTTTCGTCACACTATCTCCTCGCCTTCGACTTTCACCATCTTCTCATCTTCTCCCGTCTTTACCTCTACTGCCAGCTCCCTCCCCTTTCTGCCCTGGGCCACCTTGCGCCTGTCCGCGGCTTTGCACAACCCATCCAGTCCCAACTGACAGTCACCACATCTTCTCCCTACAGGCGCGCACACCGTCTGACCGAGCCCAACAAGCAGCCAGTTGATTTCATGCCACTTTTCCTTGGGCAGCCAGCTTTGCAGCGCCATCCTTGTCTCCTCCGGGTTCCTGGTCTTGTGCCAGCCCCACAGATTCGTGATCCGGTGGACGTGAACATCCACGCCAATGCCCTCGGTCCGGCCCCAGGCACTCGACAGGCACAAGTGGGCCATCTTCGGACCCACCCCCGGCAGGGAGACCAGCCCCTCGAAGGAGTCCGGGATATCGCCACCCCACCGATCCCTCAATATCTCGGCCGTCTGCTTCAGATACCTGGTCTTGTTGTTGTGGAACCCCACCGCCCAGATCATGTCGTTCAGCGTCTCGGGCGCCACCGCCAGCACGTTCTCGAGGCACAGCCCCGCCGCGGCGCCCGCCTCGCCGGCCGGCAGCTCCGCCTGCAGCCGCGCCATCGCCGCGGCGGTGGTCGTGTCCTTGGTCTGGCTCGACAGCATCAGCGCCACGAGCGTCTGGAAGCGCCGGTCGCGCGCGCCGGCCCGCGCGTCCGCCAGCCGCTCGCAGCCCA
>JASMMZ010000012.1:8073908-8164614 GCA_038502455.1 Anisogramma anomala | reverse complement strand
GATGGTGTCCTCGATGTCTGGTGGGGCGATGCTGGTGGGCTTTGCGTCTGGATCAGTGAAGGCGAATTGCGACATGGACGCCTTCGTTATGCGCCGTAGGGGTGTTGGGGAGTCCATGGTGGCCAGAGAATTCTTTACCGCCAGCCTAAGCAGCCGCAAGCTCATGCAGAATTCTCTTTGCTGGTTTGGCTTTGCTGATAAATATCGCGGTGGTGAAAGGCCAACGGACGACGTTTGGTTCGAGTTGGGCTACTTACTGCTAGTGTGAAGCAGCAAAATCCCTGACAGCCCTTACCTCACTCAGTACCTCAGATGTCCATGTTGGGAAACCAATTGAATTCAGCGAGTTACGGTGGCGGCTAGATTGGGTGTGGCGCAGCCTCGCTCACGCAGCCCCCCCAGCCCCAATTCCCAACATTGATACCTCCATACCCCCTCCCTACCCTAGGCCTGCGAGACTGCGCCACAGCAAATTCACTAGCCACCACACTCGCCTCATGTTCCTGCAGGATAGTGGGGGTCCCATCAGCATTCTGGAGACCCATCTCCCGAGCCACCAATTCATGAAAGCACACAAGTCCCCCTGGCCAAGGCGTGCCCAAACTCCGCCAGCGCCGCCAGCACGGCCGGGCGGCGCGCTGCTGCCCAGGGCGGCGGCCGTGCAGGACGCGTGCAGGGCCGACGACGATGGAGAGGCGGAGGCCGGGCATCGACCACACGCAGAGAGGTGCCAGGCTTTGGACGGCGGGACAGTGGAGTGGGTGACCAAGACGTTCGCGGATGATTTGAAAATGCACATGAGGATTTCTCGACGTGGCTTACTTGGAGACTTCTCTCGACAATCTTGGCTGGGTTTCTGTTTCACGGGTTCAGAAACGTGGCTGCCTGGGTTGTGAATTCCCTCCCGCCTCACTAACAATGGAGGTTTTTGGGCACTGCTCGGCGAAATACCGGCGAAATGAGGCGGGAGGGCCAATTCTAGCGGCGTGGGGAGCCGCTCCTTGACATATCAATCAATATACTGGAATCCATACCTTTCCAATCACGAACCGGTTCAGCAGCCGTTTGATCCAGCAGCCACCCAGCCATTCCCCGTCAAGAGCCATTTTGTTTCGTTTCATCCGTCTTCCACCTGATATCGACAGGGCTTTCGTCCAGATGGTTCCCGGTCTAAGTCCACGCATATGCAAAAGTTCAGAGGTGCGAAGCCCAGGACGTCTCACCTGATCGTGTGTCCGGCCAAGGCTAGTCAGCATGAACTTGCACACCGAAAAAGCCGAGGGAAGAACAACCATCGCCACGCACGCGTAGTGATGGTATGGCAGCCCCCAAACCTGTCCAATAAGCCGTTTGGCACCCTCGACGATATGGCACTGAGCCTCAGGTTGTATGCAGATCCACTATACATAGGTCACAGGTACACGAGCTTGACGTCGGCTGCTGCTCTGCAGACGATCTGGGTGGCAATGCCGTTGTCGTTGGTGGGGCACACGACCAGTCAACGCCGTTGGTGGTAGGTTACTTAGTTCTGCTTCGTCGGCTCCGGTTCTCCTGACGAGCACCGCGGCGGCACCTGTGGCCCCAACCCGGCCGGGGGGGTTTTGCGAACGAGAACCGTTCGAGGCCATGTATTGCATGCCGTCCAGACCACGTTGAACCTGCTAAGCGTTCGCGTACGGAGGTGACCTCCAGAATATCGCAACAAGAAAGAGTGTTTGAAACCGTCGCGTGGCCCGGCTAACGCTACTCGGGCCTAGCTGTGCTATAATTGATACCCCGGCTTTTTGCGGCTCGACTGGACGAAAAGATGGCAAGGTTCCTTACCAGCCTCACTCCAGGGTCGTCGACGTGGGAGCCGCACCCGCACCGCACCGCACCGCACATCAGAAGTACAGTCGAAGAAAATACGGATATCATGTCACCGGCCTGCATCATCGCGCAGACGGCCTCGCCCTCATTTCTAGCCCAGATGGTGGAGTTACTCCCGAGGAGGTGCATACTTCTCGATATGAGTCCGTGTCATCTCGAAGCTTAAGTTAGATTGTAAAGCCGCCGTCCGTCCGCCCTCTATTTACTTTTCTTGTTTCCCGCGACCGGCCGCCCCACTTTGGGTAATCGAAGACAGCGCCAGTGTGGCCAAGGCGGAGATCTCCATGTAGTTCGCCAGGTAGCCCCTTGTGCCTTTCCGGAGTAGTGCATTGAATCGACGGCACGTTCTGGGACCAGCCTTCGCTCGAAAAGGCTTCGGCTGCTGCTAATATTAACGACGTCGAGCACGCGCGGATGCCATAAGTTGCCCCGGTGTGCCCAACACATAGATCTAGCCATCTCAGTTTCAGTGCACTGTTTGTGCTTCGAAGGCTACCGGCCCCTTCTTCTGCGGTTCTTGTTCAGCTGAGTGTGATAGCACTTGGCTGTTGTTCCAGCTCGCGCAGTCCCTCCCGCCCGGCTTCTTCTGGACAGGACAGTCTCGCGCCGCCAATCTGCACAGAGCTGAAGAACTCAACATGCCTCGCCCTCGATTGAGCAGCCGGATGGTACGGAGTCGCGATGGGACGAGCGAGGGCCCTGCCTTGACTGCGGAAGGGTTCGCGATCCGGAACTTTGCGCGTGAGAACGTGCTTTCGACGACAAACGTTCCATCCGTTGTGCGGGAGGATAACGCTAGTGTTGGCGCCCCAGGTGGCGACAGCCCGCCGACAGCACCCTCAGCACCCTTAGCACCGACAGCACCCGCAGCACCCTCAACCTCCGTATCAGTAATTTTACAAATAGTTTGTGAGGAAGCACCCCCGTGACAAGCGCCCCGTCCGAGCCACCGCTGACCCCTGGCTAATAGTTGGCGTCTTGTTCGTCATCTGCATCATCACGGTTGTGCTGTGGCGGAGGAGAAGTCGCAAGCGCAATGCCCGCGACCGCATCAAAGTCAGGCACCTCTCCCAGATCGGGCCGCCGAACGGTCTCGCCCCGGGCCCAGCCGGGAAGCTTCCACCGACGTACCAGGAGGCACTGCAGTCTCCCGTCTTCACGGAGTCGAAGGTGTCTGCCCGCGGCCATCAGCGGCACGTGTCCGAGGCAGAGCTGCTGGACCAGTGTTGGGCCGCGGTCTACGAGACCGAGCACGGCGCCCCCCACCACGATGCCGGAAGCCCGCGAAGCAGCACCGGCGCCGCCGCGCCCGCCGCCACGCCGGCAGGGCCCGGGCCCGCGAGCCCGCCGCCGCCCCTGCCCGCGGCCCAGCCCGCCCAGCGCCGCTCCGTGGTGCTCCAGTGGTTCCACAGCAGCAGCAGCAGCAGCAGCAGCCAGCGCGCCCGCCGGCTGTCCGGCGCCAGCTCCGGCTCCGACTCCGGCTCCGACTCTGGCTTCGGCTCCGGCTCCGGCTCCGGCCCGCTCTCGGCCCATCCTCCGTCCCAGCCCGCGTCGCCCTTCCCACCACCGCTGTCGCCGCCGCCGTCCGCCGCCCTGCCGGCGCTTCCGTCGCCCAGCTACTCCTCGGGCGGCCGGCCCTCGCCGCCGCGCGCCATCCGGGCCTCCATCCCCCACAGCGTGCTGTATCCGCCGCCGCTGCAGCCGGCGCCGCCGCGGCGCCGCCGGCTGGGCGAGGCGCCGCCGGCGCCGCCGGAGGGCCGCGAGAGCAACGGCAGCATCATGGACTTGTACGGGGCGGCGCCGTGGAGGACCCCGACGCCGCTGCCGCACAAGGACGTTGCGGAGTAGGCGCCGCCACGGGGCGCAGGGGCGGACGACGTCGGTCCGGTGGGTGTACAAGCCACGGTGGCAGGGCTCGGGAGACTTGTTGCACTGGTTGAAATATCATGGAGTGGACTCTGTTGAGCATGCGACATTCTATGAATAATTGGCTATTACTTAGTGCCTCTACCATGCTACCTGAAGCAATGCAATTTCCGGGAGAATCGGTCTCACGTACGCCATGCATGAATGAATGAGATGGGCATGACCAGTCAATTGACTCGTGGAGTGACCACTGTGACTTTAAGCCCCCAACCTTGTGTTGTCAGATCTTGAACCGGTCACATACATTTCAACTTCATGACCTTCGAAAATGGAAGAAGTCTGTTCAATGGCAATGTGTAGTATGAAGTTGGTGTTGGATCAAGGGAGTTGTTAGGTCATATGACCCAAAGTATAGTCTATACGGCGACCTTGATGAGTAATCGGCTCTACTAACAAACCCGTTAGTGAAGGTTGGTAGCATGGAGGATCGAGATGCATACCAAGTATGACTTACACTAGGGAAATGGCTACCCGAGGACATAGGATGAATGTCTGGAGGATAAGGGAAGACCCGCGGGCACTAGTTAAACTAATTAACAAACAACAATACAAATCCGCCCCTCACCCAAATACCCCTCCAAATACCTCCCCAAATACCCCGCTTCCAGAGTCCTCAGGGGTGAGGGCGTTTGCTGCGCCCGCGGACTAAATTGTGTCGTTCGCAATCGAAGCGGAAGCCGTAGGAGTGTCCGCGACCACCGGTAGAGCCATGCCCTCCGTAACAGCAGGAGTGTTGGGGGGGCGGAGTGAAATGCTCGTCGGCCACGGCCCACGGCTTGCGTTGTCCCTCCACAACAAAAAGGACAAAGGCGGTATCGGCGTTCCGGTGGTCACCTGATCTGTATCCTTAGGGAGAGCGGAGACGGCCGTAGAGGCAGTGAAGTCGGCCGCAGCGGAGGCGACCTACCTCGCGTGTCGGGGTATAACAACCTCCCCAACTATGGCAGAAAGCACAACGGCGGCCGCGGGAAAAAGAAAGACGTCCTTGGTAGCGTGGTGTCCGTGTCGGCGGCGTTGGTAGTGGCGACGGTGATTCCAAGGAAACAGGTCTTGGGGGACCGCCGGGGGGGCCATGAGGATCGTAAGGGCCCACGGGACAATCCTCAGCGGAGGAGGGGTTCTTCCAGAAGCCCTTGCAGTCTGTGTCTACCCATTGAGTGACAGCGTCGACAACCGGAGAGACGGCCAAAGGACGAGAAGCATAAGACGGCTGTACAACCAAAAAAGCACATGGGTCAGCCAGACGGCTTGGCAGAACTGATTAATTTGCTCCACGGAATGCTAGTCGATACAAGAGGATCATCTTAGGAGACAACAAGTTCACCATCGCAGCTCCCATTCCAGTCAGTAAACCCGCTCCAGCCACCACAGCTCAACGAAAAAAAGGGGGAGGAAAGCAGGAGACCACCAGGCAGCTCAGACGTCACAGCGGATGACCTCAACGGGCTGAGGCTCTTTCAGCTGGAGGGCGCGGACGACGAAGCCGTCTTCCTGCCCCTCCTTGTAGCTGTAGACAGGAAGTCGGTCCCAGGGGTACACGTTCTTCATGGCCAGGCAGCGGACGTACTTCCCGTACTCAGTGTAGTACTTGATGTACTCGACCACCTCGTCATTGTGCTCTGCATTTGCACAGGACAGTCAGTGAGGAATCGAATGGAAAGCGAAGGGACAAGTCAGTGTTAGGGAGTTTGGAAAGTGACCTACCAATGTAATGCTCTGAGCCATCAGGCCAAACCTTTTCCTCGAACAACAGACCCTTCTTGTCGAAGAACCTGACGAGAATGTGATCCTTGGAGTCGCCTTGGCCACCACCATCATCGCCATAGCCATCGCCGTCATCATTGCCATCACCGGGACAGTTCTTGTCTCTGCCCGGGTAGCAAACGTACTCATCCCCCCCATCTGGCTTGTGAGGAGGGTATCCCGGCTCCTCAGGAGGATAGTATGGAGCGTGAGGAGGATACTCCGGCTCCTTGGGAGGATCGTATGGATCGTGAGGGTATTCCGGCTTCTTGGGAGGATCGTATGGATCGTGAGGGTATTCCGGCTCTTCAGGAGGATAGTGTGGATCGTGAGGAGGATACTTTGGCTCTTCAGGAGGATAGTATGGATCGTGAGGGGGATATTGGGGCTTTCCGTATTCAGGGTTCTTCCGGTGGCAGTCATAGTCGTAAGGCCTGCAATAATCGTCGGGGGGCTCGTGTCGGTCTCTGCAATTCTCATCGTAGCGGCCATCGTACTGGGGGGGGCAATAATCGTCTCTGCGCCTCTTGCGGTAGCAGGAGTTGTCTTGGCGGCAGTCCCGATACTTGCCGCAATTGTCTCCATCATAGTAGCACCTGTCGAAGCACTTTCCGTAACTGGGGTTGTAGTTCTTGCAGCTGCCGCAGTAGTCATCGTAGCTGTCACAATCGCGGTAGCAATTACGATCGTCTGCGCTGCTTGTTAGAGTCTTGCTGTGGCTCCTGAAGTGATGGAGCCTGGCGAGAGAAGGGCATATTTCAACGTGAGGAAAGATCAAGATGCTCGAGCGAGGAAAGGATGGAACGTACAC
This sequence comes from Anisogramma anomala, assembly GCA_038502455.1. Classification (NCBI taxonomy): domain Eukaryota; kingdom Fungi; phylum Ascomycota; class Sordariomycetes; order Diaporthales; family Gnomoniaceae; genus Anisogramma; species Anisogramma anomala. Next base: position 8,158,265 of record JASMMZ010000012.1, on the reverse strand, counting down.
GGATGACAATAGCGGTAGAAATCCCACCAGCGCTTGTAGCAGTTGAAGTCGCTGTATGGGTTGCAGGCAAAGTCGTACTCGTAGCCACTGCCGAGGGCAGCCAAGGCGGCGGCGGCAGTCGGGCCAAAATCGACGTTGGGCGTGGTGTCCAGGTCGAGGCTGGTGTTGACCACCTTGGCGGTTGCAGAAGACGGGTCAGGGTCACGATCCGCGAGAGGAACGGGCACGGGGAAGTTTGGGGTCAACAATGAGAAGAAGGAAGGGCGAGGGAGGGAACGCACAGCTGCTGGAACAGGACTGGCCGGACTGGCCTGGGTCACGCCGAGAAGGAAGGGTGTGACGGCCGCGACGGTGGCCTTGCTGAACATGATGACTGCTGTGATGGGTGACACGAAGGGCGTGTGGTGTGGTGGTGAGTTGGTGTATAACAGGATAAGCGATGCTGGCGATGGTCCAACTTGCCAAGACAGTGGAGCGAATGATGTGGGTGGGATGAAGAAGAGACGAGAGCTCGGGAACAGCTCGAGAGGAGATGGGCATGGCGTGTTTGTTGATCCCAGTGTCCGGTTGCGTTCCTTCCTCCTGGCTTCCTCCTGGCTTCCTCCTGGCGAGCATCATCTGTTGGCAGGTGCATCTGTGCCTTGCTTGGTGGGGGCCTTCTCTCGCGCGAGCAAGAAGCCAGAACCCGTAACAACTCACCTCACATTGTCACTAGGTGAACAAGGAGCAGTTCCACGCAGGCTGGCCCCACCGAAAGCCAAGTCGACTGGGCCCTCCTCATCAGAGGCCAGGTCGGAGGAGGAGGAGGAGGAGCATTCGGCTATCAGACGCGGAGCCGCCCGGGGCATCGGGACCGGCTCGAAGGGAGAAAAAGCCAGGCAAGCGGCAAGCCAAGGCTATCTTCTTCGAGAAAGACACATGCCCCTCCACCAAGGCGGCAAGGGGAGAGGTAAGGTCGTCCATAGTGTAGAAAATAGGGGTAATGTGTATGATATTCAAACCTAGGAAGGTTGATGGAGGGACTGTTAGGTCTTCTATATAGACGCTCTGAACAGTCACAAGCCACACTCTTTGGGCTGATACGTTAGTTGTAAATTGTGTGACGGAGTTGATCAAAGCTGACGGTTAGCTCATTTTCAACACATGTGAGTGAGAACGCGCAAATGATGTGTCAAGGATTGGGGGCGGATCATTGGGGATGACACGGCGGCGATGCCCGAGCAAGACGTGTTTGAGGCAGCCTTCAATGGTTCGAGGCAGGCTGCCTGGGACGAGGGCCCGGAGCTAGGCCATCGAATCTTGCATAGCTATACAGGCGATAGACATATTACACCACTAGACCGGTATTGTATACTACTTGTGTTGGTAGGACTTTAGACGTTGCAACGTTGTCGATTCGAATTGGTCGAAGTAACAGTAGTATTGCGTGGTCAAGTGGTGGATGGATGTATTGTTCTAGGTCTGGCAGACCGTTAACCGGTCTGTACACTAATTTGTATGGCTAATTGCTTAGCCCGTGCCCTAGTATCAAGTGGGCGTATACTGTACTTGACTTTATAGTAGACCCTCAAAACAATACACTCAACTTGGAGTTAGTAATAGTTAACTTTATTGTTAGTAAAGTTGACCTACTGTATTGTAATTACTATCATTCCAATACTGGCTGCTTTTTGTTTTGTGCGCGTACGTTAGTGTAGTCAACCAATCGTTTTCGGTTACCACTAAATTGCCTCCTCGTCAACCAGCTAGACCCTTATCAATTTCGTACCAAAATTGGTTTTAATTAACTTATTTCGTCCCACGATTTTGAATTCCGATTTCATTAACTTCCATAAATAAGTCTTTCGCCACGGATTAATACAAACCTATAACTTAATTATGTTGATTATTTAAGTTGCTAGCTTTGATTTCCTGTCAGTCTTTTAGTTTACCAAAGTACCTTTGTTTGCCGGCACGTGATTCAACCTTACCAGGTGGCCTATTAATGTAATCCTTGATCCGTATAATTAGATTATTATTATTTACAAATTTTTTCAAAGCCTTCTTTAACATTAATTTCATCATAATATTAGTCGGATTGTTTTTATTATTAATTTATTTGAATTTTTGAATATTCCTACCTTTGTAAGTTTTACGAAGTATTATTCTATCGATTATTAAACTTTTTTCGCTTATAGTTCCGAGTTTCGAAAAGCAGTCGAATAAATTTCTCGACTTGATATAAATTATTACTGGGATTAAAGAAATCTCGAGTTAATTGGTAACTATAGTAAGTGTGTCCTACATTATTATACCTATATCGAAAACGGTTATTTTACCATAAACCTTTGAAGCTAATACGTGTGAAGTAATCCTTTTACACTTGAAAAAAGTTTAATAGATTATGTTTCTGGTAATGTTAAACTGGTTCCCTTGTAATCTATTTTTGTAAACGATTATCATAAGAAATCCAATTTATAACGATGAGTGTTGGTAGGTCTTAGACGTTGCAACGTTGTCGATTCGAATGGTTCTCTTCGAAGTAACAGTAGTATTACGTAGTTAGATGGTGGATGTATTGTTTTAGGTTTAGCAGACTGCTAGCCGGTCTATATTGTAATTTGTATGGCCAAGTGCTTGGCCCGTACCCTAAAGTAAAGTGCAGCGTACTACACTCGACTTACACCTAATGTGGTAAGTCCGCATAAAGCAATACACTTGCAGTACGGTCAACTTTACTGCAAATAAAGTTGACCTACTGCACTGTATGCAATACCATTGTAATACTGTTCCAACACTAGCGGCTTTTTATTTTGTACCTGTACGCTAGCATGGCTTGCCATCAATTGGTGGCAACCTCTGAAATCCCTCCTTAATCCATAAGCCAAACCCCTGTCAATTCCGATTAATATGTATTGAAAATAACCTTAATCACGGCCCTTTATGGCCTTTTTTCTCTACCCCTCCGAGGCTTCCGTTCCTTAAATCCTATGTACAAATTCTTTGCCATAGACCTACGCAAGTCAAATCAGGTACACCACCACTTACGTACCCTTTGCCAGTAATTTAAGCTATTACCATCGCCACTATTACCCTAGCGGTTTTCCGGTTTGCCAAAGCAATCCTTTACGTTACGTATTAGGCGATCCACATATCCCTCGATTCGTATAGTCAGCGTATTACTATCTACAAACCTTTTCAAAGCGTTATTAGGTGTAGTCTTAGTCATGGCATTGGCAGGGTTATCTTTTCCATTAATTTATCGTAACTTATCGATTTCCTGGGCTTCATATGCCTCCCTTAACGCTATTACGTCTATTATTAGGCGTTTTTTATTAGTCGTACTTAGTTTTAATAGGCATTTGTAAAGGCTCCAGAAATCGGTATATACACTCATAGGTATCGGTGGTAGACCCAGCTATTTGGTAATAATCTTTAATGTGCCGTTAATTACTATGCCGATATTAAAGCTTGTCATTATACTGTAGACTTTAAAGGCCAGCACGCTCTGAGTCACACGCTTGTACTAAATAGATGTCTAATATATAAGGTTTCCGGTGATCGTAAACTACCCTTTAAATCTATTCTCGTTAACAAGTATTATCAGGAAGCCGATTTGCGATGTAAGATGAGTATTATTGACAAACAACCCGTCCGTAAAGATTATTAGCTTCGCATTCATTAGATCTACATAAACTATGTTAATTCCTCTTTTCACGTGGTCCATTTGCCACTAAATCCGCATATTTAAGTTATTAAAGTCTTTGTTTTACGAGTCCTGTTTTTATGTCGTAATGGAAAGGTTGTACGATACTTTCGGTTGATATAATGCGGCGATATAGGCTGTACGGACCCTTTGCTTTAAGTATCTTTATTCCCTTGCCTCGTTAGCCTTATCCATAATCTTTAGGCTTATAATTTACCCCTTTTGGTGTAGGCTAATATAAGTGCCGCTTTTAGCCTTAGCATTATACATGCGGAGTACCGATCTATTAAAGTTAAGTTGTATACCTTTAGCTAACGTTTCGACTAGCTTTTACTTTTAAAGGTCTGACTTCTCGATGGTACGTTATTTCGCCGCTACAAATTCAATATCGTCGAGGAAGAGGGTATCGTTAGCTTATATACCTACGATACCAAAGTTTTTACCCTTTATAATTAATAGACACGAGTTAAATGTTAAATTCTTTATTCCTAGCTTTTTTTTAAAGTATACCTAGTACGTTGAGAATTAATGAACGTTAGCTTTAGCTAATCCGTATAAAGGCTTGATATAATATATTATCGTGCTAGCCAGAAACTTGTCCCTTAGTTTTAATAGTAGTTCCAACAGTATAATCCACTAAAGATCGGTAGCAGATTACGTATACGCTTATATAATGTCTCGGATATTAAGTGTGAATTGACCCTTTATGCCAGTAGTTAAACTAGTAGTAATAGTAACGATTAAATACCAGCTAATCTTTTGGATTATAAGCGATTAAGTAAGGATTCAGTCTTTATTGTTATTACCGTATCTTTAGGCGATCGGCCGTAACTTTTCGTACGGCCGGTCTGTTGTTTTGCCTTTAATTTCGTAAAATATCCTCGACTTAAAAATAGTAATATTTTAGCCTTTAAATTAAGTTGATAATACAAATTATATAACCCCCTATAATAAAAGGCCGTTAATTTCCACTTGGTTACTTTCCTTAAAACGTTTACCCATTGTATTGATAATACCTTCGGCGTGTAGCTTAAAGGTAAGTTTTCCGTTAGACTTCTCCTTTTAAAACACCTACACTGTTGTATATACCCTGCCAGGTTTATAGTTTTTATCTTTCTTCTTTTTAGTATGTATCTTTATTTTAGGTGGTCTTTTACGCTGTCGGAGTTTTATCGGCTTATTAATAGTCGGTTCGGAAGGGTTTTATTAGCTAATTCGTTCAGCTCGGAGGTTGTCAACGTTAAGATCTTTATCAAACTTAAGGGGTCTTTTGTATAGCTTAACTTATATAGCTCGGAAAGTTACGGGGCCGTTAGTAATTTTAACCATTACGTTTAAATTTGTGATATTTAAGATCTAGCATGGCTTATCCCATTTACCTGGCTTACGTTACGTAAGGACTCTATTTCAAAAGGAGCGTAAAAGTACGTCTATTGTTAAAGGTCCGTTTTTGGTATTAAGGGTATTATTAACTTAGCAACGTGCTGATTCCTTCCTTAGTTACTTTATTAATTTTCTGTAAGCCATAAAACGCTTTTGGGTGTTTCACGAGGGTAACGACTCAATTATTATATATGAGTAAGCTTTAAATACCAGTAAAATTGGTACAAGTCCGTTAAGGCTAATAGTATTGTTAAGACCTTTTACTTCTATTTAAAAGCGTGCCTCTTAACTTGTAAAGCTTTCGATTTCCAATATAAGGATATCGTAAGTCTTTTATAGGAGTACGTATAACTTTTTAATCTTACTAATATTCTAGTAAGCTTTTACAGGAATCTGTTTAAACTAAATTTCTATTAACTTTAAATTAGGTTAACACTTCATCGTAGTAAATTTGGTGTCGGTATCGTAAATTAATATATTTGGTAGATTAAGGTATGTATTAATTTATAAAGTACGTAGTATTTCCTATGTTTTCTTCACCGTAATAGTTTTAAGGAAATTAGTGCCATAAAAGGCTGTAGCGGAGTCTACGACATATAGTACTAGTTTACCGTCTAAATAAAACACGGTTGTAAAGATCTTAGAGTTGAAGTTTTAATTTTTCTTTAACGTAAATTTAAACTTTAAGGGGGCTTGAGAGTATATTTAGTAGTAGTGGCAAAGACGTTTAACTGTCTTTAGTGTTCGCAAATCTATATCTTCATAAACAGTTATTTTTAAGACCTTGTAAAGCCTATTAGTTGCCGGGTGGTTAAACCTACGATATAGTTAACGAAGTTTTACCTCGGTTAAATTTAATACTATTGCCTCTAATCCTGAAAAATAGAACCAGAGATATCCCTACTTAAGGTTAAGTGAAAACCTTTTACCGGTTTTAATATATATTAGGTTATTAGTCTAAATATTAACGTTAACGACGAGGTTTTTTATGTCTTTATAGGTAAAAGAGAAAGGGAGTAAGCGATTTTAAGATATGGAAAACAATAAGGTTAATAACAATTTTCACTGTCGTCGATTCTAGTAAAGATATCTTTTCCCTAAGGACAAAGCCAACTTTAGCCTTGCTATTATCCGTGTGGTTAAGTTTCGTAACAGTATCCATATTTTTTCGTAATGTAATATATTACGAATGGCCTCATCTTAAGCATTGTATTACCCCCGTATCCAATATAATCCCCTAAAAGACTTGTTCCGCATACTGGTCTTAAATAGTAAAGAGGTATATAGGGATAAGGTCTTTATCGTTATGACGGCGATCGGGGTCTTTACCTATAAGACAGTATAGAAATACGTGGTCGGCTAGTTATTACGTAGCTTCTGGGCTAGTACTGGTATTAATACTGGTATCTTCGTATCAGCCGATAACCTTCGGCTTATTTTCCCCCTCTTTGACTTTACTTCTTTTAAACTACGTAACACGCTTTATATAGTTCTATTTTAAAGTAAAAGAGTATTACGTATGATATATATCCTGTTTTACGTTACGCTCAGAGGCAATATAACGTGTTAACCAGTAGTTCTACTTATCTTAAATCCAATATCTTTTGGCGTTTAAGTTGAATTTGCTTAGCTGATTTAAAGTTTTTAAGAAAGATGAATACTCTCATTCGTAGGTAGAGGTCCGAACCCTTCATTAACCGTACTTGCTAGGTCGTCCGTACCATCGATTAATGTAGTATAAATTGGAAGGATCTTTTTCGTCACTGAATTCCGGAGCTTGTGGGTACATATTAGTTGAGCCGGAAATTCGAGCAGTTACGGTTGCCAACGAGGAATGGAGTTGGTCAAAAAACCCTTCGTAGGTGGTATTAAGGCATTACAAGGCATATTCAAACTCTTTATAACCCGTAACTATTTACCGAACCTGTTAGTGTAAGGTGCTTTCGCCAGTTCCTACGTTCATTATTACCTATTGGCAAAGAATCAATTTATTAAGCATATAATTCAAAAGGTTAATTTTACTTTCCGACTCTTTTTTATAATTCAATATATAGGATCACTTCATAATATTCCAATCTATATAGTACTAGGCGAGGTTAACATCGTATTTGAAGTGGCTCTTTATACTATCGTAGATTTCGCGGAAAGAGGTACAATTCGTAAGGTATCGGAGGTAGTAGTCTTTAGCTTAACCGGTAAGGATATTAGGAAATAAAGAGTGAAAACTTAGCAACTTAACTTTTATTTAGCGGAAGATATTAAAGAATAGGCGCAACTTGACGTCGAGGAGGTTGTGCAACTTACCGTTATACTTCTCTTTACCTTCATAAATCTTAACGAAAGTGGTAATTACCGTACAGTCCGTATCTTCTATAGGGATGCGTCGAGGGAGAATTATGATATACTAGTTGTAAGAACCTTCTTTACTTAGCTGGGGAAAAGACTAAGGTTACTATTAGTGCTAATAAGCAGAATTGTTAACTTTAGCCGAGTTTAAAGGGAAAAAGCTAGTAGTTGTACCCATAGTTGGCTTACATATAAATACGGTCCTTCCTTAACTTGGCTATTAAAACTGGACGTGTTAAGGAGCTTAAGGGAAATGAGCCTAATGCTATTCGCCATAGGAAGGTTAATAGACTTAATGTTATTCGCCGTGGAAAGGTTGGCGATAATCATATTGGTATCAAGGGGTTCGACGAGGTTCCTAATTAATAGACTAATGGATCTAAAGGCTTAAGGGGTGTAGATTCACTAATTCCTTTTGGATAAGTCCTTACGAACATTTATATGGTCGTTATGGATTACTGTTTCCAGTAATCTCTTTACTCATAACCGAGGTCTATTAAAAGTCTTCATTTGTAACGTATTCGTAACGTAATTTAGTTAGGCTACCTTCCTTTCCTTTTTTCGCTTGGAGTTTGATACCTCGATTCACTAGGTTAATCTTCAGCCTCATTTTTACCTGCCTTTCCGCCTTTTTCTATATGTCTAAACTCTAGTTTCGAAACCATTCTTAAAAATCGTCAAAGGCTAGGGGTTTAAACCAGGTTCCAGTAGTATTTGTATCGAGAATAAATTAGCCTATAACGTTGGTTAGGTACTTTGGGGTAAAGTCTTTGGTAGCTTCGTTATACCATAGCTTTTCATTGCAATGTTTCTCGAAGATATTACCGAGGTCTTTAATTGCTTTTTTTCGTTCGGGGTTGTTAACAGCATTAATTCCAGTACGTTTTGAAGCCATTATAACGATCTGGCTAGTGTAAGGCTTAGTGGTGGTAGACTTAGCGATCTGGGGGCGTGGGGACTTAGCGTTTCAACGTAAAGTCGCGCGACGTGTCTTTTTTGGAGAGACTTAGTGATTTCGCTCGGAGCAGCGATCTTGACGATTGAATTGAGGTAGAATGAGTAAAAAAGAGTGAAGTATAGGCAGAGATTTTGGTGTAGGTAGTGCGGTTGTAGGTCGTTGTTGGTAGTAGAGGTTGTAGGCGAAGGTTACTTGTTGTTTGGAATAAGGACTTAGTTGTTTTTCTTACGATTTGTAGTAGTAGTATCTATAGTAGCAATTAACTTAGCCGTTTTCTAGTTTGCCGGTTTGGTAATTTTTAAGACTTTTAGCGGTTAATCTCAATGCTTTCAAAAAAGATTAATAAAAATTTCTTGGTACTTTCGAGTAAAGATACTGTCGCTTACTTATAAACTACCTCGAATAACTACATAGCCTATAAGTCTTCCCTACTTGCTGCCGCGAATAACTATACAGCGTATAAGAGTTCTTTATAAAAACCTTTTTTCTACCTTGCCTAACAAAACGTAACCAGAAATTTGCTTTCTTCTTCTACTTAGCTAATATATGCTTAACCTAATAAGTACTGATTAGTGTTAGTAGGCCTTAAACGTTACAATGTTGTAGATTTGAATGGTCTTCTTCGAAGTAACAGTAGTATTGCATGGTCAGATGGTGGATTTATTATTCTAAGTTCGGCAGACCGCTAGCCGGTCTACACTGTAATTTTTATGGCCAAGTACTTGGCATGTACCCTAGAGTGAAGTGTAGTGTACTGCACTCGACTTACATCCAATGTGGTAAGTCTGCACAAAGCAATACACTTGCAGTACGGTCAAATTTACGGCAAGTAAAGTTAACCTACTGCGTTGCATGCAATTCCATTGCAATACTATTCCAAAAATGAGTTTATATTATTGGTAAAAATGTCTTTTGTGGTAATTATCAAATTAACTCTTAACAAGTTAATTGGAGTTATATTAAATGCCCGGTCCGAATTCTTTATCAACCACTCTAACCTCTTATTCAATCGATCAAGGTTTTCATTAGTTAGGTTTTACGCTTATATTGCAATTAATTAATTGAAAAAAGCCTTCAATTAGTATAAAGTAGCGATGTGATTACCACATATGTATCATTTTCGATATTTTAAGCTCTAATTATATCAATATTATCAATTATAACCAATTCAACGCCTTAAACCTTCAGATAAAAATTGACTTAGGTATCGTTTATACTATATTTACGGATGAATAATTTGTCAAAATTTAAATGTTTATTTTTCGCTAAAATCGTGACTTGTTTGTGATTCCAGAACTTAAAATTAATTATAGATTATTGTCCGATAATATAAAATTATCAGTTTAGAAGAAAAGGGTATCACTAATTTATATAATTATTAGGCTAAAATTTTCATGTTACGTAAGTAGTAAATACGAATCGTAAGCTAAATATTTTATATTGGGTCTCGATTAAAAGTACGACTGGTAAAATATAAACTAACAAACGATTGTTTCAGCTAATCCGTATAATAATTTAATATATTGTTTAACTAACCCCAAAAGGTATTTGTTACGAAGTTTTTACGGCAATTTTCATAATTATATCTTCTATATATTCATTATTAATTATATACACACTTCGGTAATATTATGGCTATTAAAGATAAACTTCCAATTAGTTTTATCTAGTTAACGTTTTATTAAAACGACTATTAAACGTTATCTAATCTTTTAAATTGTTAAAGATTACGTAAATATTGAGTTTTTCCCTTTATTATCGTATCTTGAAACTACCAAACGTAGCTTTATGTACGGTAATCACGTGGTTCTACCATTAACCCTATATATAATCTTCGACTAAAATATTATGATATTTGGGTTTTGGAGGTTAAAATCTCGTTTGAGTACAAATTTTACAACTTCTTAAATAAAGAGTCTATGAATTTTGACCCTACTACTCTATTTAAAAGGCCTTCAAAAAATATTGATAATTCTATATTTCCAAAGCTTCATAACCAAATCTTAATTATCTTTTTCTTGTTTGTTAGCCTAAATAGTATTGTAAATCCGGTTCGATATGTATTTTTTATCCTTCATGTTCCTTATTTTTGCTAGTTGGCCACATTATCGACGTTTCATTGGTTTATCGATTACAAGAGAAAGGGGGTTTTATTGGCTAATTAGCTTATCTCAACTTTTCTCATCGCCATTGTTATCATTGTCGTTAGTCGTCCTAATATAAGCTTCAATTAAGTTATACGAAATGTTGTAAAACCATTCATAGTTTTAACAATTACCTTTGAATTAGTAATGTTAAAAATCTTGAATATTCTACCCTATTGAAATTGCTTTGGTTACAAGAGAATTCTATTTCACAAAGGCAAAAAATAAAAAAAAACGTCGATCGACGTAAAATTATTTCTGGTATTAAGGGTATTATTAACTTAACTCCATAACGATTTTTTTTTTCAATTCCTTCAAATTCTTACCATATTCTATAACCCCTTTTTAGGTACTCATAAATAACGTAAATTTACTCGTCAAACGAGAATATTGTCGGTAGGGTCTCCTCTTACTAAATATATGGATATATAATCATATCTATAGATATACTCTAAAAATCATAAAGTTAACACTTAGCCGTTAAGATCTACAATATCATTTAAATCCTTCACCTCCATTTGAAAACATACCCTTTAATCCATAAAGTTTACGATATTTAACGTAAAAATATAATATGCCTTGCGAATTAATATGTGTATCGTTTCGATCTTTCCAATACTTTAATAGGCTTTAATAGACACCTATTTATATTGAATCCTTATTATTTTCGCACCATCCAAAAACTTCATTATTATAAAGTTGATACCGCTTTCGTAAACGACAACGTTTGGTAAACCAAAAAAAAAATATTGATTCATAATATCCTTAATATTTTGCATGTATCTTTCAACAATAAAGATTTAAGGAATTTAGCTTCATAAAAAGAGGTTACGAAATGAACAATGTAAAAAACAGACTTGTTATCCAAGTAAAACACATCAACTAAAATCTTCGAAAGGCTTATATATACGTTTAGCAATAGTAATAAAATCATTCAGTAACTTTTAGAGTAAAATATTCCATATTTTTATATTTTGCAGACTTAAAGACTTCATAGAACTTATTGACAATGAGACATTTGAAACGACGGTGCAATTGATATATCTTTCACTCCGTTGAATTTAACCCCAATATATTTAAGCTTTGAAAATGACACTAAAAATACCCTTACTTAAAAATGAAAAGAAAGCTTGGACCGTTTTTAATCAATTCGTTAACTTTAACGTTAAAGTTAATGCCAAAGATCTTTATGTCTCTTAAATGAAAGATAAATGAGATAGAGAACTTAAAATATGGGACGTAATCGGCCTAATAAAAATTTGAACATTTATTGTTCCCAGTAATGATAGTTATTTACCAAAACCGAAACCAAATTTCACTTTTTCAACATCTCAACGATTAATTTCTGCGGCAATAATACTTTCTTTTTACAATAGAAAATATTATAAATAGCCTCTTATTAAGTACTTCATTACCTCTATATCTAGCATAATACCTCAAAACGTGTAATCCGCATAACAATTACGAAGGTTAAAGTTAAATAAAAGGTGTAGTACATATTGAAGGTAAATTTGGAGATTTTCACCACTTAAGCGGTACCAAAAAACGTAGTTAGCTAATAACTAGGCTGCATTAAAAACAGTATTTTCATATCACATAACTTTCTCAAATATATCGTTATCATGAACAACCTTTTCACCCTCGCAATATACTATATAATTCAGGTAATTATTCCCGGACACAATGAGATATAAAGTATAATACATTACATTTTTTATAACGCTAAGTCAAAAAGTAACGAATTAACTAACAATCAAATTTATTATTAATCCAATACATTTTACTATTATCACCACAATAACTTTTAGAGTTAAAATATTCGCTTGAATATAACTTCCGTTATCGACAATAAAAATATAGCTTTTAACCCGAAAACTTCAAACCAAATTTTGAACGCTAGGGTTTCCCTTACTTACAAATAATATAATATGTTATTACGTGATCTTTAACTTGATAGAGAAAATTATCAATTTAGAAATACATAACAACCGAATTTAGCGCGCGGATTATTATAATCGTAAATAAAAACTGTAATTAGCTAAAAAAGCCTTCAAAAATTGTGATTGAACGTTATAAAGCGTATTTAAACTTATTAACGCCAGTAAAAACTACCTGTAACTATTTGCGATGTATAATTTAGTCAATATGAATCTTTGTCATTTGTTATTAATATAATATCAACTTATAAAATATTTGGTTAAAATCATCTATTCGCTTATCCTCCTTATTCTTTTCAGCTATTATTGTTCTCCACCTCGTTGTAGCCCAATCCATATAATATCGTGCAAAGTGAACGTTATATTCAAAGTAACTTTTTATATTACTATGAATCTTTTGGAAAGTTTTTCCATTCGTTAAAAAACTAAGGTATTAATTTTGAACGTAACCTGTAGAAAATCCAAAAAACAATAAGTTAAGCCTAAAAGAAAAAACCTCCATTTACTCATAAATATTCAAAAATGGTATGATTTTCGTATCGAATAAATTGTAAAAATTCCCGTTATACTTCCTTGTATTATTTCAAATCTTGGCGAAATCTATAAACAGTTTATAATAAATATGAAATATCTTAACACATCTATGAGAAAGGTTGCAATAATGGTTCCAATCGTTAATAATATTGACTGCCATCAATTTAAGCTTTAGAACTACCGAGTCGCAATAATAGGGGTAATTGTTTATTACCTGAGCTAAAAGATAAAATCCTATAATAGTAAATGTAATAAACAAGCGTATATAAACTTACCTATTGTGGGAAACTCCATCTTAAAAGATTTAACGATATCAAGGGAAAATTTAAAAGGTTCGACGATTTTACTTAAATAACCGGTGGATAAACACCGATTATTTAAATAATAGTAATTGCAGTATAGTAATTCAACTTTACTTACAGTCAAGTTAACTATACTAACTACAAGTTGAGTGTATTGTTTTGTGGGTCTACTGTAAAGTCAAATACTGTATGCGCTCACTTCATACTAAGGCATAAGCTAAGCAATTCGCTATACAGATTAATGTGCAGACGGGTTGGCGGTCTACCAAACCCATAATAAAATATCTGCTACTTTACCACGCAATACTACTGTTACTTCAACCAATTCGAATCGACAACATTGCAAAGTCTAAAGATATATCAGGCAAGGCCTACCAATACTGATTAGTGATTATTAGGTTAAGTACAGATTTGATAAGTAGAAGAAGAAGCTACTTTCCAGTTATGCTTTGTGAAAGACCAAGGTAGAAAAAAGATTCTTTCGAAAGACTTCTACGAACTACGTCGGTTTTTACGGCAGGAAGTAGAGAAAACTTCTAGGTTATATCGGTTTTCACGGCGGTTTAGAGGTGGCGAATGTATTGCCAATTGACCAAAAACACCAAGAGATCTTCACAGATTGTTCTTAAAGACAAATGTTAATATTGACTGTTAAAAGTTTCAAGAATCATCAAGTTGGTAAACATCTAAGTTAGTACTACTACGGGTACTACTATTGCAAAAACGACTAAGTCCCATGGCCTACAACTTTTAACCATTAAATACAATTAATAACAACAATCAAAATTTGACTTTACCCTTTACACTAAGTTTTTCCTTTGCACCACTCTTTTTCCCCTACGTTACAATCGCCAATTAAATTATTAAGATCGTTACACCAAGTGAAATCTTCAAGTCGCAGTGAAAAAACCACGTTATGCAACTCTACGCCAAGTCGCTAAGTCTCTACACGACTTTACGTCAAAACACAAAGTCTTACACTAATTAAAACATTAAAATAGCTACTACAAGCGTTTATTCTAAAGATATTATCAACTCTGTTAGGAAACATATAATCAAAGCTTTTGGACCTATTTTCGCCAAGATTTCCGATACTGAACTATGAATAAAAATATTAATAAGTTCTAAATTAAAAAATACCTTACAAATTACATTGGTTAATAAATTTTTGTCATAAACCTCGGCGAAGATTTTGGCCGAGGTACTCGCACCTTCTAATATTTCCGTAAATTTTTCAACAATTATATAATTAATATATGAAAAATGATTTAATGTACGGTTAAGAATAAGTTGAGAAAAGAAGTTACTCAACGTAAGATTTACGTTTTAGAAAACTGTTGCACTTAGGTAGGGTACTAAACCCCACCTTCCTTCTCTGTTGTCTGTTGTTATTGTTGTTGTTGTTGTTGTACATACATACATACCTGCTGCAAACTCTGCAGCTAGACCTAAACTTAGCCTTTTTATCTTTCAATACACTGCAAATTATACCACTACCAGAAAAATCCAATAAATGGTAGCTGTAAATACAATTGATTAAGTTGAACTAGGCTTGATTTCTACCAAGCTTTAATTGACACCAGGCTTTCTTGCCGCCGTGGTTTGTAAAACGCAAGATCACAAAAAAAAATTACCAATCCCCTAAGCTATCAGAATTTTCGCCCTTTCCCCTGTCGGCCTGCCCTTTCCTTCATCTGTTTTCTCTTTTTACATTACTCTGCCTGTTTTTATAATGGTTTTCATGATGATAAAATAGCTATAAGTGTTGTTTATAAACCAGTTGTTTTCTTATATACCGTTGCGATGAAATCGAGGCCAATAAGACTTACTTTCCAGTCCAGATTCTTCCAGAACGTAATAACTATCTAGAATTTTACTACCTTGTCCCTCACTAGCTCCAGATCGTTTTTATACGCTAATACACACAATGTTTGGCAACGCTGCCTCTTTAAACAACAGTAGTAGCGGTAGTGGCAGCAGTAACGGAAGCAGCGAGCCTATTAACATTTACCTTCGCGAAGTCATCGATCGGCAAATTAACTAACGTTTTAAGGCTGTATATAAACTTCTAAATAGTTTAGATAAAAATATTCGCGAAATGAAGAATTAGGTAAAGAATTATATTAAAGTAGAAGTGGCTAAAGAGGTTGTAATTACCCTAGCTACTATACAGTGAGATTCTCCCCATTTGCCTTAGTTTCCCCGTCAAGGCTCCCATACTAGTAAGGAGAACTATTATCCCCATAATGAAAATGATTGTCTTCTTAAAAATGACTATTAAAACCTCGAATAAACTGTCGATCGCCGCCGCGAGTCTGAATTTCGAATACCCGATCGTCCCGAGCTCAAAACTCTCTGAGAATAAAATTATAAGTTACGAAAACGCGAAAAAGTTAATAAATGCGAGGTTGAAGAGCTAACTTCACAATACTAGGTAAAAAAGAAAAAGATGTTAAAACAAAATATATAGAGGGTTTTAACCTAAAATATCCTGATCCTTTGGATTTTAGTATTATAACTATAAATAAAGACGTTATCTTTACAGACGTTTTTTTTTAGCAATGGTTAGATAATTTTTACCAAAGTTAACTTTGACGTCTAAAGTTAATTGGTTAAATTTTTTTAACTCTAATTTAATGATCGGTTTTCTATTGATGAAATTTGAAGCTAATTTCATTTTACCGTCGTAAGCTATTCTTTCCCGGTTTCGCGGAAATTATGAATGCGTTTATAGCTAAATTCGCCATAGAAGTTAAACGACTTAGTAATAAAGATCGGAAATACACTTTTTGTCGCCGTAAATTGTAAAATGACGAGTACAGGTTAAAAATATATTCAAATGAAGATACGATACGTTAAAGATATTGGTACTTTAGATATGTATAATAAGAATTGACAAGGAGTTATAATTAATATTTGGTCCTTATTAAATATGAATACTTAGAAATACTTGCTTCCTCTTCGTTGAGGATATAAAATGCGTAAGTACATGGCTAATATTAAGGAAAATAAAACTACGTTACTTATGATGATAGAGCTTAATTTTCCCTACTATCGGCTCATTTTAAAAGGCGATACTATAAAGCGTTATAATTTTCGCATTAAACGCGAAAATACTCTTAAGAAGTGAAAAAAATACACGTTACTCCAATAACTGTTATAAAGTTTACAATCTAAGGTATGGTAGTTTATACAATAGCTACTAAAACCGCAGGTAACATTACTAGCACCGTAAAAATAGTTTTCGTTGGAGAGAATAAAATGAACGACCGCAAGATAGAAATCACAAAGGTCGAGATAATTATAAACGCCGTTGAGGTAGTTGTGAACGCCGCCGAAATAATTGTAAATGATGCCGTAATTGCGACCGTTACGTTTGTAATGTCTATTTCGATACTAACAATAACCAAACCTTGTTGTTTTCAGGAGCCTCTTTACGTTTTTCCTCCACGTATTCTGAAAAGAGTATTATAGGTAATGTAATCGATATACTAAGGTTAAGTAAGAAAACTTATGGTTGTTGTGATGAGTTTTTCGATTCGCGTAAATAGTTGTTTGTTTACCTGAAGAGCTGTTTGGATTACGGTATTGTTATTATTCGTATTATACGTAGGAATTTACGTTAAGCCGACGAACTTATCTTAAACGAAGTTATTATAGCTTATATTTTTAATAATGAGGCTATTTTAGCAATTTGTAGATATAAATACTTGTAAATTTCCGTACGTAGTCGTAATTATATTACGGATTAAAGCGAGAACATTACCATATACCTGAACAAGAGCGCAGGTAAATATCTCACGTAGTTAAGCTTACTCGAAAATTACTTTAGGACTTTATTACGTTTAATATATTAGTAAAAAAACTCGAAACAATGAGAGACATTATGAAACCCTTAATTCAACTGAAAAGTAAGGTTAAAAAAACCTTTTAAGATTTTGGCTACAAAATTAAGGGCTCATCTAAATTATCAAGTTAAACGGTAAAAGCCTAGGTTATGGAAAAACTAGATGCCAGTGCCCTCTTTATTAATAGTTAGCTAAAACTTCATAAAGTTAATGTTTTTATATCGCGAAATATAATCTTATTTCACGACAGAAAATTCGATATCTCATTTACTATATATGAAACAGCTACCATGATAGTGATTCATAAAGTAAAAAATTATTTTATTATAATAGTACAACCTGGATAAACTGTTCAGGTACCAGTCGAATATATTAACCTAGCTAAAAATCGTTAGTTTATGTTTACCTCGCAATATTTAGTCGACTTAATTATAACTATTAACATTCTCACGCTGTATATTATACAATTATATAATTGAATCGGAAAAATAGTAAAGATGTAGAAAAAATTCCAGATTCAAAACTACAATTTAATGCGAGAATTTATTTTATGTCCAAATAAATTGGAAAGGCGTATTACAAGACTTAACTGAAGCTAATAGGACTGTAATAATCTATTCATTAGTAACGTAATCTATAATAGCAACCTTGGGCGGTTATTAGGTAAACTTTGCGTTATTTATAGAATTCGATGATAATTCGCTAATATTAACGATAGAAGCCGAGTTCGAATTGAAATTTCCCGCGATATAAATAGTAAATGTTTTACCTAGTACTATAAAATTAAGCCGAATATCTATTAACTAGAAAACTAGTTTTCTATTAATAAACGTAATGGTTTACTCAATTAAAAACTCTTTTTATAAACCTGTAGAAACTATTCGCATAGTGCTTAAAATAGAAGACGAATTGCTACAAGTAATACCCAACTCATTCGGTATTAGAACCCTTAAATATATGATAATAGTTTAAATGATACGAAGCGCCTATATTAACGCGGCTAATGAAATTTAAGTATTCAAACTTAATGAAATTTACAAGTAATACCCTTATATATAAAAAACACCAGTTTAGTAAAGGTTTTAGAAAAATAGATAATAAAGGTACTATTGGAATAATACTACATGCAGTGCAGTAGATCAACTTTACTTACAGTAAAGGTGACTATACTAACTGCAAGTAGAGTGTATTGTTTTGTGTGGGTTTACTGTATTGAGTGTAAGTCTAGTACAATAGGCCATATTTCATAATAGGGTACGAGCTAAGCAATTGACCATACAAATTACAGTGCAGACCGGCTAGCGATCTGACAAACCTAAAACAATACATCCAACACTTGACTATATAATACTACTGTTACTTCTAACAATCGAATTGAGAATGTTGTAACGTTTAAAATCCTACCAACATTGATTAGTACTTATTAGGTTAAGTACAGATTGGCTAAGTAGAAAAAGAAAATACTTTTTGGTTGTTACGTTTTGCGTTATAGTTAGGGTAAAGGAAATATTTTTACGAAGGGTCTTTACTACTGTGTTAGTCCTTACGATAGTACGTAAAGAAGATTTTTAGGCTGTGTCAGTTTTTAAGGCAGACTAGAGGTAACGACGGTATTGTTATTAAAAACACCAAGAAATCTTTACGGATTCTGTTTAAAGAAAAACGTTGAGATTAACTATTGGAAGTCTTGAAGTTCGGCAAGTTGACAAACATATAAGTTAGTACTATGACGGGTGTTACTATTGTAAAAAATAAAAAACCGACTAAGTCTTATGGCTCATAACTTTTAACCTTCGCCTTTTAGTAACAATAATAAACAACCTCCTCCATTTCTCTTTACACCAAACCTTTGCTCTTAATTTACTTTTTTTACTTCCACTACGTCAATTTCATCGTTAAGTTCGCCACTTTAAGCGTAAATACCAAAAACCACCAAGTCGCGCTAAGAAAACTACGCCGCGCGACCTAACACCAAGTCTCCAAGCTTTCCACACAACTTCACACCAAAACACCAAGCCCTTAAGCCTCAGATGACTAAGTTACTCGTCTACTAAACCCTATATAAACCTAAAAATTAAGATATCACCTACTTAAGAGATTTAAAAAGGGATTGATACCTTGGGATCCCTTATTACTAAGTTATATAATAAAGACCTATAAGTGTAAGATGTTAGCGAAAATTCGACCGAAAAACACCTTACTAACTTCGTCGGCTATTACACTATTAAATATAGCAGCATTAATAACTTTGACTATATCTTTCGCAACTTCCGTAATTTTTTTAACGACTAAAATATTAATATGTAGACCTTAATAAAAAAAAGGGTTAAGTTAAGAATTAAGTAAAAAATTAAGTAACAAGGAGTCTATGTACCAGTGAAGGGTAATATAAAGTTGATACAAGAACTCTTAGACTTAGCTTAACTTGAGGAATGCCTTTAGGATCTACACTCTAAAGAAAAGGGTGTTAAGAAACCTTACCGCCATTTTACGCGATTCAGGGGACCTTTCCTTTACCTTTAGTTAAGTTAAGTCTCTTTACGCGTTGGCGATAAGGAACTTATGAACTTGCTCGATAGCCTAACACCTTTACGTAATAACGTAAAGTACTTTCTTAACGGCGGTAAAGTATGTAAAGTAACCACCATTAACACGGCCAGCGGAATCAATGTTGGCACCCTACACTAGTTAATTAGGAAAGATCATTAAGCCACTTAAAACCTCCAGATCTCTATTACCCCCTAACACTTGAATCAAAATTATCAAGTCCCCCACGATCCTTCCTACGGTAGGATTGCCTATACGCGAAAGCCTAATATAAGTTCTACTACGGGATTTTACTCCTCAAGCCAAACGACTAGCAATTACCTTTAATACTGTACCTTGGAGGATCTAAGGCTTAAATTTCTAGGAAACACTAATTAAAATTGGGATAATTATCGTAACTTGCGCCTAAGGTCTTTCAAGATGATTAACATTAATTACAAAATTTTCACGAATATCGCTAAGACTTAGAACGATGTTGAGAAGTATAAGGGAAAGCCTTAAAATATTTTCAGCACGAAAATAATACTCTTTTTAAATATCTGTAAGTAAATATAGGTTTTCCCTTTTGGTTTTTGCTCACTATTCCCCGGAATCTCTACAGGATACGCCAGGGATTACTACTTAACCTTCCTTACCCGAAAAACCATGTTTCGCAAGATTTATGACGGTTTAAAGGGCCACTTCTAATACAACGTCCATCTTATGCAATACTACATAAATTAGGTAACCATGAGTTAGAAGACGATAATAATAATAATAAAAGAGGAGGAAATACTAATAGATATATTCAACCAGATAATTAACAGGTTAATGTTATATTAAAAAGTTATAGGGAAGGCTTACGTTAGAGAATCTATATTTAGGAAACAGGTACGGGTAACAGTTATGGGTGTTAGCGAGTTTAAATACGCTTTATAACGCCTAAATACCACTTATAAAGGCTTTTTTAGCCAGTTACATTCCTTTTTGCCATTATGATAACGCGTACACCAAACTCGTTTGGTATATGCCCTTAAGCCAATTTTTTTTTTAACGTAGATAAAGAAAACTTTACATTATTTAATTACGTCGACTTTAAATACGGTTACAGGCACCGTTAACGACTAAGGTTTAACTTATCGACTATAAATTAGAAAGGAAAGCCATACTGGCGCTAATAAAGTTAATATTCAAACGGAATTACTAATTGTAAGTACAATCGTCATGATAATGGCAAAAGATATTATATTTGTAGAAAGTCTAGCTGTTGTTTAACTTGGTACCTGTCTTGTAAGTGAAATAATAAAAAGGTAATATATTATATTAAATACCTAAAAACTTTCAAATGAAAATACTTAAGTTAAACCGTAAATTTCGAAGGAGACGAGCTAATTAACAGCAATAATACCCCTAAACAGATGAAGTGATATAAAAATATTTCTTTTAATACAGCCTAGTAATTAGCCAACCATGCCTTCCTATATCGTTTAGGTGGTAAAAATCTTTGTCTTTACCCTAACCAAGCCCTTAACCCCTGAAACGCCTTTAAACTTCGCGATTTTTACGCGAACCATACGTTTTAGGGTATTAATCCTGATATTGAGACAGTAAAGTATTTAATTAAAAGCTTTTCGCAATACGTGAAACTAGGGAGAGAAAGTACTACAGTTATTGATATTAATTCTTACTATGCTAACAAGGTTAAAGTTGGCTTTAAACCAGGCGAATAACTATTGTTACTGGAGATAACAATAATATCAACTGTTATAAGTGTAATTACGTTCCATATCCTTAAGTTACTTACCCCTGTTTTTCTTTTCTTAGAAAAT
Organism: Anisogramma anomala; assembly: GCA_038502455.1. Lineage (NCBI taxonomy): Eukaryota > Fungi > Ascomycota > Sordariomycetes > Diaporthales > Gnomoniaceae > Anisogramma > Anisogramma anomala. The sequence continues at coordinate 8,136,773 of JASMMZ010000012.1, read as the reverse complement.
ACAAAAACTCTTAGTGTTAACATCGATGTTAATGCTGATAAGCTAGTTAAAAACGGCTAAAGGTTTCCCTTCGCCTTTAAGTAGGGGTATTTATAGTTTTATCTTTAATACTTTAAAACAGTAATACTAAACCTAATAAAGCCGAATATACGTTATTTACACCGACTCTTTAACTACTCAGCTGTTAATAGACTAAATAAAATCCTAGAGTTTACAATGTATCAAGATATGGAATGATATATCTTAAAAACTATTAAAAAGCTTTATTACTACTGTTAAACGTATGTCTAGGCCCCCTGGAGATTTAATTTCACATTAAAAGACGATAAAGACTTTGATTGCGTGATCTTTATTAATGTATTTCATTTGGATAATAAGCTTTTCTTTTACTTCATAAACTTTGTAATCTCTTTCCATGGAGTTAAATTTCTAAAGTCCCTTTCATTAAAGGATACGTAGGAAATAACAAGGATATTATGGATTAATACGTACTTAAGCCCACCTAATGTCGTTATTTATGATACAGGTACAAACTTTACAGCGGCTGAGTTTTCAAAGATGCTAAAATAATGGGTATCTAGTGCAAATAGGTGCCTATAAAGGCTTACTAAAGTATTGAAAAGATTAAAAAGGCATACTATTTACTTTACCGAACGTATAATATTTTTACGTGAGAAATTGGAATCTTTACGGATTCGGAGACTCGCTTTTAAATGGCGGTAAAGAGTCTAAACGATATTATAAACCCTATCGTTTTAATGTTAACACTCCTGGTTTTCTAAGCGTACCTACGCCTAACGAGTGAATCTCCACTATTAGCAAGTACTCAAAATAATATTAGGGCTTATAGTAAAGTTTTAAAAGAATTATTTATGGAATTGATACGCCGCCAGGTTAATAATACCCTTAATACCAGGAACGGCCTTATAATAATCGAGGTACTTATTTTGCCGTTGTAAAGTGAAATCCTTGTATGGCGGGAGACGAGCAAATAGATGGGCCCGTATAAGATCTTAAGTATTGTAAACTTTAAGGTGGTTGTTGAAATTGTTAACAGTTCTATATATTTTCGAATTCCCAAGGCTAAGCCTTATATTAGGGTTATTAACGATTAAGACCTTTAAGTAAAGCGACCGAGTCAATATAAACCTCCTTCATCTGTTATCAAAAAACCGATGAAACGCCGCCGACGCGAACGACTCCCGAAGAAGAAAAACGTTAAAAAGAAGGAATATATACCGGGACGTATTTAAAATATTACTAATGTATGCAATACAGAAAAGGATAACGAAGACTTGATATTGAAGCTTCGAATATAAGAGATTATCCAAACTTTCGGCAGATCTTTTAAAGAAACGAACAAGGTTCAAATTAATGGCTTATTAACTCAAAAGGTTTTATAATTCATTTTTAAGGCTAATCTTAACCTTTAAGATCCGAATATCACGATCTTCAGATCGAGGATTATTGATAAAGTGAAAGGTAAGACTACGCGGCGGCCGCATAGAAAGCTACGTCTCATAGTTTAAGGATACGGCGATAAATTCAAAGATTATATCTTTATGTAGTTGTCAACGATTTAAAAGATCAGTTAATGTTTGGTAGTTGATTTAATAATAAGCTTATTAGTTAAGACTAACAGTAAGTTTATATTTCATGACCGTAATGTAACGTAGGCTTACAGGTAGTTAATAACAGATTTACAGCGAATTGTACTGTTAAAGTTACTATAGAAACTACGTACTATCTACCTTTTAGGGACGTTAATACTATGTATTAAGTTACTATACAGATTAGCTTAAACAAACGTTCATTAGTTTCTAATCTACCAGTCGTATTTTAAACCATGGCTAGCTATAAAATCTTTAACGTACGACCCGTGCTTACTTGTAACGTAAGAGATAGACTTTGGCTTGGTAAGCATGCAAACTAACGATACCCTTTTCGTTGGAACGGCTGGTTTTGTAACATAGGAAAAGCAGTCGATTAATGACTTTAAGTTTTAAAACTATAAGCCGGTTACGACGTGGGCGAAGGGTAACCAACTTAATTTTAATAAATCGTTAATCCGTATATTTAGTATTAATACCGGCTTTATCTTTCGCCAAAGGGGCTAGAGCACTGATTTGTTCACGATTAATAAGACTAATATAGTCAAAGCCTAACAGTAACTTAAATAGTGCGCCTGTAACATATATATTACCAACCTATAGTAACCGAAGATATCCTACGACCTATTTATTACGGTATAAAAATAAAAGCTAACAGATAAAAACTTTGACTAGCTGAATAAGAGGCTTAAATGACAAATACAGAATTTAGACCGAAGGATTAATATGGTCTTAATCGACTTGTTGAGGGACATGTTGATAATCTTTATGAATAGCTTTTTCGAAAATAACACCGACCTTTATTTGCAGATCGGCGTTTTAATAACCCTCGTTAACGAAGATGGGCGGGAAAACTAATTTATTAGTATTGGTAATCTGATTTACTAGACCTTTATTAAGTGTAAGAGAATTATACAAAGCGTACTAGCTTCGGAGGTCTACGGTATAATAATAGGTTTTGATGTAAGTATGGAATTATAGGAAACCTTTCATCTGATTACCATGCAGATGAAGATTCCTTCTAGTCTGGTAGTGATCTGTACCAATTCGAGGAATCTATTCGAATACCTCTTGAAACTCGAAACCACTAGTGAAAAACGCCCAATAATCGACGTAATGATACTCTGTGGAGCCTACGAAAAGAGAGAGATTAAGGAGTTCCGATGAATTGATGGAAAAGATAATCCTGCTAATGCAATAACAAAGGCGGCGCTTAACAACTTTTTGGAAAGGGTTGTATATAGTAATGAGCTTACTATACGTATCAAGGACAACGTTAATAGGCTGCCCGCTAAGCCCAAGTTACGTAACAATAATTAGAGATTTGTTGGTAAACTGTAAGACTGCTAGGGAATGAACGATGTAAATTTAGTTGATTGGTACGGCTGAAGTGGAGGTTGATAAAGGTTTGTAGAAGAAAAACTTTTTATAGGAGTTGATAGAATTAGACCTCTCAGACGTAGGAAGATTGACGGTAAACGGGGTTAATTAATATGAAATTGGGTGTAATTCCATATGGAGGTTAATTGAAATTAACAGGGGTTTAGTCAGTTAACGAGGTTGCAATTTAGGGTGTACCGGAAAAGATTGGTCAACTATACTGGCGTATGCGCACAAACTGAAAAGCCGCTAGTGTTGAAATAATACTACATATAATGCAGTAGGTCAACTTTACTTATAGTAAAGTTGACTATACTAACTGCAAGTTAAGTGTATTGTTTTTTTAGGCTTACTGTATTAGATGTAAGTTGAGTATAGTAGGCTACACTTTATACCAGGGCACGGGCCAAGCAATTAGCCATACAAATTACAGTACAAACCGGCTGGCGGTCTACCAAACCTAGAACAATACATCCATCACTTGACTACGCAATACTACTATTACTTCGACTAATCGAATCAACAATGTTGCAACATCTAAAGCCTTACCAACAGGTACCATTAGTTAAAGGTTAGTAATATACTAAATTTAATTTTTATCCCTAATTCATTTTGAAGTGAGACGAATAACTTTTGGACTAGTGATTTAATAATTTTTACGACTAAGATCGCATGAAATACTCAGACGAAATTTTACTATTCTACTTATTAATCTTCGTGGTTTGACGTATAGTTCAAAGCGTGTAGAAACGACATATTATGGTTAATTTTAAACCTTTTAATAAGTGGAGTATTCTAGATAGTTACCATTTGCCGTTACAAAGTTATATTATGAAATCATTACGTAAAAAGTATTGAATTATAATGCTTAATACCATTAATTTTTTTTCCAGCTATTTTTCTATTATTAATTTAAAATACGATTTACATTGATTAGTTATCGTGGACTAAAACACTTTATAGTTGTTTTATAACATTTCAGAATTCGCCTTTTTACCTCTATAAATACATAAATCGTATATTTAAGCAATTCCGACATTTTTTCCAAGCTTTTATCGACAACGTTGTTATCTATTTGAATACTTTCGAAAACTACTTTATTTACTTGAAGCGAAATTTCGGGTTATTTTCGCGAAAAGAATTGTTACTTTCTCTAAAAAATTCATATATTAACTTTCAATTGGTTAAGGTTTTCGGATTCTACGTTAATGTTTTTGGTTTATTAATAGCCAATGAATATACCTAAGGTTTTCGTAAATTGTTTTTTTTAAGAAACTTAAAGACTTTGGAAATGTATTTAGGTGCCGCGGGCTTTTTACAACCAATAATTCCAAATTTTGCTTAATTGTCGAACGTATTACAAAAAGTCAAGGATAACCTACTTATATAAAGTCGAAAACAGAGCAAATTCGATACTTGAAACAAAGTGAAACGTTATATTATACGTAATTTACGAAAATCGAGTTTACCAAAAAATTGTAACGTGTGGATATTACTATATACCCTTACAGATAGTATACATAGGCCAAAGGGCAGTGCACTGTATTGCAGGATACACTCCTGCAGAGTGCACGATAACGTGTCACGCTGCAGGCTGCACTCTTGCAAGACGAAAAAGTGTATCATACATAGATCGGTTTGGAATGCTATTCCAGGCCGACGGCAATGCGTGGAGTGGTTTAGAAGAAGTATTCCAAAGTCATACGCTTTGGGCGAGGGCTTATAAGCCTTCGCCTATAACGTACACCTCTAAATACTTCTTCTTAATTTTTATATTTACTTTACTATAAATACTAATTATTTTGATTACTTTTTAGAGACCTTATATTTACCTAAATATTATAGGTTTTAAATCTTACCGACATTAATTAGTAGCTGACTCAGTCGACTATGGACAGCTTAGAATAAAGAGGCAAGCATTCGTTAAATACCTATAACGAGATATTATAACGGTATTAACTATTTATACTCTAATACTTCGTTTTTGAAAGAATTATACGTCGACGTATACAAAGACTAGAAAAATTGAATAACTTCAAGAAGGAAAACTTTAATACGATATCATTAATTCTTACTTGACGTTTTATTTATTGAAAGCCCCGTTACACTACCATTAACCCTCATTTGGCGTTTTAATGTATCCGGAAACTTTTTAAAAAGCATTCTATTACGTATTGGGCTACGTAAGCCAAATTACCAAGTTTTCCAAAACCCTTTACTGGGACCTACCGTATACTAAATTACGCAAGCTAAAACACCAAGATTCGAAACCCTTTACCAGGACTTACCGGATATTAGGCTACCAAAGCCACAATCGGTTATATATAAACAAATTAACCGATCGCTTCACTAAAAATATTATATACCAAGTAATTAACCGACACCTTTTACCAAATGTTATTATAATACGTTAATACGTAAAAATTACCGTACTCCAAAGTATATAATAATTCGACATTTCCTTTACCTTACCTAATTTCCTACAACCACCTTATTTATTTTCAATTTACTTACGTTCGCCTCATTTATTTTAAGTCCGGTACCCATAACGTTTTAAGTTTTCCTAGCTGTTTAACTAGTATAATAATGTTACTAACATTAGCAAAAACTAATTTAGGATGCTTAACTAGTTCATAGCATCAGTAAATACTATTTTAACTATATTAATTACTTTATTGGTTTTGTATTCGCTAAACTATCTTAAACTTTGGACATACCAAGACAAATTACGAGATTACTAGACTTTAGCATATCGCTCAAACGCCTTGGAATAATCGAAATTATGGATCCGAATTTAATAACACTGGAGGAAGCCAACGCTTTTTTTGATATTCTAGTTAAATATATAGTAATTAGAAAAGCTATGATATAGGAGATCGACCTAGGCTTTTGGAATAATACTATCGATTCACTAGTTAAGGAACTAAAATCTGATATCGTAAACACATACATTTTGGACGCCATATACCGTTACTAGGAGTAGTAAACCTAAAGACTTAACTTACTAAACGAATTTAATGATAATTACTCGGTTTAAACGTTAAATATGTAATATAAAGTAAATCTTATTTTTAATAAAGCCTTACTAATTTACCTAAAAACTAAAGAAATTAATACCTTAAGAGGTAGAAATGGGCGTTTTATAAAAACCCTATTCGAAATAATATAACTTATCAACATACCAAACTAAAGGGAAAAACAATTGTAACTTACAGACTTTGTAAAAAATTGTTATCCTACGGAATAAAAAAGGCTAATATTGAAACGAGGGGGACTACACGTAAAAAGACATAGCTTTATACCCCAAACAAAGAGTAGAAACTACGAGAAAGGAAAACACACACGATTCTTATCTATTATATAGGTATAATATACCATTACACCGACCAATACTATAAAGCAAAACCGAATACCAAACTGCTTCCTAAAAGTAAAGAACAACCCGACCGGTTATAAAGAAGTCGGTCGGAACGCAGAAAATAACTTAACCGGCTATAACGAAGTTAGCCGGAACGTAAAAAGCAACCCGACCGGCTAAAGTAAAGTTACCCGAAATGAAAAAAATAACCAGCTACGGAAATCGACAATAGGCCGGAACACAGTAAATAACCCAACCCAGGAAATAATAAATAACATAAATCGCTAATACATATTATAAGGATTAATACCTTTTAACTATAACTCCTACCGCAACCTTTGATTATATTGTTTCCTTATGGATAGAAATGACCCTACGAAGTTAAATAACTTTACCAAATTATAAAATAGGGATAATTACTATAACTATGAGCTGTACGACGTATTAGACAATAAAATACATGTTATACTTAATACATATAAAAGATTGGATATTAAGCTATTATAATTTTACGTTATTTTACCCGAAATACTTTTCGAATAAGCTAAAAAGTGGTATATATACCACTTTACTTAAGTGTATATCTTCGTTAAGTATTATAATCGCTTTAAATCCTACTTTAATACCGAAATTAATTACAAATTATACGATGAGAACTAGATTAATATTACATGGAAATCTGTAAAAAAACCAATAGGAGAATACCTATAAAAACCTATAAGAAATCTTTATCACTTAATTGGCTGAATTCCGAAAGTGTTAAGTAGCTTTCGGACCGAAATATAAAGGAGATAAACTATTTATTTGAGAAATAATGAAATATTACCATAAAAGCCCGAATTTCGATATTATACTTTTTAAATCAAAAAATAACTTAAATGCCTTTTATATAAGACTTAAAATATTATTCGAAACCTTTATACGTCGATAAACAAGCCTCGGATCAGTATTCGTAACTGATAAAATAGGAAACGAAGCCTAAATTACTGAAGTAAACTTTGTCGAAATAATCCATTATATTTTGAACCGGGGGTTTAAAGTTTACTTAAGGTAAAACAAGGGCTTAAAATATAGGAATAAAGGAAAAAGCCCCGGTAATAAAATATAGGGACAACTGTTAGGAAATGGAAAAAACGTACCGAAACCATAACAATATTTACGGAAAGATATACGGTGCCTCATAAGTTTACAAAAACGTTGTATAGTTTACGGTAAAATCGGCTAATGGTTTAAAAATTACTTCGCCTATGAATAGATTTGAATTAAACAACAATTTTAAATCGATTACCTACTCGAGGATAGGATAAAAACTAATTTTAAAATATACGTAGCCGAATACGAAGGTACGGATAACGAATTTAATTTCTACCTGTATAATAATATATCTGGAAAGAACGATCGCGAAGACGATAATACTTATTTATTAGCTTAAGATGACGAAACCGCCTACCGTATTTTTATTAAACTTCAAAACGCCTCTTTTAGGTATATCGTTGGATTAGATTATGTAAAAGAAGTGTTCAACGTATATATAACGTTATAATCTACGTTATCCAATAGGTACAAAAACAGGTTTTAAGGTATTATACCTAATACTAAAGCAGTCGAAATTTAGACGGCCGGAAAACGCCAGTTGGACGCGTTTATGATGAAGTTTTCAAAGTTTAAGCTAAACCGTATGGGAAAATACCGAAAAGTTCTATTTAGTAAAGATAAAGCGTTTTCGTTCGGGATAATCATTATAAATATACGTTTCGGGCCGGTTAGGTTTTACGTAATGGATTTTAAAATATCATTCTTACTTTTACAGGCTAATTTAAATAAGTTCGGAATCGAGGTTCAAAATACAATTAACCATTTTATCCGCGTTTTAAATGGTATATCCGTATTGCTTCAATTTAAGTTCGGCCACTTATAATTCTTTTTAAAAGTACGTATAATCGAGGCCGTTTAATAAATATAATCAGAATTACATGAATTATACCGACGATTCGAATACTCGGTTATAAAACGCCTTTTACGCTTATTCTATGTCGTAGGTTATTCGAATATAGGAAAAAGCGCACTTAAAGCTATCGAAAAGTTTTGTTATAAATATTAATTATACTTATAGGAATTACGACGGTTGAAATTCCGCTTTTAAAACGATATGGAATTTAACTACAAGGTAATTGTTAATTTATATATTTAAATAACCAACTAATCCTCCACGTTGTTAACATAATAATATTGTTTTAAATCGTTTAGTTTATACGAAACGATTTCGTTACAAACTATTAAAACGCCTTGATTAACTGTTAGTTTAACGTTTACCTCGGGCCTCCAAATTAAATTACATACGATGTTTATATGGCCTTCGACTATATCAAATAACGTATTAAGGCCCGGATAGCTGGCAACGAATATAGGTAAATCCCAGTAAAAGTCTTATAAAGTACTGGAAAATGTAAACGTTATTACGAACCGTTAAAAAAAGCGTATTCAATATTGTCGAAAGAGCTAAAGGGTAATAGCTTTAAGGAGTTTATCTTTGAAATAACATCCATATAAACTTTATACCATTATCATTTACGATATAAAATGCCAATACCTTGGCAAAAACTATAACAGCTTTACGATTACTACGAGCCCAAAACGACGTATTTAAAACGTTAGTTACAAGAAATAGCCTACGAAAGACCGGCATTTTAGATTTTCTACTATAATCTAAAGTTTCAATTTGAAAAATAAAAAAATGATTGGATTGGATTTTAGAGAATTGACGGGTTTAAGGGTTATAATATAGTAGTTAATTTACTAAACGATATAAGTTCATTCCAATAAATAATAGTACGTAGGTATAGAAGAAAAGTGAAAAAAAAATTGGTTAAAACCTTTAAAACGACTAAAACCGCTTATACACTACCCTTTAAAATGACGGAAATAACGAAAACCGTGTATATGTTAACCCCCGGAACGACGATTTCAACCCGACTCCGTATCTAGCTTCAACTTTGAAACACGATTTTAACCCGACTATATTAAATAAAAACAACACACTTATGCTAACCTTACCAAAACCTCGCCATTAAAAACGACCTTTCGGCTCGAAAACAAAAAAACGCCCTAAAAACTTTGCCACGAACTACTTTATTACGTAAAAAAATTTGGCAAATCGTAAACTCAGCTTAAAGCTTCGCTATAAGAGTATTATCACTACCTTGAGTACCCCTTTCAAATAATTTACCTGAATAAAGATTTTGGTTTTAATCGATTAAAGCGTTTTCGTTTTAAATAATTCGACTCTATTATTTACAACACTTACAGGATTTTTCCTATTCGCCTCATCCACGAAGTAAAAAATTAAAATTGGGAAATTTTACAAAAAAACGAGCCTAATTATTAAAGATTATAACAACGAGGGTAAAAAGGATATTATAACCCAATTACCTACATTATAACTAGCCAGCTACCGCCTTATTTTTACACTCTTAACCTTCCTAAACGAACCGTAGAACCTATATATAGAATTTTGGGATGAAATATAAGCTTATATATAATTTAAGAAACGGCTAAAACGGCGGATCTATGTAAATATACCGAAAAACCTTGAATAATACTATCCGTTTAGTATAATCTTACGTATCTTAAAGCTTTTTTACGACTTAGATAAAGCAGGTATATATTGGTATAACACTTATTAAAAGTTTTATGAAAAGCGATTCGAAATAACCAATTTTACCTTTAACCCGTATCCATTAGTATCGACTACCCGTTAGAAAGGTTTTATACTTACGGGAATACAAAAAAACGACACTTTAACCTTGTATAAAGTTTCGTTTTCCGCGTTTAAGAAAAGTAAATTTTTAGAGATCGACTCAAAGATAAATCCTAAAACTTACCTGTTAAAGGACAATATAATCAATTTTAATAGTGTTATAATTATACTTTGAAACGGAATTTTGGAATTTACGTAAAAAAGATAGTAAAATAAGGTGGCTTTTATCGTTTTAAATAGCGTAAAACGGGCCGACAAATACAGATTCCAATGAGTACGTGAAGCTTAAGTTACGTTTGTAATATAACCAAAAGCGGTATTCGACCTTTCGGTCGCCGTATAATGTTAAAGCGACCCGATGAACGATATATGTAAAACGCTTAACAAACGCTTTTTATAACAAATACATAATTTAAAACGAAGGTTACAATATACATCGCTGAATATACGTATTATGAGGTTATTTTTTTTTTACTAACGGATTTTTTACAAATAATATCAATTATAATTTATGAATTGGCTTTATCCTCATCTTTGGTAATGAATCATCAGCTCGAAACGACTTTATACTTCGTAAAAACATTATTCATTAAACTTTTACCAAGTGTAAAAGAGTTACAAAGAGTGTTTTCACTTCCGAAATTTACGGCATAGTTGGAGGCTTTAATTCGGGTATTAATATAACGATAATAGTTCGAATAATTATTTTTAGCCTTAGTTTACTACTTATCTTTTTAATTATTTACATTGATTTTTTCTCGATTTATAAATGCCTAGTTAAATTAGGTACCACAAACGAAAAACGACGAATAATCGACATTATAGCTTTACGCGAGTTATACGAACGACGGAAATCGAGGAAACTAGATAAATTGATAATAAGTTAAACTTAGTAAACGTAATAATAAAAGTAATACCAAACGACGCTCTCAAAATACTTATATTAATAAGTATTTTGTTTGTTAGGGTTATTAAAAAGGTTTTACGACTTCAATAGACTGTTTTAACGATTTTCTATAACTTAAATCGGCTTATCGATATTATTAGAACCTATCCAGATTTTGCTTCTACCTTATACAACTATTCGTACAGATTTTTGGTATATTAATGTTTCATTTTACTTTTTATATGCTGATCTTAGTATATTACCTTTTTTTGTTTTCTATTTCATATTACGATTATTATATTAAATATTTAGTTTATAAAAAGCCATAACATTACTATGTAGTATACTATATTATAGCCAGATACTTAGGCTCGACCGAAGGCATATTTATTCATTACTAAAAGGAGAGGGCGATGCCGCCGCATCCCTACCATTCTCCTTGTTATTTTCCCTCTTTATACTGGCGTCACCACCATTACCGCTAACAATATTATCAATATTAATAAAAATGTAACTTTATACCTTATTAATTGTACCTTTAGGTAAAGGTATAGGGGAGGAATTACCCTTTTAGCGATGACGTACGATAATGTCGTCGAACTCGCCTACGTAATACATATACAAGCCACGTTTTCAGGCGGCGACGGCGATTATTATCTCCCTAGTCCGCCGGTTAGCGCTTATTACTAATTAATATCGGTTTGTTTTAGTTACTTATGGCGCTTTTTTTCCTTTTCGACTCGCCTTAAATGAATGTGTTTCCTAGAGAATGTTTTAAGGATTCGGTTGAAACTTATTAAAAAATCGCCGGGCGCGTAATACGGCGTAAAAGAGCCTCCACGGGTGATGTGGTCTTTACCCGTAGGGAGAGGGTAAGGTTTATAACTTCAGGGACCCCTTACTCCTCCCTTTGGGAGCTGGGGAAGGGGGTGGGAGAAAGGGGGGAGGGGAGTGTAGCGGCGGTAGGAGAGGCAGTAGCGGCCGGGCTTAATGGTGTGGCGACGTGTGGGGTGGCGGCAGCTGGCAACGTGGCGGCAATTAAGGATATTTCGCCCGAAGAGGGCGGGATATTGTTATTGGTGGTGGTGGTGGTGGTGGTGAAAGCATCAACTGTAGCAGTAGCGGCGGCGGCGGCAACGGTGTGTTGCCGCTCACGCGCCAGATGGCGCCTTGCAATGCGGTTTTTGCGCGGCATTTATTCAGGGAAAGAGGTTAGTATATATATAGGCTAAGTAACCTACACATTAAAGCGGTTTGGTTTGTTTGGATAGACTAGAAGTTAAATTGAAATAAGGATTTACATTGACGAAAACTACGCGTCTTTAAAAAAAGAAAAAAAAAAGAAGTTTTGCTTGAAGCAATAGCGATGTATTTTTTTATAGTAACCCACTACTTAATTGCATAATTACTATACGTAATCACCTCTATAAGAAACAACGAAGGGCGTTATTTTCAATTATATCGCTTTTATTTAGCTATACCAATCAGGGTCGACTTATATTTATTATCGCGATCAAACTTTGGTGATCCCAAACGAACTTGCTAATTTGAATCTTATGCGAATAATGCGTTAACAATACTGTTATTACTGTTAATTTGGAATTTTTACGACTGATATATTAATAATCCCAGTACTATTGCTAATTTGGACCTTTTACGACTAATACGCCAATAATAACACTATTATTACTACTAATTTGAACCTTTTGCGATTAATACGACAACAATACTATTACTATTAGGCTATAGGTACAAAGTATATAAGGAGGGGAAAAAATTGCCTATATGAATATTATTATATACCCTTATAGATAATATACATAGGCCAAAAGGCAGTGCACTGTATTGTAGGGTGCATTTCTATAGGGTGCACGATAACGTGTCACGCTGCAGGCTGTACTCTTGTAAGACGTAAAAATGTACCATATATAGATCGATCTGGAATGCTATTCCAGGCCGACGGTAATGCGTGGAGCGATCTAGAAGAAGTATTCCAAAGTCATACGTTCTGGACGAGGGCTTATAAGCCCTCGCCTATAACGTACATCTCTAAATACTTCTTTTTGATCTTCATCTTTACTTTACTATAAATACCAATCATCTTGATTACTCTTCAAATAACTTATGTTCACGTGAATATTATAGGATTTGAACCCTACCGATATAACATTTATTTAACGATTTTTAAAAATACTTATACGGGTGATTACGATTATATTATCTTTGTTTAGCGAAACCTTCATTTTTGTAAATCGATAGTAGGTTGAAACCTGGATTTGACATGATACTTTTTTAGTTAATAAAGAGCTATATTTGGAATTCTAGCTAATATATTCCAGTTATAGTCATTCAAATAGTAATATTCTTTAATTAATATTTCACCATAGTAAAGCTATATTACAGACCTTTTAGGTACGAAGTTGTTTGCTTTGTCTAGGCCTATAGGTACCTAGGTCTTAAACACGTTGAAATTAGTACCTAATGATTGTTTTCACAGATTATAGATTTACCAAAAGTATAATAAATGTAACTTTACTAAGTACCATATTTATCTATTGCGTTGATAAAAGGTTAAACAATATATTTATTTACCTGAATACATATAAATTGGATATTATTTATCTTTTAGGCTGTTTTAATTTTGTTTTAATTGTTTTGTAGTTATTTCCTATACCAAAAGATAAAGTTATGCGAAAAAAATGCAAATATCCAATTTTTAATTTAATATTCGATGATCATTCAGCCATTACAAATAATCTCAATATTACCATATATATGGCAAAGACTTAAATGCTAGATACATTGAAATTACGTAAATGAGCCGTTTACCAAGCAAATGTAATATGGAAATTAATAGTAAGTGAATTGGAAAAGAACAACGAGAACGCCGTTTTAGCATTGAAACTTGGGTACAATTTTCGTTTTGTCGACCGTCTTTTGTGTAATCGAAATATAATTGATAGTAAACTCTTAGTGTTACCAAATGTTATAATATAGGAATTCCTTACCGACGCTTACGATAAATTCCATTACTTTCGTCCCAGACGTAAAATAGCTAATTTAAAAACCTTTATTTTCGGTTTAAACGCAAATTGATTAAAACATATTGTAAACATTAGTTACGATATGAGCGAATTTGAAATAATTATTAAAAACTTATGAATGATTTATAACATATAAATACTAAAGAAGCCAATGTATATTATCTGTATAGTTCTTATCGTAATTTAGCCATCGGTCTCTTTTTTAGCTTCACTGTAATACGTACCTGTAAAAAAAAATTCGAAGTTATTATACCGGTAATACATAAAATATAAAAAAGACCGCTTTTTGTTTTAAGATATGCAACCTCTATGGTTAGTAAATGAGCTGCTCGTTTATTAAAGTACTCGTTATTTTTAAATTAGTCTTGTCCTAGATAAATAATTTTGGACCGAAATCCTAAGTTTTTGTGTACATTTTAACAAGGGTTCAAAACGAAATTAATAATAATAATAGCTTATTATCTTTAACCTAATAGTTAATTCGCAAGAAAAAATAAGTTTATTTAAATAGCATTACTTTATTATGTAGCTAAATACCCTAAATAGTTATGGATCGAGTATGTCCCAACATTGCAGTGAAATATTAATAATGCCTATTTTAGAATAATTAATGCTAGTTATTACGAATTTCTCTTTAACTTTGTATTGAAATTACTAGTAAATTGTTTCATTTTATTCATACCTTATTAATAAGCTAATATACGTTTTATTTGAGAATATTCAAGACATGATATTTGATTAACGATAGATATTATAGCTTTAAAAGTTTAAAAACGGTACAATAAAAATCATAAATAGCATCATTTTAAGGTCAAAACCAGAATTTAGTTTCAAATCAGCCAAGTATATAAACCTTTTTATCGCTAAGAAAAAATCATTTATTTTCGTGTAGGACCGTTTACTATTGTAAATAAAGTTAGAAAACTTGCTTTGACTTTGTATTTCCCTCTAAATTCAATGATTTATCACACTATTAGCATTTTTTACCTAATATCTGTACGAGATGATGAAACCTTAGAGCGAGTCGTTCCATCTTTAACCCCTGTTAGTGATAAAAACAAATAAAAAGTTGAAAGAATACTATATAAAAGGTTTAATCGCCACCGCTACATAGGCTAACAAATTTGGTACCTCGTATGATAAAAGGGATTTATAGTAAAGAACGACGAATAGGTGAATTTTAAGGACTCGAAATATTGTAAGGAATTATTCAAGAAGTTTAAAAAGAATTTTAGATGATTTTCGAGAGTATTTGTGGCTTTCTCACGAGGACTGATTCTTATGAGTACCCCTTCTTGTAGAAGCCCATTTTTATGAGACATAATAGAATTTTCACACCTATTCATAATTTGTACATTTTGCTTTCTTTATCCCCTATTATTTGTTAGACTCGAGTGGTGTACCAAACCCCACCTGCCTTCTTTGTTATCTATTCTTATTTTATATACATACATACCTGCTGTAAACCCTGTAGCAAGACCTAGACTTAGCTTCTTTATCATTTAATACACTATAAATCATACCACCACCAGTAAGATACAACAAAAACAATTCATTAGAGTTATTAGAAACCTTCTTTGAAATTACTTAAGGTAAAGATCTTTTTTAAAATTTAATATTTAAAATCTTCGAAGAAAAGGCAAGTGCGTTAAGGATTTTAACGCCTTCATATATATTTTAGGGGACACCCCTTTAATCCGTGGTTCAATTAAGTTTCGAATCTTTCTGTTGGTACCAATTTTTTACCCACTGATGATAAAAAACCTGTTGATTTGTTCGGCAGCCTAACATCTTTATATAACAACACAGAGTATAACTTTAGTAGCATTATAGCGCTAAAAGTAGCAGCTGTTAAAGTGGTAGTAAGAATTAACGTCAGTGTTATCTACCAATGAATTGAATAATATTATTAAGTTCCTTAGAATTTCTCTTATGGCTAAGTTCCCCTTTCCTTTTAAATCTTCCCCGAAAATCGTTGAGTTCCTTAGGAGAAGCTTCCTACGGCAAATAAGCCTATATATGTAAGCCTACCACAGGTTTTACTATATGAATTCACCCTTTGGGTAAAGTGATTGGAAACTATCCCTACCATCCTGGTTTGTAAGTTTTAAGGTTTCAGTTCACGATAGAAAACATTATGGATGATTGAGAAAATTATCGTAACCTTTTTTCCAAGCTCGTCAAGATAATAAATATTAACTATAAGTTTTATACAACCTTTGCTAAAATTTGAAACGATCTAGAAAGGTATGACGGAAAACCTTATAAATTTCTAGTTTTCACTTATAGTTTCCTGGAATCTTTCTAAGTTACACTAGTTGTCGGTAAGGTTTTTACCTATTCACGTGAAATTAAACGAGTAGAAGAGTAATCATAATATTGGTATAATTGTATTAAAGGATAGATAAGTCAGGAAGAAGTATTCAAGAGAGTGCACGCCACGGATGGGAGGTTATAAACCTCCCATCCGGGTAGTTGCCCTTTTGCCATTCGCTCTGGAATACTCATTCCAGACCGCTCCATGCATTGCCGTGTGCTCTGAAATATCCATTCCAGAACGCTCCATGCATGATGCGCTTTGTGTCTTGCAAGAGTGCAGCCTGCAGCGTGACACGTTATCATGCACTCTGCAGGAGAGTACCTTGCAATACAGTGCACTGCCACTTAGCCTATGTATACTAGCTATGAGAGTATATAGTAATATCCACACTAGTTATTATTTACTAAATTTGTTGACCAGAGTAAAAACGTTTCGAAATATTTACAATGGTATAAAAAATCATTTCGAATTGAACGTCCACTTTGTGTAATATTACATGGATTGGATGACGACGAGGTGGATGATGACAATAACTGGAAAAAAGAGAAGAAAACTTCAATGGATGTATTTAACCAAATATTTGATAAGTTGATATTATATTAAAAAGTAATAAGAAAATTTTATGATAGCGAAGTTACATTTCGCTAGCAGGTACAGGTAGTTGTCACGGGCATTAGTGAGTTTAAATACGACTTTCAACGCCTAGGTACTACTTGTAAAGTATTTTTCAGATAACTACGGTTTTCATTTACGATTTTAATAACCCGTACGCTAAATCAGGTTGGTATGTATCTCTAAATTGATGAATTTCGTAATTGTGATAAAGAGAATTGCGTAATAGTAGATTGTATTAATTGTAAGTATAGGTGGCTCTAGCGTTCAATATTAGATTTAAGGTTTTCGTATTGGAATCTATAATCATATTAACGTTAGAAGCGAAATTAAGATTTAAAAGGACCTATCAATCGTAAGAATTATCGTTGTAATAGTGGTAAAAGGTGTTAAATTTGTGGTAAATACGGTTGTTGATTGATTTGCCTCCTTACAGCTAAGGTTTACGAATCATGAGTAATAAATTATACCTGGTACCTTACTGTTTTTAGGAAAAACTATTTGGATTATATAATAGATTGAAATGGTTAAAAACTGATAATGATAACGGTTACCTAGTAAGTTATGTAGTATAAGGATACTAATTTTAGCACGGCTGAGTAATTAGCCAACCACGCCTTTTTATATCGTTTAGGTGGTGGAAAAACTTATATTTTCCTGAACTAAGTATCTGAACCTCTATATATCTTTAACATTTATGATGTTCATCCGAATTATACGTTTTAGAGAATTATATTCGGTATAAGGGCAAAAAGGTACGTAATAAGAAGCTATTCGTAATATATAGTATTGCAAAGGGAAAGTACAATTACCATGGAGATCAATTGTTTAAATAGTAGTAAGGTTAAAGTTAGCTTTGGGCCGAGAAAATAATTATTGTTATTAGGGACAACAATTATTCGAATTATTATTAAGCTGATTACGTTTTATATCATAAAGTCCCAGACTTTATTCTTCCTTTGTCTGGAAAATATAAAGATTTTCGGCGTTAACGTCGACGTTAACTTTAATGAATTGGTTAAAAACGGCTTAAGGGTTCTTTTTGCCTTTAAGTGAGGATATCTTTGATTTCATCTTTAAAGCTCATACGTTACGGTATTAAATTTTACAAAATTAAGATACGTTAATTATACCGACGTTTCAATTATATAAATGTCAAGAGATTATATAAAGTCCTGGAATTCGTATAATATGAAAATTTGGAATATTTTTCTTGGAAGATAAATAAGAAACTTTGTGACTATGATGAAACATGTACCTAAGGCCCCCCAAAATTTAAATTTGTTGTAATAGTAGTATTTGCAGTGCAGTAGGTAAACTTTACTTACAGTAAAGTTGACTATACTAACTACAAATTGAGTGTATTGTTTTGTGTGGACCTACTGTAATTTATTACAGGTTAAGTACAGTATGACCCCTTTCACTCTGAGGAACAGGACAAGTAATTGGCTATACAAAGTATCGCGCATACAAGCTAGCGGTCTGCCAAACCTAGAATAATACATCCACTACTTGACTACGCAATACTAATGTTAATTCAACTAATCGAATCTACAATGTTGTAACATCTAAAGACCTACTAACACTAATTAGTATTTACTAGTTTAAGCATAGATAAGCTAAGTAAAAAAAGAAAATACTTTCTGGTTACGTTTTACGTTAAACAACGGTTAGGTTAAAGGAAAGATTCTTACGAAAAGCCTCTATTACTACGTATATTTATACAGCAGTAAGTAGAAAAAACTTTTAGGCTACGTTGGTTTTCACGGCAACTTAGAGGTAGCGACGGTATCGCTATCGAAAACACCAAGAAACCTTTAACAAAAATCCTTCTTAAAAACTTTGAGATTAACTGTTGGAAATCTCAAAGTTCGGCAAGTTGGAAAAAAGTTAAGCCAGTACTACTACGGGTGTTATTACTGAAAAAAAGACTAAGTCACACGGCTAAAACAGCAAATAACCTTCGCTCTTTACCAATAACAAACGACTTTCGACCTTACCCTCCACACCAAACCTTTACCCTTACTTTTTTTTTTTCTTCATCTTCAATATGTTTAATTAATCGTCAATATTGTTACTTTAAGCGAAAACACCAGGTTACGCCCCCCCCAAAAAAAAAACCCACGACGCGCGACCTAACGCCAGGTCGCCAAGTTTCCACACAACTTTACGCCAAAACACCAAGTCCTCACGCCCAAAAACCACCAAGTCCCCGATTCTACACGCTATACGCATCCCACACAAGCTAAAAATATTGAAATAATACTAAGTAAAATATATATATAAGGGTAGTTGAAGCTTTTGAAACAGTCTTCGCTAAATAATAAGACGAATAACTCTGAATTACGAATGTTAAGGAAACCTCGACTGAAGCTTATTTAACAAATTAATTTAGCTCGTATATTTTCTACGAGGACCCCAACGAAAATTACAGTCGCGGCGCCCGCTCTTTTCAAGACTTTCGCAATTTTTTCAATTATTAGACTCTTTATATGTGGAAGATAATCTAGTTTACGGTGGAGGCTAAGTTAAAATAGAGGCTACTCGTCGTGGAATTTATATTTCAGAAAAATCTTCGATATGACTAGCTCATTGTTCTTTAATTGGCTTAACGAAAAAAACCATTTTAAAATCTTAACCCTTAAAACCTTTAGGAGAAAGGCAAGGGCGTTAAAGACCTTTAACACCCTCATACGCGATTTAGGGAACCTCCCCTTTACCATTACCTAAGTTAAGCCTTTTTATGCGCTAATGATAAAGAACCTGTTTACTTGTTCGGTAGCCCGGTATTTTTACGTAATAACGTGGAGTACGCCCTTAGTGGCGGCAGGGTATGTAAAGCAGAAGCCGCTAACGTAGCAAGAGGTATTTACGTTGGCATTTTATACGAATTAATTAAGTAAGATTGTTAAATCTCCTGGAACATTTAAGCTCTTATTACCCTTTCGCTCTTTAATCGCCAAGTCCCCTAAAAGCTTTCCTATGGTAGGTTTGCTTATATACAGAAACCTACCATAATTCCTATTAAAGAACTTTACCATTTGGGTTAGGCGACTGGTAATTACCTTTAACACCGTGTTTAGGAGGTTTTAAGGCCTGGATTACCAAAAAAAAAACACCATTAATAAAGACTGGAATAACTATCGCGACAGACCTCTAATATATATTAAAATAGTTAATATTAACCATAAGCCTCTTACGGAATTCGCCAAAATCTAAAAAGATAAAGAGAAATATAATGAAAAGCCTTATAATATTTTAGACACAAAGATAATATCTTTTTTAAACATTTGTAGGTAAATAAAGGTTTCTGTTGGAATAGCAGTTAAGTGCAATACAGTCAAGTCAACTTTACTTGCAGTAAGGTTGATTGTATATACTGCAAATTGACTGCATTTTGTAGGATTTGAATACACTGCACTGCAAGTGCAGTGCAGTAGGTACCCACTTTAAAGTGAGGTACAGGCCAAATCGTTTGGCCATACAAATTAGTGTGCAGACCGGCTAGTGGTCTGCCAAACTGAGAACTTACATATCAATCAACATTATCAATACAACACCAGTTACTTCGACCACAATGATTCGAATCGACTACGTTGTAAAGATAAAGGCCTACCAATACTAATTGGTGCTTATTAGGTTAAACAAAGATTGGCTAAGTAAAAGAAAAAATTACTTTCCAGTTACGCTCTACGTCAATAACGGCGGCTAGGGTAAAGGAAAGATTCTTGTAAAAGGCCTCTACTGCTACGTCGTTTTTTACGGCAGTAAGTAAAAAAGACTTCTAGGCTACCGCAGTTTTTACGATAGACTAGAGATAAAGACGGTATCGCTACTTAAAAAACACCAAGAAATCTTTATTGATCCTTTTTAAAGACGATGAAATTGACTGTTAGAAGTCTTAACATACGGCAAGTTAAAAAACGGCTAAGTCAGTACTATTACGCATGCTACTACCGTAAGAAAAACGACTAAGTCCCTACGCTAAAACAACAACAACCTTTGACCTTTATCACTACCAAACAACCTTCGCCCTTATTCTCTACATTAAACCTTTGCTCTAATTCACTTTTTTCACTTTCTCCGTTACTTTAATCGTCAATTCCGCTGCTTTTAGAGAAAACACCAAGTCAAGCTAAGAAAGCCATATCGCGCGACCTCACGCCCAAACACCAAGTCCTCCACGCTTAAATTCACCAAGTCACGCCCTACATGCCTCACTACATCCCCTATCGACCAAACCGTTAAGATAGCTCCAATTTAGGCACTTATAAACAAAGTTAACGCCCTCGGATCTATTTTTATTAAGTTTGACGACGATAGCCTGTAGCGAATGAATATTGATGAAAAATCAACGGAAAAACCCCTAATCAATTACATCGGCTATTACATCATTAAAAAAGATGGCGGCGAAAAATTCGACCGCGGTGACCGTACTTTTCGCAAGTACCGTGAGTTTTTCGAAGACTGGACCATGGATATGTGGAAGAGAGTTTAAAAAACCGTTAAGTCCAAGCTAAGGGAAGAATTTAAACATCGAGGGATTTACGTACTGGAAAAGAGCTATACGAGGCTAGCAAAAACGCTATTTAAACTAAACAAATTGGAAAAATGCTCTTAAGACCCACGACCTAAAGGAAAGGGCGATAAGAAATTTCACCGCCCCTACACACGATCTAGAGGACCTCCCCTTTACCCTTAGCTAAACCAGGCTTTTTTATACGTAGATAATGAGGAACACGTTAACCTGCTCGGTAGTCCAACAACTCCACGTGACAGCGCGGAATATATCCTAAGCGGCGGTCGAGCGCGTAAATCAAGGGCTGCTAACGTAGCTAGAGGTATTAATGTTATTGTTTTACACTAATTAATTAAACAAGAATCTCGCCTAACCCCTTAACACCAAAAGGATTATATCTAAATCTTCCGCGATGGGAACCCATAGAGCCACTTCCCTCAAGTTTCTCAACACGTTGAGTTCCAGTAGCCAAATTAAGGAAAAACCGGCTTTATATGTAAGCCGACTGTAGGAACAACCACTGACCTTTTCTTTTTAAACTCGGCTAAAGGTAACTATCCTGCCTATTAGTATTAACAACAACCTTAGTTCTTTCCCCAGCTAAGTAAAGAAGGTCCATATGACCAGTACATCACCTTTCCCCCTCGATGCGTCCCCATAAAGGATACGAACTGTACGGAAATTACTACGTTTGTTAAGATTTGAGGAGGGAAAAAAAGTATAACGGTAAGCCGTACAACTTCCTTGATGTTAAGTTACGCTAATTTTTTAACATCTGTCACCAAATAAAAGTTAATTTGCCAGGTTTTCACTCGTTATTTTTTATTATCCTTACCGGTTAAGTTAAGTATTACTATCTCCTATATCTGACGAACTATACCCTTTGCCGCGAAATCTACGATGATATAAAAAGCTATTTCGAATACGATGTTAACCTCGCCTAATATTATACGGATTGAAATATTATTAAGTAGTCCTATATATTAAATTAAAAAAAGTCGGAAAACAAGATAGACCTTTTAAATCAGATGTTTAATAGGTTAATACTTTGCTAATAGGCAATGGGGAACGTGGAAGTTGGCGAAGGTACCTTATGCTAGTAGGTCCGGTAATCAGTTACGGGCTACAAAGAATTCGAATACTCTTTATAATGCCCAGATGCCACCTATAAAGGGTTTTTTTAGCCGATTACATTCCTCGTTGGCGACCGTAACTACTCGAGTCTCCGGCTCAACCAGTATATATCTATAAGCTCTGAAATTCAATAACAAAAAAGATCCTTCTAATTCGTACTACAATAATAGACGGTATGGACGATCTAATAAGTACGGTTAATAAAGAGTCCGGACTTTTACCCACGGAAAAGGGAATTTATCATCCTTAAGATCTTTAAATCGGCGAAACAAGTTTAGTTTAAACGTCAAAAAAATATTGGATTTACGGTAAATGGAGATATTATTTAACACGTTACATTACCGCCAAATGTAACGAAAAACAAGTGATATACCACATATAGTACCCCTTTGCTTTAAAATGGAACTATAAAAACATGTTATGCAATTTAAAGAAAGTAAAGTCAAAGAGAAAGAAAATAAGCTAAAGGTTATCGGCTAATACGAATATACTAGTACTAATACTGATATTAACCTGGAAGCCACGTAATAACTAGCTGACCATGTATTTTTATACCGTCTTATAGGTAAAGACCCTTATCGCCGCTATAACGATAAAGACTTTGGCCTTATATACCATTTTACTATTTAAAACCGGTACGCGAAGTAGATCTTTGAGGGAATTATGCCGGATACAAGGGTAACACGGTACTAAATAAAAGATTATTCGTAATACATCGCGTTACGAAGGGATAATAATACTGTTACGGAACTTGAATACGCGGATGTTGGTAAGGTTAAAGTTAGCTTTAGCTCTAGGAAAAAGATATCGTTACTGAGATCGACGATAGTAAAGACTATAGTTAACCCTATTGTTTTCGATATTTTGAAATCTCCCACCCCCTTCCTCTTTTGCTTTAAAAATATGAAAAACCTCGGTATTAACGTTAATGTTTGGACTAATAATCTAATACATATTAAAGCTGGTAAGGGGTTTCTACTTAACCTTAAATAATGGTATTTTAAATTTTATCTTTAAGGATTGAAGGCAGTGGTATTACATTTAACGGAGGTAAAACTTCGTTAATTATATGTTAAGTTTAATAACCCGGCAACTAATGAACTTTATAAGGGTTTAAAGGCAGCTAGTTACAAAGATGGAGATCTGTTAATATTAAAGGTAATCGAAAGCCTTTACCACCACCTCCAAATATACTTTAAAGCTCCGATTATATTCGAATTTACGTTAAAAAGATTAGAACTTTAACTCGAAAATCTCTGTAGACGTGTTTCATTTAGATAGCAAGCTAGTATTACACGTTGTAGACTTCACTACAGCTTTTTATGGCGCTAAGTTCCTAAAAATCATTATGGCGAAGAAAACATAAAAAGTACTACGTATTTTATAGATCGATACGTACTTTAGTCTATCAGACTTATTAGTTAATAATACCGGTGCCAACTTTATTACGATAAAGTTTTAAGTTAATATAAAGTTAATGGGAATTTAATATAAATAGGTTTTTGTAAAAACTTATTAGGGTATTAGTAAGGTTGAAAGGGCATACGAATTTTTACGAAGGGTCTTCGATATCCTTATACTAGAAATCGAAAGTTTTACAAGTTAAAAGGCACGTTTTTAAGTAGCGGTAAAAGGTCTTAACGATACTATTAGACTTAACAGACTTATACTAACTTTACTGATATTTGGGGCTTACCCACGTATAATATCTAAGTCGCTACCCTTATCAAGTACCTAGAAGCATATTATAACATATAGTAAAGCGTTAAAGAAACTAAAAAAGGAATCGGCACGCTGCCAGGTTAATAATACCCTTAATAACAGGAACTGACCATGAACAACAAATACACTTTTACTCACCCTTTAAAGTAAAGTCCTTATGTGGCGCGAGCCTGGTAAATAGAATAGGCCGTATAAGATCTTAAGTATTACTAACTTAAACGTGGTAGTTAAAATTGTTAACAGCTCCGTGAATTTCCGAGCTATACAAGTTAAATCGCACAAAAGACCCCTTAAATTTAATAAAGATCCCGACGTTGATAACTTCCGAGCCGTGCAAATCAGTTAACAAAACCCTCTTGAGCCGACTATTAACAATCTAATGAAACGTTGACGGTGTAAAAAACTATCCAAAACGAGGATACACATTAAAAAGGAAGAAGATAGAAATTACAGGCCTAGTAAGGCATATACAACAACATGGGTATCTTAAAATAAGAAGTCCAACGGAAAACTTACCTTTAAGCTACGTGCTGAAAGCATTATTAATACACTGGGTAAGCTTTTCAAGGAGAGAAATTAAGTGAAAATTAACGGCCTTTTATTACGGGAGGTTATATAATTTGTGCCGTTAACGTAATTCAAAAGATAAGATATCAATATTTTTAAGTCGAGGATAATTTTCGAAGTTAAAGGTAAAACTACGGACTGGCCTTACGAAAATTCACGGCTAATTGTGTAAAGATAGGGTAATAAAGGTAAGTACTGAATCCTTACTTAATCGCCTATCATTTAAAATATTAACTAACCTTTAATCGTCGCTATTGCTGCCAGTTCGACTACTGGCATAAAAGGTCAATTTACACTTAATATCTAGAATATTACGTAAAATTACACGTAATCTGCCACCGATGTTTCACGGATTATACTATTAAAACTATTATAAAAATTAAGGGACAAGTTTCTGACTGTCACGATAATATATTGTATTAAGCTTTTGTACGAACTAGCCGAAGCTAACGTTCACTAGTTCTTAACATAAAAGACATACTTCAAAAACAAACTGGGTATAAAGACTTTAATATTTAACACGTATCTATTAATTATAAAAGACAAAGACTTTAACATCGTAAGTATACAAATTAATGATACATTTTTCCTCAGCGATACTAAATTTATGGTGTCGAAATAACGTGCTATCGAAAATTTAGGTCTTTAAAAGTATAAATTAGTTAAAACGTTGGCTTATAGTATAAAACTTAACTTTAACGGATCGTCACTTCGTATCTATAATATTAAGGCTAAAAGCGGTATTTACTTTAGCCTATGTCAAGAGGGGCAAGCCACGAGCCTAACGATTATCGACAAGGCTAATAAGGCAAGGGCACAGAGATATCTGGAGTAAAAGGACCGTGCGGCCTATATTGCCACACTATGTCAACCGGAGATATTATATGACCTTCCTATTGCGGTATAAGTACAGAACCTGTAAGACGAAGACTTTAACAAGTTAAATAAGCGAATTAAGTGGTAAATGGATTACGTGAAAAAAGGAATTAATATAGTCTTTGTGAATTTAATGAAGGCGAAGTTGATAATATTTTCAGACGGGTTATTTACTAATAATACTAAATTTATATCGCAAATCAACTTTTTAATAATACTCGTTAATGAGAATAGATTTGAAGGGCAATTTACGATTACCGGAAACCTTATACACTAGATATTTGTTAAGTACAAACGCGTAACCTAGAGTATACTGGCTTCAGAAGTTTACGATATAATAACAGGTTTTGACATCGGTATAGTAACTGACAATACATTAAGAATTATCACCAAATAGCTGGATTTGTTACCGATACCTATAGTGGTGTATACCGATTCCAGAAGCCTTTACGAATGCCTATCAAAACTAGGTACAACCAATGAAAAACGCCTGATGATAAACATAATAGCATTAAGGGGAGCATACGAAGCCCGGGAAATCGATAAGTTTCGGTGAATCAATGGCAAAGATAACTCTGCTGATGTTATAACTAAGGCCACGCCTAACGGTACCCTGGAAAAGTTTGTGGATATCAATACGCTAACTATACGAATCGAGGGATACGTGAATCGCCTAGCACTTAACGTGAAGGAATAAGGTTACCCTAGCAAATTGGAAGACCGTTAGGGAAATAGTAGCGATGGTAGTACCAGTAGTTTAAACTACTAGAAAAAGGTACGTAAGTGGTAACGTACTTGATTTACACAGGTTTATAGTAAAGGATCTGTATACGTTATTTGAAGAACGAAGGCCTCAGAGGGGTAAAGTAAGAGGGAAATAAGAGGCCGTAATTAAGGTTGTTTCCAATATAGATTAATTGGAATTAACAAGAGTCTGGCCTATTGTTGGTTTATAGATTGAAGAGGGATTTCAGAGGTTGCCACCAATTCATGGCAAGCCACGCTGGCGTATAGGAACAAAATAAAAAGCCGCCAGTATTGAAATAGCAGTTAAGTACAGTACAGATAAGTTAACTTTACTTGCAGTAAGATTAATTGTATATACTGCAAATTAACTGCAGTTTGTGAGATTGGAATACATTGCACTGTAAGTATAGTGCAGTAGGTACTCACTTCAAAGTAGGGTACAGGCCAAAGCGTCTAGCCATACAAATTAGTATGCAGACCGGCTAGTGGTCTACCAAACTTAGAACTTACAACATCAATCAATAATATTAGCGAAAAACCAGTTACTTCGACCACAGTGATTCGAATCGACTATGTTGAAACGATAAAGGCCTACCAACAGTTTCTCTTTTCAGTTTTTATTTACTATTTCCCAGAATTCTTATAGGTCATACTAGGGATTACTACCTAACCTTCCTAATCCGAGTGATTATATTTCTCGAAATTTACGATAGCATGAAAGAATACTTCAAATATAACGTCCACCTTACCCAATACTATACAGATTGGTCTACTTCACAGTGGACCACGATAATAGCAAAAAAAAAAAAAAAAAAAAAAAAAAAAAAAAGAAGGAAATACTAATATATATATTTAATCAGGTACTTAATAAGTTTATATTATGATAGTAAGTAATAGGTAAAGTCTACGACGGCGAATTTACACTTCGCTAAGAGGTACGGATAACAGTTACGGGCGTGAAAGAGTTCGAACACACCTTATAACGCTTAAATACCACCTACGAAGGCTTTTTTATCTAATTGAGTTTCTCGCTTATAATTTGAATAGCATCTATACCAAACTCTCTTGGTATGTACCCCTAACCCGGCAACTTCCCCAACGTAAATAAAAAAAGACCTTACGGTAGTTAATTACGTCGACCGTAAGTATGATTACAGGCATCCTTAACGCTCAAAGTCTGACCTATCAACTATAGACTAAAAGCAGAAGCTAAGCTAGCGCTTAAAGTGCCAAGATTTAAGCGGACCTATTAACTGCAAGCACTATTGTCGTAATAGTAGCAAAATATATTAGATTTGTAGCAAATTTAGCTATTGGTTAACTTGTCACCCTTTAGCCGAACGAAAAAACAAAAAGATAATGTATTACATTTAGTACCTTACTATTTTTGAATAGGATTACTTGAATTAAATCATAATTCTAAAGGCGACGAACCGATTAACGGCGATAATACCCCTAAGTAGATTAAATGACATGCAGATACTGCTTCCAACGCGGCCCAATAATTAGCTGACTACGCCTTCCTATATTGCTTGGATTGTAAAAACCCTTACCTTTACCTTAATTAATTCCTCAACCCCTTATATATCTTTAACCTTCATAATCGTTATGCGGACCACGCGTTTGAAGGTATCATGCTAGATATATCGAAAATAAGGTATTTCAAAAAAGGCTATTCGTAATATATGGTATTGCGGAGGAAAAGCACTACGACTATTTAGATTAATCGTTACAATACTAATAAGGCTAAAGTTAATTTCGAACTAAGCGAATAACCATTGTTACTAGGAATAATGATAATTTAAATCATCATTGTGTCGATTACTTTTTACATCTTTAAGTTACTTATCTCCTTTTCTTTTAGCTTTAATGTTAACGTTAACGCTAACAAGTTAGTTAAAAACGGCTAGAAGTTTCCTTTCGATTTTAAGTTGAGGCACTTATGGTTTTATCTTGAAGGCCTTAAAAAAGTAGTATTAAACCTAATGAAGCCGGAGATACATTGATTACACTGACGATTGAACTACCGAGATATTAGCAGGCTACAAAAAGTCCTAAAGCATGTAAGGCATAAGTTTATAAAATAATTTACCCTAAAAGTGTTCGAAAAGCTTTGCCACCATTTTAAACGTATACCTAACTCCCTAGAGATTTAAGTTTACATTAAAAGATAATAAAGACTTTAATTACGAGGTTTCTATTCATGTATTTTAATTCAATAATACGCCTGTTTTTTACGTTGTTAACTTTGTAACCTCTTTTCACGAAGCCAAATTCCTAAAATATCTTTCGGCAAAGGGTAAGTAGGAAATATTAAGGATATTGTGGATTAATACGTATTTCAGATTACCTAAAGTTGTTATCTATAATGCTAATACCAACTTTGCGGCGGTAGAGTTTCAGAAGAATGCTAAGATAATAGGTATCCAATATAAACAAGTGCCTGAAAAGACTCATTAGAGCATTAGAAATGTTAAAAGGGTAGATTCTTTACTTAGACAAACGTACAATATCCTTACGCTGAAAATTATGAGTTTTACGAATCTATAATCATGCTTTTAATTAGCGACCAATGACCTAAATAATACTATAAGCCCTAACCGCATAATAATAACGCTACTAGTCTTCAAAAAGTACCTACTATTAACTAGTAAATCTCTGCCATTAGCAAGTATCCAAAAGAGAGTTATAGCCTACGGTAAAGATTTAAAGGAATTGCGAGAGAAATCGGTACGCAGCTAGGTTAACGATACCCTTAACACCAGAAACAGACTTTTAATAATCGATGTACTTGCTTTGCCATTGCAAAGTAGAGTTCTTGTGTAACGGGAGCCGGGTAGATCACAGGTTTCATACAAAACCTTAAATATAGCTAACTTTAAAGTAGTTGTTAAAACTATTAACGGTCCTACATCTTTTCATACCACTAAGGTTAAGCCTTATATTAGGACTACTAACAATTAAAATCTTTAAACCAAAAGACTAAGCTAACACGAATTTTTTTACACATTCTCGATAAGTTAATAAAATGCCGCTAGCTCGAGCGATCCCCAAAAAAGATGAACATTAAAGAGAAGGAATACATACCGGGTCATATCTACAATACTGTTTAAGTAAGCAGGAAAGAAAAGGATAACGAAAACTTGGTACTGAAGTTTCGAATGCAAAGTATTATTAAAACTTCTGACAAACCTTTTAAAGAAAGAAACATGATCGAAATTAACGGCTAACTAATTCAAAAAAATGTATAATTCGTACCGAAGGCCGATTCTAACCTTTAAGACATAAATATTACGATTTTAAAGTCGAAGATTATCCACGAATTTAAAGGAAAAATTAAGGGGCAGCCGTATCAAAAATTACGCTTAATCGCTTCAGGATACGACGATAAAGATGAAAATTAAATCCTTGCGAAATCGCCCACGATTTAGAAAACTATCCAACGTTTAATAGTTGTTATAATAGAAATTATATTAGTCAAGATGAAGGGCAAGTTGACGTTTAATAGTCGAAATATAACGAAAACCTATATGCAATTAATAACGGATCTACAAAGGATTATACTACTAAAGTTTCTATAAGAGCTACGTGTAATTTAATCTTAAGGGACGATAATACAATAAATTCAGCTAATATACGAACTAGCTAAAACAGGTGTTTATTAATTTCTAACTTATCAATCGAATTATTCATTAAGGTTAGCTATGAAGCCTTCAATATACGACCCATACTTACTAGTAACGTAAAAGAATAACTTTGGACTAATAGATATGTAAACTAACAATACCCTATTTATTTAAACGACTGGCTTTATGGTATCGAAATAGTAAATGATTAAGGATTCCAAGTTCTATAATTGTAAACCGATTAAAAAACTAACGAAAGGTAATTAATTTGACTTGAATTGATCATTAATCCGTGTACTTGGTAATAATATCGGTCTTAGTTTTAGCCAAATAGGTCATAGTATTAAATTAGCTATAATCAATAAAAATAACGTAGTTAAGACCTAACGGTTCCTGGAATAGCGTGCCCATGGCAGCTATATTGTTACCCTATATTTACCGAAGGCCTTTGAAAACCTCTTTATCGTGGCGTAAGTACAATATCCAACGGATAACGACTTTGACCGGCTTAATAGTAGTATTAAATAACAAATGCAGAATTAGGACCAAGGGATTAATATAGTCTTAATCGACTTGTCAAGACCCAAGTTAATGATCTTTACATATAGATTTTTTTTTACAAATAACATCGACTTTTTTTTACAAATTAGTGTTTTAATAACCCGTGTTAATAAAGATAAGCGGGAAGACCAATTTAGAATTTTCGTTAACCTGATTTATTAGATCTTCATTAAAAACAAGATGATTAGACGAAGTGTATTAGTTTTAGATACTTATGTTATAATAGCACACTTTAATATATGTATAGTATTGTGGGAAACCCTTAACGTTATTACTAGGTAGTTATGGATTTTTTTTATCCAGGTAGTAATTCATACCAACTAGAAAAGCCTATTCGAATGCCTTTCAAAATTCGGAACCACAAGCGAAAAACGCCTCAAAATGGATGTGATAATACTCCACCAAGCCTATAAAGGAAGGTAAATTAAATAAATACAGTGAATCAACGGAAAATATAATCTTATTAATGAAATAACTAAAGTATTGCCTAATAAAGCCCTTGAAAAATTTGTAAGCAGTAACAAGCTGACTATACGTATCGAGGGCAACGTTAATAAACCGTCCGATAAGGTCGAATTACGTGATGGCGACGGCTAAGGATATACTGCAAAATTAGAAGATTTCTAGGGGACTAACGATAGCGACTTGATTAATTGTCACGGCTAAAGTGTGATTTTATAAAAGCCTATGGCGAAAGATCTTTTTGTAAGAATCGATAAAGTCAGACCTCAAAGCCTTGTGGTAATTAACGGTAATCGGGATTCATTTTCATGTAATTGAGTGTAATTCGATATAAAAGTGAATTGAAATTAATAGAGGTTTGGGCAGTTAACGAGTTTAAAGTTTAGTATTTACTGGAAAAAATTAGTTAACCATACTGGCGTACACGCACAAACTGAAAACCCTTCAATATTGAAATAGTAGTATTTGCAGTGTAGTAGGTTAACTTTAATTACAATAAAGTTGACTATACTGACTGCAAGTTGAGTATATTGATTTGTACGGGCCTACTGTTATTGACTGCAAGTCAAGTGCAGTATAACCCCACTTCACTCTAGGGTATAGGCCAAGCAATTCACCATACAAATTACTGCGCAGACCGACTAGCGGTCTGCCAAACCTAGAACAATACGTCCACCACTTGACCATGCAATACTACTGTTACTTCGACCAATTGAATCAACAACGTTGCAACGTCTAAAGCCCTACCAACAAAATTCATATTAAAAAAAAGATAAGGATTTTAAATAAAAAAATTTCGTTAATGTATTTCATTTATATAATAAGCTTGTCTTTTACGTTGTTCACTCCGTAACTATTTTTAAGGAGTCAAATTCTTGAAGTGCTTGTTGGTAATAGATATTGTAAAGAGACTGGGGCCAGAGCTGTCGCTCAAGGTGGTCGGATTCTGTCTATAAACCTTGATGAATAAAATAGGAGAAACCCTTGCTAGGAAGCTGCTACGGAGCTGTAGAAGAGGGAGTAACTCGGTTACGTGACGTGTGAGCACATGCTATCGTGCGGCTTCCAAGCGGCTCTAGAGCATTGTAAGAGCGTGACAAAGCGTGAAAACTACCAGTGATAGATCTCTGGTAACCACTAGCTCAGGAACTAGCCTATAACAGATACGTAGGAAACATTGAGGATGTTGTAGATCAATATGTATTTATGCACACCTAAAGTTGTTATCTACAATACCAGTATAAAATTTGCAGCGGCGGAGTTTTAGGTGGATATTAAAATGATAAAGATTTTATTGAAATACAACCGGTATAGTCACTCAACACAAACTCAACAACAGGGTCACAACAGGGCCAGTCAGTACTTGGAACAACCACAAGTACTTGAAACGTCACAACACCAAAGGATGAGGAATTCAGTAGGATGAGGAATTCAGTAGGATGAGGAGAATTCAGCTAAAGATTATGATATCCACCAAAGGCACTAGTATTTACTAGTGCAAATACGAGTACTAACTATTGCAGAGAAGCAATTAGCTAGAAGCCAGCTGCCTGCACTAGTATTTACAAATACTAAGCAACTAGTACATACTAATATAAACTTGCACTAACTAGTACAGAGTCTTGAACTATATTAGGATACACTTGTTCATATAAAAAGCACTTTCCTTATCTATATAGATTTTAGAATACTTGAATTTATAAGCTTATATAATATCTTCTTTTGCAGTAACTTCAGCATATTCACTGTAAACAGGTGCCTGTAAAGGCTTACTGTCGTATTAGAAAAGTCGAAAGAGTATATGTATTACTTCGTAAAGTGTACGATATTTCTACGTTAGAAACTAGAAATTTTTCGAATTAGGAGCCACGTTTTTAGAGGGTGATGAAGAGCCTAAATAATATTATAAGTCCTGATGGCTTGGTGTTAATATCATTAATCTTTGAAATATATCCTTGTTTAATGAGTAAATATTAACTATAAGGAAGTATCTAAAAAAAGATTTTAATGTAAGGTATTACTTTAAAGAAATTACGAAAATAATCGAAACAACTTTAAGTTAATAATATCTTTAACATCAGAAACGTCCCTACGACGATCGAAGTATTTGCTTTGTCATTATAAAGTAAAGTTTTTATGTAGCGAGAACTAGGTAAATAAGATGGCCTATTTAAGATTTTGAATATTGATAACTTTAAAATAGTTGTTAAAACTGCTAATAGTCTTGCAACATTCCGAAGAACACAGTTTAAACTTTATATTAGAGTGAATAACAATAATAATGAAAATCCTGAACCTAAATAGATGAATCAACATAAAGCTTTTCCTCCCGTAATCTATAAGCGGATGAAATGTCGACGATGCAACCGACTATTATACAGAAAAAACGTTAAGGATAAGGAATATATACTGGGCTGGATTTATAATACTGTTTAAGTTAATAGAAAAGAGAATCATGATTAAGACTTGGCTGTTAAACTTCGGATATAAGGTTTTATTAAAACCTTCAGTAAAACCTTTAAGGAAAGCGATAAGGTTGAGGTTAATGGACTTTTTACTCGAAAAGTCGTACAATTCGTACCCAAACGCTACTTTAACTTCCAAGACCCAAATATCACAATCTTGAAGTCGAAATTATGCACGATATTAAAGGTTAGACTATGGATCAGCCGTACGAAAATTCATTCCTAATCGTTTAAAGATATGCTAATAGATATAAAAGCTAAATACTTATATAATCGTTAACGATTTTAAAAAAGATATATAACGTTTATTATTGTTTGAGTTATGAGTTTCTTAATGAAAACTAATAGGAAGTTTATACTTAATGGTTGTAATACAAATTAAGCGTATGTGTATTCAATAACTAATTTACGAAAGATTGTTTTATTGAAATTATCGTAAAAGCTTTGTAATAAATATCCTTCAGGGATGGTTATACGATATATTAAACCATTATTTGGATGAATCAAAACATTCTTTTATGAATTCCGAATCTATTTAGCGTATTTTACATCTAAATTAGGAATAAAAGTTTTAATTTACGACCCTTATTTACTAATCATATAAGGTTAAGATGAAGATTTCAGCTTGGTGGGTATGTAAACTAATAATAATTTTTTTGTTAAAACTGCTATCCTCGTGGAATCGGAATTCCAAGAGATTAAGGATTTAAAGTTCTGGAATTACAAGTTGGTTTTGATTTTAGCAGAGGGAAAATATTTTAATTTTAATGGATATTAAATTCGTATACGTAGTATTAACAATACTTACCCCTGTTTATGTTGAAAAAGCTAAGGCATTGACTTGGTCATAATTAAAGAAATTAACGAGACGAAAGAATAACGGTACCTAAAGAAATACGCCCGTAGTAATTATATTACTACTTCTACCAACTAAAGTCTTTTTAAGATATATCGATTACCATACAAGCATATAACCCAACGAATAAAGATTTCAAACAAC
Source organism: Anisogramma anomala (assembly GCA_038502455.1). Classification (NCBI taxonomy): domain Eukaryota; kingdom Fungi; phylum Ascomycota; class Sordariomycetes; order Diaporthales; family Gnomoniaceae; genus Anisogramma; species Anisogramma anomala. Next base: position 8,102,127 of record JASMMZ010000012.1, on the reverse strand, counting down.
TAAATAAAGGATTGAATAATGAATGAGAAATTTATATATCAGACCTCTTTAGACTTTGCTCTGGCCGCGTTTTCATCTACGTCGACGACTTCTTTTGCTTACGGAAATCGGATTCTTTGGAGTTGAATATAGAGGGAATTGAAGCTGACTTAAGGGAGGTGGACCAGTGGGTGGCTGATAATAGGCTTGTTTTCGTCTTGGAGAAGTTTGAGCTTTTGCACATTACTGGACACCAAAGTCTCATTAACCTTACAAAACGGAGAAACCCTTACATATTCACTGATAAAGGGCCGGTATATCCGGTTACTAGCCCGTCCCCAAATATCAAGTTTCCTAATATATAATAACTTAGGTTTTGGTTTGTTCGGTATTTAATAAATAGGGTATACATTGATAAACGCGTAACAAATGCGTTAAAGATCTCACGGCATTATAAAGGATTTTTACGCACGAAGTACCGGTCTCCGCTATATCTTTTATAAATAACTACCGTTACTATAATACTATCTGTGTATATATATTAAATTGAAAATTAATATTAAAGGCATAAGGCAAAACTCTTCGAGAAATAAATTACAGTTTCGCTAATAGTTATGGTAAAAACGATTACCCTGTCATATAGGACTTCGACTAACGTTGTCGCCTTTAGGAACTTCAATTTTCTCTTCAATAATGTTGTCTTTAAACAATAACGTCTCCGCTTCACTTGTTCTTTAAAATCCCTTAACGTTGGGTACCCTTTTATATAATATATCGTGGTAGCAACTACCGTTCAATCGCCGAAAGCCATATTTTAAACTTCTGCTATTACGCTAGTCGATAAACTAGTGATATATTGTATTATAATCATTTTCCGGCGCTTTACGTGGCTTTTGACAGTTTTGATAACATAAAACGTTTTCGCTAATTTCGAAAACCTTTTTCTATTACATTATCGATACCAGATAACCGAATTCTAACCATATCTGTTTATAACCAACAGGAAATTTCCCAGTTTTCCGCGACTTATATTACTAATCCGAGGGTGTTCTTACGGGTTTTCTGACTCCTTTATAAACGGGTTCACAAAAAAAGTCGTTACTGTGAGTTTTAAAGACTAGTATTTAAATTTTTATCAAAACTATATTAGTGTATTCATCGACGAATTTGAATAAACTTTCAATCGTTAACGATGAATCTAATACGTATATTTGGTTCATCATAAGAGCTATATAGTAACGAAAAATTCCGGCGAGTTTTATATTATTACATAATTTTTTACTTAAAGGTTATCCACGCGATTTATAACCAGTAAATAATTGTTGATATTATAAGATATAAAATTACAATACATATTAATAATACCTTTGTAATTTAAAACTTTAAAGGTAGTTAGGTTACGACGTTTCAATAAGTCTTTGAGAGATTTTACTCTGTAGTTCAATTTTATTTAAATTTCTTTACAGTAAAATAGTACATGGGGTGTATGTTTATCGATGAAAACAAGGTTTCGAATAAGTTTATAAACATTAGCGTTGTGTCTTCTACTTTCTTTAACAATAATAACTAACCCTTTACCAACAACGTCAAAATTTACCCCAAAGTATATGTAAAAGCGGTAGAATAGGAATTAAATAATAAGAATCAATATAAATTATCTTTAATATATAAAAGTTAAAGTTTACGTTTTCGATTAGGCCCCATCCAAAATATTGTCAATCTCGACTTTTAAATTTTTACTCGCTTTTATTACTATTATACAGACTTTCATTTCATCGAGTTTTAATGATAAGAAATAGTTATAATTATTTTGAGTTATATTAATGGTGTTTTGAATTTTCAAACCCGAATGGATGTTGAATTCGATACAACAAAACCAAAACGCCGCCTACCTGATTTATTTTCATGCCTTTTTAAAAATTTAAAAACTATAGCTATGACCTTCCAAGAAACCCTCAAATAAATAGATACGTAAAACCTATATATATATATAGATTTTTCTTTCAGATTTTTAATATTTCTGGATATTCGTATATATTAAGGAATATTTCTTAAAGGCATAAACAATCAAATTTTAGCTTATAAAAACATACTTTTTCGTCCGCCGGTAATAAACTCGTTTTACGCTCGCTAACAATATTTACATTTTTGTCCCGCCAACGTATATTATATATAATATTGAGCCGAAAAATCTATCCGTTCAATAATTTTATTACTATAGCTACTAAAAGCTTTATGACTATAAACTGTCGACCATATTAATACCTATGAAAATCAATGAAGCCCAGGGACGAATCGAAAGTAAGGGCGAACCCAGTAGTAAAGGAAAAGGCGGGAGCGGAAACGAAAACGGTGGATACGGTTTTATTAATAATGAAACTCATTTTCCAGTCATTACTAAAGCCGTTGTCCCCGTAGCTAACCCCTTACCTGGCGATAATAATGCCCCGCAGACCTATTAAAGCCTTAGCTGCTAATTGAGACGCATCACCTTCTGCCGCTTTAACGGCGACAAGAAAAAGCTGCCGTAAAATGGTTGGGTATCTAGAAGGCGCTTTTACGATAATTACGACGTAGTAATGAATTGAATTCCCCACAAATTTAATATAGATAAGGATGTACCTGTATTTTTACTTAATTACTACTATTAATTAACATTCAACTCCTTTTTCATCTTTCCTATTAGATAAGACCCTTATAAATACAATGGATGTATTAAATACCCAGCCTTTCTCTTTTCATAAAACCACGGTATAAATACTTATAAAAATTCTTATATAATCTATACAAAGTTATTACCCGTAGGGTTACGTAGGGTGGGTAAAGGTTACAAGGGGAGGGTGGGAAGAAAAGGAAAAAAGGGGGGAGGAAAAGTGGTTACAGGCTTAAAAGACACGTTTTGGAGAGGTAAGGTATTGAAGGGCGGCTTCAGCAAAAGCCTCGTCGACGATGGAAAAATATCTCGTACGTAACCTGATTACTTCAAATAATTTTGAGCCCAGTCAAAAAGTTTATAGTTATTGCCTCACTGTTGGAATAGCAGTCAAGTGCAGCACAGTCAAGTCAACTTTACTTGCAGTAAGGTTGATTGTACGTACTGCAAATTGACTGCAGTTTGTGGGATTTGAATACACTGCACTGCAAGTGTAGTGTAGTAGGTGCTCACTTCAAAGTGGAGCATAGGCCAAAGCGTTTAGCTATACAAATTAGTGTATAGACCAGCTAGTGGTCTGCCAAACTGAGAACTTACACATCAATCAACAATATCAACGCAGCACCAGTTACTTCGACCACAATGATTCGAATCGACTACGTTGCAACGATAAAAGCCTACTAATACTGATCAGTGCTTATTAGGTTAAGCACAGATTGTCTAAGTAGAAGAAGAAGCTACTTTCTGGTTACGCTTTGTAATTGCGTAAGGTAGAGGGAATATTTTTGTGAAGGGCCTTTACTGCTGCATCGGTTTTCACGGCAGTTGATAAAAAAGACTTCTAAACTGCATTGGTTTTCACGGCAGTTTAAAAGTAAGCGATGGTATAGTTATCGAAAATACTAAGAAATCTTCATAGATCCTTTTTAAAAACGTTCAGATTGACTGTTAAAAGTCTTAAAGTTTGGCAAGTTGATAAATGGCTAAGTTAGTACTACTGCGGGTGCTACTATAGCAAGAAAAACGACTAAGTCCCTACGCCAAAATAATAACCTTCGATCTCTACTACTAATAACGACTTCCGACCTTATCTCCTATACCAAACCTTTACCTTAATTTACTCTTTTCCACTACCTACACCATATTAATCTTCAAGTTCGTTGTTCCGAGCGAAAAACACCAAGTCGCGCCAAGAAAGCCACATTACGCGACCTCTCGCCAAGTCGCCAACCTCACATGCGACTTTACGCCAAAACACCAAGCCCCTACGCCCCCAGATTAATAAGTTAACTACCAAGACCTACACTAGCTAGAACTTTAAAATAGCTTCCGCCGGCGTTCAGTTTAAAGCTATTATCAACTATGTTAGGAAGGAGGCAATCAAGGCTTTCGGTAGCATTTTCGAGAAATACTACGATAAAGAACTCTGGTATACTGATGCCACTAAAGACTTTACCCCAGAGCACCTTACTAGTTAAGTCGGTTACTTTATTGTAGACGTCGATTATAATGATTAAAACATGAGCGTTAAAAATCTTTTCGATTATATTGAGTTTTTTAAGGATTAGACTTTTATTATTTGGAAAAAAAACCGAAAAATAAGTAAAGCTAAAGTTAAGGATTAACTTATATAAACGTGGGATTTTAATACCTTTAAAGGTCGGTAAAGACGTTAATTTCGCCGACGTACTTTTCGAGTACGTTATGTATGAAAACCCATAATAGATTTAAGAAGTTAAAGGAAAAGGGATTGATGATAATAATAACCCCTAACGCTCATATATACAGTCATAAAAACCTTCCCAGGATTGAATTAGTAGACGTAAGAAATTAATAGATTTATAATTTATGAGCCTTTCAATCCATTAGTTAATTAAGTAAAAATCGCGCCGAACCCCTTAATATTAAAAGGATTATCGCTAAGTTTCCCAGGATGAAAACTCCTAAACCCACTTCCCTCAACATTTTTAACACATTTAGTTTTAATAGCTAAACTAAGGAAAGACCGGCTTTACATGAGTGCCTATTATGGGCAAGACCACTGGCTTTTTCCCTTTAAATTTGGCTAAAAGTTACTATTCCGTTTACTAGTACCAATAATAACCTTAATCATTTTTCTAGCTAATAGATATAAAGGGTTTATACGATAAGTATATTATATTTCCCCCTCGGCGCGTTCTTATGGAGGATACGGATTGAACGGTAATTATAAAGTTCATTAAAATTTAAGAAGGAAAAAAGAAGTATAACGGTAAGCTGTATAACCTTTTCGACGTTAAGTTGAGCCTATTCTTTGACATTTGCCGCCAAATAAGAGTTAAGCTGCCAAGATTTCACTCGTTATTTTCCAGTATCCTTACCGGCTAAGCTAAAAACTACTACCTCAAATACCTGACGAATTATACATCTTTCCGCGAAGTTTACAATGGTATAAAGGGATATTTCGAATACTATATTAACCTTGCCTATTATTATATGGATTGGAATATAATTAAATAATCTTATATATTGGATTATAAGAAAGAGTCGGAAAGTAAGATGGACCTTTTGAATCTGATGCTTGATAGGTTGATACTTTGCTAATGGGTAATAGAGAACGTAGGACTTAGCGAAGAAACCTTACGCCAATAGGTCCGGTAAATAGTTACGGGTTATAAAGAGTTTAAATACGCCTTATAATGGCTTAATACCACCTATAAAGGTTTTTTTAACTAATTTTGTTCTGCGTTAGTCACCGTGACTGTTCGAGTTTTTGGCTCGATTAATATATACCTACAAGCTCCAGAATTTAATAACGAAAAAGACCCTTTTAATTAGTATTACATTAATCGATGATATGGACGGCCTTACTAATACTGTTAACGGAAGGTCCAGATTTATACTTATGAAAAAGGGTATTCCTTTTCCTTAAGGTCTTTAAGTAAGCTAAGCAAGTTTATACCGAACGTTAAGAGATATTGGATTTACAGTAAATAAAGCTGTTAATTAATACGTTATATTGGCATCAAGCGCAAAGTAAAGTAGGTAATGTATTATACTTAATTCTCTACTTTTAACTAGGATTACATTAAGTAAATTGTTTAATTCGAAGGAATTGAAGATAAAGAGAAGAAAAACAAGCTAAAGGTTATTGGCTGATACGAAGATATTGGTCCTGGTATTTGCCTGTAAGCTACTTAATAACCAGCCGACCACGTATTTTTATACCAATTTATAGGTAAAGACTCTTAACACCGTTATAATGATAAAAAACTTAAATTGATATACATTTTTACTATTCGAAATCGTTACGCGAAGTCTGTTGGGGGATCATAGCGGATATAGAGGCAACACAGTATTTAACCGGAGGCTATTCGTAATATATCGCGTTGCGAAGAGATATTGATATTGCTATGGAACTTGACTACACGGATGCTAGTTAAGCTAAAGTTAGCTTTAATCTTGGAAAAAAGTTATCTTTACTGGGATCGACAACAGTAAAAACTGTTGTTAACCCTATTTTTTTCCACATTGTGGAATCCCTTACCCCTTTTTTTCTTTGCCTAACAGATATAAAGAACTTTAGTGTTAACGTTAACATTTAAACTAATAAACTAATATAAATTAAAGCCGGTAAAAGGTTTTTATTTAACCTTAAATAAAGGAATTTTCAATTTTAATTTTAAGGAGTAGAGGTAGTAGTGTTGAACGTAACGGAGGTAAAACTTCGTTACTTATATCGTAGGTTGAACTACCCGGTAATCAATAGGCTTTACATGGTTTTAAAGGTAGCTGATTACGAAAATGTGAATTTTCTAGCATTAAAAGTAATTAAACGCCTTTACTACTACTATTAAACATATTCCTAAGTCCCTTTAGAGTTTAAGTTTACGTTGAAAAATATTAAAACTTTAATTCGAAAAACTTCGTAAACGTTTTTTACCTAAACGGTAAGCTAATATTATACGTTGTAAACTTCGTTATAGATTTTAACGACGTTAAGTTCTGTAAGATTATTACGGCGAAGGAAAAATAAAAGGTATTACATACCTTATAAATTAATATATACTTTAGCCTACTAAATATATTAGTTTACGATACCGGTATTAATTTTATTACGATAGAGATTTAGATTGATGTAAAGTTAATAGGGATTCAGTATAAATAGGTTACTGTTAAAGTTTATTAAGGTATTAGCAAAGTTAAAAAGGCATACGCCCATTTATGAAAGGCCTATAATATGTTTATACTAGAAATCGGAAGCTTTATAAGCTAGGAGGCACGAATTTAAATAGCGGTAAACGGTTTTAACGATATAATTAGCCCCAACGGACTTAAAATAATTTTGTTAATATTTAGAGTTTACCTACGTATAATAGCTAAGTCGCTGCCCTCGTTAAGTATCTAAAAGCGTGTTATAGTATATAGAAAAGCCTTAAAGAAACTGAGGAAAGAATCGGTACGCTTCCAGATTAATAATACCCTTAATATTAGGAATGCACCTTTAATAATAGATGTGTTTTTACTCCCCCTTTAAAGTAAAGTCCTTATGTAGCGTAAGTTGGTTAAATAGGATGTGTTGTATAAAATCTTAAGTATTATTAATTCAAACGTAATAATTAAAACTGTTAACAGTCCCGTAACTTTTCGAATTACATAAGTTAAGCCGTATAGAAAACCACTTAAGTTTAATAAAGATTTTAATGTTGATGACCTTTAAGCCGAACGAATTGGTTAATATGAACTTTTCGAGCCGACTATTAACAAACTAATAAAACGTCGACGGCATAAAAAAACCACCTAAAAGGAGGATATATACTAATATAGAGAATGATAGGGATTACAAACCTGGAAATGTATATACAACGGCGTGGGTATTTTTTTAAAGAAAAGATCTAACGGAGAATTTGATTTTAAACTACGTGTTGAAGGTATTATTAATATATTAGGTAAACTTTTTAAGGATAATAACTACGTGGAAATCAACGGCTTCTTATTACAGGAGGTTATATAGTTTGTACTATTAACGAAATTTAAAAGGTAAAATGTTATTATTTTTAGATAGAAGATGATTAACAAAGTTAAGGGTAAGATTACAAACCCGTTGTACGAAAAGTTATAATTAATCTTTTAAAAATACAGTAATAAAGATAAAGATTAAATCTTTACTTAATCTCTTATTATAGAAAAAATTAATTAACGTTTAATTATTGCCGTTACCACTAGTTTGAATGTTGGTGTAAAGATTTAGTTTACACTTAATGGCCGGGATATTACGTAAGTGTATGCGGAATCCACTACCGATTTTTAACGGATTATATTATTAAAGTTATTAAAAGAGTTAAGGGACAAATATCCGGCTGATACGGTAATACTTTATAGTAAGCCTTTATAAAGTTTAGCCGAGATAGGCGTTTATTGGTTTCTAACGTATTGAAAATAATTTAAAAATGAATTAGATATAAAAACTAGAATATTTAACTTATACCTATTGATTATAAATGGTAAAGACTTTGGTATCATAGGTATATAAAATAACGATACCTTGTTCTTCGGCGATATCGGATTTATAGAGGTGGAATAACGTATTATCGAAAAGTTAGTCTTTTAAAAGTGTAAGATAGTTAAAACATTAATTAAAGGTATATAACTTAACTTTAGCAAATCGTTACTTTTTATTTAAAATATTAAGGTTAAAAGCGACATTTACATTGACTTATGTTAAAAGGAGTAAACCACTAGCTTAATGATTATCGACAAGTCTAACGAGGTAAGAGTATAAAAATATCCAAAGTAAATGGCTTATACAGTTTACATCATTACACTATATTAACCGAAGGTATCGTACGACCTTTTCATTACAGTATAGGTATAAAAACCGTGAAAAAAAAACTTTAACAAATTAAATAAACGTATTTAGTAACAAATAAATTACGTAAAAAAGAATTGATACGGTTTTTATAAATTCAATGAAAGAGAAACTGATAATTTTTACGAATTGATTATTTACTAATAATACTAACTTTATATTGTAAATCGGCTTTTTAATAACCTTCCTTAATAAAGATAGGTCGAAAAGACAACTTACAATTACCGGAAACCTTATATATTAGACATTTGTTAAATATAAACGCGTAACTCGAAGTATCTTAGCTTAGAAAGTTTACGGTATAATAACAGGCTTTAATATCAATATAATAACTAACGATACATTAAAGATTATCATCAAATAGCTAGGTTTATTATCGATACCTATAGTAATATGTATCGACTCTCGAAGCCTTTACGAATGTCTATTTAAACTAGGCACGACTAATGAAAAATATTTAATAATAGACGTAATAACATTGAAGAAGGTATACGAAGCCTAGAAAATCGATAAGTTCCGGTAAATTAATCGGCAAAGATATCTTACCGATATCATAACTAAGGTCACGTTTAATAACGCTTTGGAAAGGTTTGTAAATAACAATACGCTAATTATACGAATCGAGGGATATTTGAATTTCCCGGTACGTAACGTAAACGAATAAGGTTGACTTAGCAAATTGGAAGACCGCTAGGGCAATGGTGGCGATGGTAGTAGTTTAAACTATTGGTAAAAGGTACATAAGTGGTGGCGTACCTGATTTGCATAGGTTTGTGGCGAAAGATTTGTGTACGGGATTTGAGGAACGGAGGTCTCGGAGGGGTGGGATAAAAGGGTTATAAGGGGCCGTAATTGAGGTTGATTTTAGTACAGATTGATCGGAATTGATAGTGGTCTGGTTTATGCATTGAGGAGGGATTTCGTAGGTTGCCACCAATTTATGGCAGGCCACGCTGGCGTGCAGGCACAAAACAAAAAGCCGCCAGTGTTGGAATAGCAGTCAAGTGTAGTACAGTCAAGTCAAATTTACTTGCATTAAGGTTGATTATACGTACTGCAAATTGACTGCAGTTTGTGGGGTTTGAATACACTATACTGCAAGTGCAGTGCAGTAGGTACCCACTTTAAAGTGGGGCACAGGCCAAAGCGTTTAGCCATACAAATGAGTGTGCGGACCGGTTAACGGTCTGCCAAACTGAGAAATTACACATAAATCAACAATATCAACGCAGCACCAGTTACTTCGATCGCAGTGATTCGAATTGATTACGTTGCAACGATAAAGGTCTACCAACACTCACCTTATTTCACTTGTAAAACCAAATGATCTTTCACCTTAAAACTGATACAACTTATTATTCGATATCTTGGCAAAAAAATACACCTTTGTTTACGAAAAATAATACGATTATTTACGATAATATTATCATTAATATTCAAAAGTTGAATATTTCATTACTTACAATATTAATAATATAATTATATTAGTTATAAAAGGTTATGAATACTTTTAAATCACCATTCGCAGCCGTGAAGGGATAACCGATAAAAACGAGAATATCATAATATAACTTAATACTGGTATAGAAAAGAACTTGATCAATATTCACTTTCTTGAAAACCACTTTTCAAACTTTATTAAGTTCAAGGTATCTTTCAAGTATTGAAAAACTGTTGCCGATATTATGAAACCGCCAATTCAATTAACTCCTAAGGTTAAACATATATTTTAAGCTCTTGTTATGAAGTTACTAGTATTTTAGGGATAATGCGTTCAATATTTCACGTTTGTGTTGTTAACCTATTAGAAGCTAGTAAGATGTTTATAAACAGTTAGTTAAAGCTTTGTAAAGGCGAAGTTTTTTAGATTGCCAAACGTAATCTTTTTTCTAAGATAATAAATTCGATATAATATTTCCTATTTATAAGACTATTTTCAAGCCAATGATACGTAAGATAACAATTTAAATTCAGGTAACTATATATCTGAACCAAATGATTGAAGTACCTATAAAATACATTATCTTTCTAAAAAAGATCCTTCATATTTACTTTTCAATATCCAATCATTTTCAAAACTATTATATATTTCACTACACCATATATCTTTCAATCACAAAACTTCACCTAAAAAATAAAAATTTCTACGAGTACTCAACTCGGAACAGTAACCGAATATAAAGATTTGATATACTTTCAAACCGATTGAAACGGTATTCTTTGAACGTTAACCTAGGTAAAAGACTTAGTAATAATTCATTCGTTAATAATACAACATTTGAAAGCCGCTCTGGGTTATTGTATAATAAAATTTACTTTTTTTTAGAATTCTTAACCCTAACGCGTCAATCCCCGCATTAAAAGTTGATTTTAACCTAAGCCCTAATATTATTTAAACTAATTTTACACTATCTACAAGCTTTACCAAGCTTTCATCGATTTGAAAACGCCTACTACCTTTACCAATGGCGTTATCTACCGATTAGCAGCTAAATATAATTTTAAAGAAGTTTAATTAAGCAATAACATTCTATATATATTACCCTACTTATTTGGTGTTAAAACTCACAATAATATACGTATAATTTAAACTTCTCAGGGCATCCATATTAACGCCGTCGATAGAAGAAAAGATTTACAATTTTAACAAATTTATAGGTATTTTTTTTAAATGTAAAAGAACACTATTCTAATAATATTTTCGGAAAACAATACAATGAATGTATGTTTAGTACAAGATTGTTAATATATTAAATCAAATTATCAATCCTATCAAGTTTCCAAACATCAATAATTACTTATTGACTAATAATTCGATAAATTCCATATATAAAATCGTATGGAATACTTTAATTAGATTTCATTTTTTACACCGCCAATTTTCTTTGTTTGAATTCTATATATAATAGCTAGAAAGAATGTGTTATGGTGGATCTTAAATTATTTAACAAATGAAGTGTTTTTGACAGCTACTTTTTATCGCTTTCAAGCCAACTTATTAAAATTGTATGTCAAAAAGTGTATTTGTATTATAAATGATATAGTTTTTTTTGATTACTTATTTAGCCAAATTACCGAAATCGCTTTACATTAGTCAATTATCGAGGGTTGAAACGCTTGAAGGTGACCTTTATAGATTTTTGAAATTTACCATTTTATGTACCATATTGGTAGGCATTTATTGTTTCAGCGTAGTTGATTCGAATCACTGTGGTCAAAGTAACTAGTGCTGCATTAATGTTGTAAAGTTGTAGGTTCTAAGTTTGGCAAACCGCTAACCAGTCTTCACACTAAATTGTGTGGTCAAACGCTTTGGTCTGTACCCCACTCCAAAGTGAGTACGTTCTATAATACACGTGCAGTACAGTGTATTCAAATCCTACAAACTGCAACCAATTTGTAGTACTTATAATCAACTTTACTACAAGTAAGGTTAACTTAGCTATACTGTATTTAACTACTATTCCAACACTGGCGGCTTTTCGTTTTGTATTTACACGCTAACGTGGCTTGCTATTAATTGGCAGCAACCTCTGAAATCCCTCCTTAATCCATAAGCCAACAATAAGCCAGACCCATGTTCATTCCGATTAATATATACTGAAATCAAACTTAATTACGGCCTCTTTTGTTCTTTTTACTCCACCCCTTCTATGACTCCATTCCTTAAACCCCATAAACAGGTTTTTCGCCACAGATTTGTACGTATTAAATACGCCACAAATTATATACCTTTTACCAGTAATCTAGACTACTGCCATTACCGCATTTGTTATCAACATCACTACCTTGGCAGTTTTAAGTTTGTCAAGGTAACTTTATTCCTCCACGTTACGTGCCGGGTGGTTCACGTAACCCTCTATTTATATATTTAATGTACTGCTATCTACAAATCTTTCCAAGGCGCTATTGGGCATAGCCTTGGTTATAGTGTTGGCAGAGTTATCTTTACCGTTAATTCACCGAAACTTATCGATTTCCCGAACTTCATATCTTTTCTTCAAGGTTATTACGTCTTTCATTCAACGTTTTTCATTAGTTGTGCCCAACTTTAATCTGCATTCGTAAAGGCTTCGGGATTTAATATATACCACCATAGCCCTCGAAGTCAGTTCCAGCTATTTATTAACAATCCTTAGCGTACCGTTAGTTATCATACTTATATTAAAGCTTATCATTATGCCATAAACATCTAAAGCCAATACGCTTCATGTTATATGCTTGTACTTGACGGATATCCAATACATAAGGTTTTCAGTGATTTTAAACTACCCTTTAGACCTTTCCTTGTTGACGAGAATTATTAGAAAGCCGATTTACAATATAAGGTCAGTATTGTTAGTAAATGACTCGTCCATAAAGATTATTAACTTCGCCTTTATCAAATATACAAAAACCATATTAATTCTTTTTTCTATGTAATCCAGTTGCCACTAAATTCTCCTATTATCTATCAAAGTCCTCATCCTATCAATAATGTACTCATATTGCAATGGAAAGGTTGTATGATACCTTTGGTTGGCATAATGTAACGATAAAGACCGTATGTAACTTTTGCTCTAGGTATCTCTATAATCTTACCCTACCAGCCTTTTATATAATCGTTAGGCTTATAGCTTGCCCTTTTTGATATAAGCTAATATAAATTCCGTTTTTAGCTTTAATACTGTAGATACAGATTAACGATCCATTAAAGTCGAATTATATACCCTTAGTCAACGTTTCGATTAGCTTACACTTTCAAAGGCCTAACTTCTCAATAACACACTATTTCGCCACCATAAACCCAGTATTTTCAAGGAAAAAGGTATCGTTACTTTGTATACTTACGATACTAAAGTATTTACGCTTTATAATTAATAGATACAGGTTAAATGTTCAAGTTTTTATATCCAACCTATTTTTAAAGTACGTTTGGTATGTTGGGAACTAGTATACGCCTGCCTCGGCGAGTCCGTATAGGGGCTTAATACAGTATATTACTATGCCGGCCGGAAACTTATGTCTTATTTTTTTCGGCAGCTTTAACAGTAAAATCCGTTGTAGATTGGTAGTAGATTATATATACGTTTACGTAATATCCTAGTTATTAAGTGTAAACTAGCCTTTTATGTTAGTAGTGAAAATGGCAGCAATTACGACGATCAAACCTTAGATAATTTTTTAATTATAAGCGCTTAAGTAAGGATCTAGTTTTTGCCTTCATTACTGTATCCTTAAACGATTAACCATGACTTTTTGTATGACCGGTCCGTAGTTTTACCCTTGACCTCGTGAATTATCCTCGACTTAAAAATAGTAATATTTGAACCTTTAAATTACGATAACGGCAAAAATTATATAACCCCTAGTAAAAAAAGACCGTTAATTTTCATTTAGTCGTTTTCTTTAAATAGCTTGCTTAATGTGTTAATAATGCCTTCGAAATGTATTTCAAGGGTGAGTTCTTCGTCAGACTTTTCTTTCTAAGATACTTACACTGTTATATATATTTTGCGAGTCCTATCATCCCTGTTGTCGTCTTCATTTTTAATATATATCCTTCTCTTAAGTAATCATCCACGCTATCGATATTTTATCGACTTATTAACGATTAGCTCGAAAGGTTTATATTAGGTAATTCATTTAGCTTAAAGGTTATCGATTTTAAGATCTTTATCAAACTTAAAAGATCTTTTATCTGACTTAACTTATTTGACTCGAAAAGTTACAGGAACGTCAACAATTTTAACTACTACGTTTGAACTAGTAATACTCAAGATTTTATATGGCTTATCTCATTTACCTAGCTCGCGCCACGCGAGGAATTTACTTTAAAGGTGGAGGAATAGCATGTCTATCATTAATAGTTTGTTTTTAATATTCATGGTATCGTTAACCTAGTGATGTACCGATTATTTTTTCAGTTCCTTTGAAACTTTAATATATATTACAACATATTTATTAGTATTTGGCGATATTTGTTACTTAGGTTTTATACGTAGGTAGTCCTTAAATCCCAGAAAAGTTAGTACAAGTTCGTTAGGTCTAACAGTATCGTTAAAACCCTTTACCGCTATTTAAAGCCGTGCTTCCTAGTTTATAAAGCTTCCGATTTCCAGAATAAGGATATTATAGGCCTTTCGTAGAAAAGCGTATGCCTTTTCAACCTTAACAATACCTTAGTAAACTTGAATAGGAACCTGTTTACATTATATCCCTATCGACTTAACGTTAATTTAAACTTTTACCGTAGTCAAGTTAGTGCCAGCGTTATAAACTAATACGTTTAGTAGCCTATTATATATATCAATTTACAAAACGCGTAATACCTCCTTCGTTTCCTTTTCCATAATGGTCCCAAGGAACTTGACGTTATGAAAAACTGTAGCAGAGTCTACAACATGTAATATTAGTTTGCCGTCTAAGAAAAATACGTTTATGAAAACTTCCGAGTTAAAGTTTCAATTTTTTAAAGTAAATTTAAACTTTAGGAGAGCTTAAGAGTATATTTGGTAGTAGTAACAAAGCCTTTGAATTACCTGTATGGTCAGCAAGTCTATATCTTTATAGCCAGCTATCTTTAAGACTTTATAAAGCTTATAAGTCTCCGAGTAATTAAACCTACGATATAATTGACGAAGTTTTGCCTCCGTCAGATTGAATACCATTCTTTATAGCTCTTAAAGGTAAAATTAAAAGTTCTCTTATTTAAGGCTAAGTGGAAACCGTTTACTGGCTTTAACTTGTATTAGTTTATTAGTCCAAACATTAACGTTAAAGCTGAGGTTTTTGTGTATTTTCAAGGAAAAAGAAAAAGAGGGTCATAGATTTTAAGATATGAAAAACAATAAGGCTAACAATGGTCTTAACTGTCGTCGATTCTAATAAAAATAGCTTTTTTTAGGGTGAAAGCTAACCTTGGCTTTACCAGTATCCGTATAGTCGAGTTCTATAACAATATTAGTATCATTTAGTAACGCGAAGTATTATGAATAGACTCCTATTAAATATATTAACGCCTCCGTACCCGGCACAATCCCTTAAAAAACCTATTTAGCATATCGATTTTAAATGGTAAAATGGTATATAAGGCTAAAATATTTATCGTTATGTTGGCGGTAAGGGTTTTTACTTATAAGGCGATATAAAAAGGCGTGATCTGCTAGTTATTACGTTATTTACGGGATATTACTAGTACTAGTATCTTCGTGTTAACCGACAGCCTTGGGTTTGTTTTCCTCCTTTTTAACTTACTTTCTCTCAAAATCCATAACTTATTCGAAGTAATACTAGTGAAAAGTAAAATTGAATTACATATAATACATTACCTATTTTAATTTACATTTAGCGGTAGTATAACTTATTAATTCGCAGCTATATTTGTTGTAAAACCAGCATTTTTTAGTATTTAAAATAAACTTGTTAGGTACCGGACGTAGTAATTATCGGCTTAACCAGTAAGGATATTAGGAAACAACGAGTAAAAACACGGCAGTTTGATCCTTATTTAGAGGTAAATAGTAAAGAAACGGGTGTAAATTAACGTTGAAGAAGTTGTATAGCTTACCGTTATACTTCTTTTTTCTTTCCTAAATCTTAACAGATATGGTAATCACCGCGTAATCCATATCTATTATGGGAATAAGTTAAGGGTGAAGGGTAATATACTGGTAGTAAGGATCTTTTAAATCCCTAGATTGGTTTTGGGGGAAGTATTAATGTTACTGGTAATAGTAAACGAGATAAATACTTCTAGCGGAGTTTAAAGGGGAAATGCCAATAGTTGTAATTATAGTAGGCTTGCGCGTAAAACCAGTCCTTTCTTAATTTGGATGTTGAAACCAAATATTCTTAAGAGCTTTGGGGAAAGAGACTTATGGGTTTTTGTCGAGATGGACTTGATAATAATCCATTTAATATTAAAGGGTACGCTGAGGTTTCTGTTTAATTAACTGGTGGATTTAAGGATTTGCGGCGTATAATTTAATTAATTCATTACAGCTCATGTCATTTAACCGTCAATTTTACGCAAAAGGGTCTGAATAATTTATTTGTGCTTGAGAAGATATTTATGAACATATATAAAAGCGTTAAGGGATTTTATCTCCAGTAATACCTTTGTTTTTTGCTTTAATAACAAATTAAGAGTTTTTATAAGTAGCGTATTCATAAAATACATTAGTCAGATTGCTCTCTTTTCTTTGTTTCGATAGGTATTTAACACCTCGATCGGCGAACTTAATTTTTAGCTTAAATTTGACGTATTTATTTACTATCGTTTATATATCGAGGTTCTATTTTCTGATGAAATTATAGAAGTACTTAAGCGCTTTTAAGCCTTAAACGGTTCCGGTAGGGTTTGAATCGAGAATGTAAGAGCTAATCGCCTTGGTAAGGAATTCAATTAAAGAGTTTTCAATAGGGTCTATAAACTAGAGGTTTTCATCATAGTACTTGACGAATATAATAACGAGGTCTTTAATTGCATTTTTTTGGTCGGGGTTATTAACTTTATCAATTCTGGCGTATTTTAAAGCCATTATAACAAAGATTGAAAAGTGTAGGAGGAAAAAGAGTAGTGTAAAGTAGGGGGTCGTATGTTTGCCGTAAAAGTTGGTATAAGTTAAAGGTTGTGGAACTTAGTCGTTTTTGCGATTTGCAATAGTAGTACCCGAGGTAGTAGTAGCCACAAAAGTACTAACTTAGTCGTTTGCCAACTTCCAGATACAGTAATTTTTAAGTCTTTTAGGCTGTTAATATTATCGCCTTTAAAAAGGATTAATAAAGATTTCTTAGTATTTTTAGTAACGATACCGACGCCTGATTTTAAAATTGCCGCGATAGCTAACAAAATTTAAAACCCTTCTCTACGTACTGCCGCGATAGCTGACACAATAATATGGGGACGCTTTGTAGAAACCTTACCTTAATCCTTAGCCATCGTTTAACGTAAAGCGTAATCGGAAATCAGCTTATTCTTCTACTCAGCCAATCTGTGCTTAACCTAATAAACACTAATCAGTATTGGTAGAACTTTATCATTACAACTTAGTCGATTCGAATCACTATAGTCGAAGTAACTGGTACTGCATTGATGTTATAAAGTTGTAGGTTCTAAGTTCGGCAGACCGCTAGCCGGTTTGCACACTAATTAGTATAGCCAAACACTTTGGCCTATGCCTCACTCCGAAGTGGTTACGTACTGCATTTCACTTGCAGTGTAGTGTATTTAAATCCCACAAACTACAATCAATTTGCAGTACATATAATCAACTTTACTCCAAGTAAAGTTGACTTGGCTATACTGCATTTGACTGCTATTCCAACATACAAAAATATATAGATTGTATGCTGAAGTTATTTCGCAAATTTTACAATTTTTTATTAACGATATAATTATTTTCTCGGATATTTTCGACGAATACCTCGCTTGTCTAAAACAAGTATTTGCCTTATTTTCGTAAAAAGGTTTGTTTTCATCACCTGATAAATTATATATTAAATCATGATCTGTGAAATTGCTGGATTTTTACGTAGATGGTCTCCGTTTTCACCACACGTAAAAATGTTTTTAAGACTTCCGTAAATTTTCATTTTCGGAAAATCTAAAAGTGTAGGAAACATGCTTCAAAGAGATTAAGTTCTTAAAAAAAAACAATAACATACGTCGCTTAATTATCGAATACCTTAAAAATATTAAAACCCCAATTTATTCTCCCGAGGCTATTATAAAGTACGTTTTAAAGTCGGAAATCGAAATAAATGATATTATTTTGCGTAATGTACGAAAATAATTCCAATGTTTAAACAATAATGTTTTTTATAAGCTTCAAAAATTCTTATACCAACGCCTACACCTACATTATTCTAACCCTAATAGATATTTTTACCTTTGAGTTAATGGTAATCTTAAATGAAGTGTTGGAGTAATACCTTCTTAAGCAAAAAAAGATTATGTTTAAATCTCTTGTTATTAAATTTCCGCTATAAAATTTAAGCTTATTTTATTTCTCAACCGATATTTCAGTAAGACCGAACTATATCATGTTTTTTCCATAAAAAACTTGAGGTAACGCGCCTTATGTAAGTTTATTGTTGCATTCGCACTATACTTATTATCAATACAAATCCAATTGTGGATTTCACGATTATTAAATTAATCAAGGAAATAGTAAATCAAACTTCACTAAATACAACTTCTATGGATAAAATTAATACAAGATTAATTAATACTTTTATTAACCTTAATACCTATAATTTGAAAGTTATTAATCTCCTTAGATGCCCTAATCTTATTTTTGATACCTCATCGAGGTTACCGAAGCTGGAAAATAAGAAAGTTTGTACATAAAAAAAAACTTCTTATCCTTGATTGAATATCAAGCGACTATTTAATGGCTTTTAATAAATTACATCTCATTTCATTTTTAAATTTAGATTAAACTCAATTTTTGTATTTATTAAAGTTACTCGTTGGGTTCAGTTAACACACTTATCTTATATAAAGAGGCATTTTATACAAACTCAAACGATATAATAAAAGCTAAAATGTTATTTTAACATCGAAATTTAACCACCCTTTGAAACATCTGGATCGCTTACTTTACAAATGAAATTAGGTAGGTTACAAACTTTTGATTTTACCTTGAATTATTGTTTAGGATTTTTTTGAAATAAATACGATTAACGCCATTATTTCGATTTTCAACGTATAATAACGACCTCTGATAGCTTTCATTTTCGCTTCAAACGAAAGCTCGTGAAAATTTACTATCTGTTGGTAGGCCTTTATCGTTGTAACATAGTCGATTCGAATTACTGTAGTCGAAGTAACTGGTGTTGCGTTGATATTGTTGATTGATGTTGTTAGTTCTAAGTTTAGCAGACCGTTAGCCGGTCTGTACAATAATTTGTATGGCTAAACGCTTTGGCCTGTGCCTCACTTTGAAGTGGACACCTACTGCACTACACTTGCAGTGCAGTCCCACAAACTGCAGCCAATTTTGCAGTCAATACAATCAACTTTACTGCAGGTAAAGTTAACTTGACTGTACTGCATTTGATTTCTATGCCAACACTATCGATATTTTCCGTAATATAACCAATTATGAAATAAGAATAAAAAACCTGTTGATAAACTTTGGCAAATTGGAACTTTCGAAAAATATATATTTACCATTTACATCAATTTCATCATCGTTTTATCAACTTTTTTTTTATTTGAAATAACATCTATTCTACCTACACGAAAGCAATTTGATACCATTATACCGATTACTTATAAAATGTAAAAAAAAACCACTTTTCTACCAAAATATACTACATATTCCATTGTCAAATAGATTGCTATTCGTAAGATAATTTTCCTTGTATGAATAGCCTTATCCACGACATATTATTTCTGGTATTAACCGTAAATTCTTCTTAATATTTCAATGAGGGTTTTAAAACGGTTTGAACACGAAATTAATAGTAATAATAAATTATTATCTTTAAGTAAACGATTTATCGGAAAGAGAAAATTAGCTTGTAAAACTCATTTAAAGATATGATATAACTAAGCATCTTGACCAATTATAGATCAACTTCATTTCCGATTTATAATAGCATTGTTGGTAGGGATTTAGACGTTGCAATGTTGTCGATTCGATTGGTTGAAGTAACAGTAGTATTGCGCGGTCAGATGGTAAGTGTATTGTTCTAGGTTTTGCAGACCGCTAGCTGGTCTGCACAATAATTTGTATGGCTAATTGCTTGGTCCTTCCCCTAGAGTAAAGTGTAGCATACTGTATTCGACTTACACCCAATACAGTAAGCATACACAAAACAATACACTCAACTGGCAGTTAGTATAGTCAACTTTACTGTAAGTAAAGTTGACCTACTGCACTTCAGGTAGTACTATTCTAATAAGCATCTTAATAATACCTATTTTCGAATAACTAACGATAGCCCTTATAAGTTTCTATTCGGATTTAAGCTTTACTTACCAATCGATTATTTATTCACTCAATACTTCGTTAATAAACAAATATTCGCTTTATTGAATTTTTTTCAAGGTGAAATACTTAATTAATGATAAATATCGTGACTATAAAAGCGAAAAAGAAGTATAATAAAAATACTGATAACACTACTTTAAGGTTGGTAATCGAATCTTAATTAAAACTAGCTAAAAATACAAACATTTGCATTGCTAAAAAATTTGCTCCTTTTCGTTTGTGACCTTTCACTATTATAAATAAAGTCGAAAAACTCGCCTTACTTTAGATTTCCCCTCAAATTTCAGGATTTTTCCCACAGATATTATTTTATACTTAATGCGTACCCGTGATAATAAAACTTTTAAGCGAGTTGCTCCGCCTTTGATGCCTATTAAATACAAAGATGATGATGAATAGGAAGTTGAGAAGATACTAACCAAGAGGTTTAGTCGCTGCCGCTGTATAGATCAATAGGTTTAATATGTTGTTCAATGTAAAGGATTTACGACAAAATATAATGAATTGGTAGGTTTAAAAGACTTGAAACATTATAAGGAATTGATTGAAAAGTTTGAAAAGAATTTGGGATAAGTATTCATTCTCACAAGTATTACTTCTTATAAGTATCCCTTCTCGTGAGAAGCTATTCCCACAAAAGATAATAGAATCCTCATTGCTTTGTGATAGCACACTTATTTTATGATAGTGATATTATGCTTTTTTTTAAGTCCCCCGACAAATTATTGGACTAAGGTGGGGTGGCAGGTGCTCTACTTGCTTGTTTTATTGTTATACATACCTTACTGCAAACTTATGTATTTCACCTGCTTGCTCTATTGTTATATATACCTTACTGCAAACTCTGTAGTCAGTTAAGACTTAGCTTCTTCCTTCTTCATCCTTTAATATAGAGAAACACCATCACCACTATCACGATCTAACAAATGCAAGGACTTGGTATTTTAGGCAAGAGACTTAGTGATTTGAAGTATAGAGACTTGATAATTTATTATAAAGTTGCGCGATATCTTTTTTTTTAACGCGATTTGTCGATTCTTAGTATTTTCCCTTGGTATAGCGATTTTAACGATTTAATTTACGATTATAACGTAAATAAAAGGGAAAAATAATATAAAAAATTTGGTGTTAAGGGTAAAGTTTAGTGTAAAGGATAGGATTAATGTTGTAATACCCGCAGTAATACTTACTTAGCCGTTTGCCAGTTTAATGATCTTTAAAATCTTTAACGGTTAATCTCAACGCTTTTTTTAAAAAAGGATTTAATAAAGATTTCTCGGTATTTTTAATAGTGATAACGTCGCTACCTATTAATTAATGTAAAAAACCGACGCAATCCATAGATCTTCTTTACTTACTTCTGTGCAAAACCAACGTAATAATAGAGGCCCTTCGTAAGAATCTTCCCTTTACCTTGGTCTTTCACAAAATATTGTATTGGCCTGGTGGGTCAATGCAATTGACTGAGGATCCCTGCAAGTGGTGGTCTGTGCGCAACTGTACATACTTGGTCTTGTTTGTTTGGTCCTGCAGGCCAAACTTAGACTTCTTCTCTCATGCATTCCTACCACAATCAATACCATTGACTTTCCATCAATACAACCACCACATTCGTTGTTCCATTGCTCCATTGGTCTCTACCCCCTAAGCTTTCCAACACAAAACGTAATCGGAAAGTAGCTTTTTCTTCTATCTTACCAATCTATGCTTAACCTAATGAGCACTGATCAGTATTGGTAGGACTTTAGACGTTACAACGTTATCGATTCGAATTGATCAAAGTAACAGTAGGACTACGTTAATAAGTAGTGGATGTATTGTTCTAGGTTTGGCAGACTGCTAGCCGGTCTACACACTAATTTGTATGGCCAATTGCTTAGCCCTTGCCCTAGTGTGAAGTGGGCGAATACTGTACTTGACTTTACAGTAGACCCACAACAATACACTCAACTTGCAGTCAGTATAGTCAACTTTACTGTCAGTAAAGTTGACCTAATTCACTGCAATTACTACTGTTCCAATAACTTGGATATACATTTCATTCCGAATATGAAGAGGATCGAAGTCCACTTCACAGGCTGTAAGATCTACTCTTTGAATCTATTGATGATATTTCCTTATAACTGTGGCCTAGTTCATATAGTAGTAGCACTGTGTATCAGCTTTTATATGAAGAGGAATGTCCGTCTACATATATCCTTTACCTTGGATAGTGCCTATAAATACTTGATCTGGTACTACAGTTGCTTCTACTTTCTTCCACATTCAACAACCTATGCACAAACAGTGCAAAACTGCCAACCTTCGATCTCAACTCCATTGTTTAAGCCTTATAGAACTCATAACTGCAGGTATGTATCTTTTGGCCTTTCCCTGAAGTTCTGAACATGCTTCCCACAGCCTCAACCCATTGCGAACAACAAACAACAAGCAACCTTACGAACAACCCCCTCCCATGGTGTTGCTAATGCTATCTTAGACTTCGGCCCCTAACGTACAAGTTCTTCTGACTGCTCTGCTCAAATCAACATGAATTCACACGCGTCCTCTTCTCAAAGCTCACAGGCTTCTGGCTTGGGAATAACAAACTCACACCAGTCAGCCGAGTTTGACTCTTTGCCCAACAGCAACATGGCTATGGGCTTTGTCGTTCCTCCCCAAAAACCCTCAATTCCCAGTCCTGGAAGCCCTGGCATCCAACAATCAATTGATTCTGAGTTCTTTCCCCAGCAGAATATGGCCATGACACCTGCATCGTCGCCTCGACGTCCCCAAGTCTCTGGTCAAGTCTCTGGTCAGAGCGACCAAGCCACCGTACCTGCCATTGGGTTCCACTACACACCTCAATACAGCTCACCTATGCCTGTTTTCATATCCTCCCAAGTGCACTCAAGTCGGTCTTTTGGCTCAAACCAGCCATGTCCAGGAGACCCTGAACAATACTCAGTGTCTGAGTCCAGCACCACTTCAGCCATGGAGGACCCCTTCAGCAGCTTAGAGTCAACTCCAGAACCACAGGCACATGACTCCTCTGTGGTGGCATCTAATGGCAACTATGCTGACGACTTGCCACTCCAGCAGCCAGCACTTGCTCAACAACCAGGAGAGGCTCTTCGGGCGAGCCATTCTACAGAGAAAAGGCAGCGCTTCCTGGAGTCTCAGCAACAGGTTCTGGCCTTGCTCAAGCTCCCCAAGCTTGACATTCCCAAGGAAGACAGAATCGGAACGCCCTTCGCAATGTACAACCATTGCAAGCTCTTGCCCCACCAGAAGATCGCCTTGACCCAGCTTTGCCGCAATGAGGACGATCCGAACAAAAAGGGCAGCATCCTCGCTTGTAAGCCATCCCATACCCACTGCTTAGCCTCCATACTATAGCCTCCATACTACACAAACGATTTCCGGACCACTAACAAACTGCTCAGATGGCATGGGTCTCGGAAAAACCGTGGAGGCTTTGGCTCTCATCCTGACCAGGCCACCCCAGGAGGAGGAACGAAAGACAACGCTCATCGTGGCCCCCACCAGCTTGTTGAGCCAGTGGAGGACCGAGATCCAGAAGAAGGTCACGCCAGGTCACTTCAAGGTTGCTGAGATTTCCGGCGAAAGAGGCAGGCGAAAGCCCAGCTACGCCAAACTGCTCGAGTACGACATCGTGCTCACCTCGTACGGCTACATCCGGAGCGAATTCAGCCACTTTATTCACGACAAGCCGGCCGAGAAACGCCACCAGGCCCTGTTCCTACATCCTGAAGCTCGCTTCCACCGAGTGATCCTGGATGAAGCACACATGATCAAGAACAAGGGAGCCATCATCTCTCTGGGTGTCTGTGCACTGAAGGCATCCTATCGGCTGGCCATGACGGGAACCCCAATGATGAACAGCGTGCAGGAGATCTTTCCTTACTTGCGCTTCATGCGCATCAAGCCGTACAACCGCGTCGTGAAATTCACCACGGACATCGACACTCCCCTTCGGAAGTGGGCGGGCCAGGAGGACGCCCCCGGAATGATCAGGCTCCAAGCGTTGCTTGCGAGCGTCATGATCCGCCGCACCAAGACGACCCTGGTCGACGGCGAGCCGATCCTGACTCTGCCCGAGAAGTGGGAGTTCCGCATCTTTGCCGAGTTCGACCCTGACCAGCGAGCGTTCCACGCAGGAATCCGGCGGCAGGAACGCGTCAAGGACAACAGGTACCTCCAGCAGGGCGTGACGGTGTCCTGCTTCACCAAGGCATGGACGCACATCCTCCGCATGCGCCAGGCGGCCAACCACCCGTACCTTGTCAAGATGGGCGCCATACCAGAGGGGAGCCCGCAGTGCGCAGAGACCATGTTCGAGTTGGCCCTCTCGCTTTCCGACGGCGCGCTGGACACGTACTACAACGCCGACGGGTCCAAATGCCCCATGTGCCAAGATGAGGAAAACGAGATTCCCGAGAACGGCCTGGTGGTGATCAGCGAATGTGGCCACCACATCTGCCTCCCATGCTATCACGGTCTCGCCCTTGACAGCCCAAATGTGGGAGGCGCGGAGAACGGTGGCGATGCCCAATGCCCAGTTCAGCACTGCTCTTCCAAGATCACTTCGAACAATATCATCATGCAGAGCTTCATCACCGATGCATACGCCCATGATGAACAGGATCCAGTGGAGGTGTTGGAAGAACAGGAGGAGCAGGATGATACGGGTGGCTATCCAAGGAGGGCCTCGGAAGCAGACGAAGACCGCATTCGTCAGCAGCGTGAAGACTCCGATGGCCTCTTCGTCGGCTCCTACGGCGACCCATGGGATGACAACCCGGAGGCTGAGGAAGATCGCACGCATATGCGTGGAGCATCTGGCGGTTTTTGCGCCGGACGCGTCGGCGGTCACTGGGATGCCACTCCAGAGAATGATGACGATGGCAGTCAGCAGCAGCGGGAAGATTCCGAGGGCCTTTTCGTCGACTCGTTCTCTGAGCGCTCGGAGGACGAGGGTCCCGATCCTGACCACGACTTGGGCCCCTCAGACCTTGAGAACCGAGTGCCAGAGGGAACAGTCGACAACCCTACACAAGCCGATGGTATGGATGAGGACGGTGGGGAGCTGAACTTGGACGCGGCAGACAACGACAACAACGTGTCATTCGCAGGATCCGTTCAGCGCCACAACGAGAGCAATGCGGGTGAAGGTTCTCTCAGTGGGGCAGGCTCATCACCTCCACCGAAGAGGCAGCGTACCATAGAACCTAACACAGGTTCTTGGATGACAACACAGACCGAGCTCCCGAGGTTCCAGACTGAATATGATCATGATGATGGAGTTGCTCACGGACTTGGCAACTTCGGAACCTCTAGTCACATGCGCAGTGGTGACCGCGACCAGCCTCAGCTCCCAGTTGCTGAGGGGGGCCCCATCCGCCATGAGAAGATGGTCCGTCGTCAAGATAGCCACCAACAAGCTGCCGAGCGACCATCCAGGGCTTCTCAGTCCCAGGCGCCCCACAGAAACCTCGGGCCCAACCGGCCACTGCAGACTGCAGCTGCTCTGCGTATGGGCAACCATCGTGACAAAGCCGCCCAGAGTCGCGTGGCCTTGGCCCGCTACAAGGCGCGCCTCAACAAGGAGTTCCAGCACAGCGCCAAAACGCTCAAGATCATGGGGCTGCTGCACGACCTCCGGCAGCAGCACCCCGGGGACAAGATGCTGATCTTCTCGACCTGGACCTCCTTCCTCGACCTGCTGGAGGTGCCCATCGCCAAGGAAAAGTTCAACTTCCGCCGGTAGGATGGCTGCATGCGCCCAAACGCCCGTGCGGCCACGGTGATGGAGTTTGAGGAGGACCCCCGCATCGAGCTCATGCTGATCTCGCTGGGCGCCGGCGCCCTGGGCCTGAACCTGACGGCGGCGAACCACGTCATCATCACCGAGCCCTTCTGGAACCCATACTAGGAGGTCCAGGCCGTCGACCGGGTCCACCGCATGGGCCAGGAGAAAAAGGTGTATGTCCACCGGATCCTGGTCAAGGACACCATCGAGGACAGGGTCCTGGCCACGCAGCAGCAAAAGGAGGCTCTTGTGTAGACGGCAATCAGTGATGAATGCGATAATGGTGTCTTATCCATGACCGAGAATGACCTGAAGGAAGTCTTTGGTATTGAGTGAGGTATCCTTGGGGAATCTTCACGTATGCGGGCAGGAAGGTTGGGGGGGGTTGGAGACTGACGCTTGCTCAGGCAGTGTGGGCAGCCACAATGGGCCTGGGCTGCCCAAGGCTATGTATGATTCGTGGAACCTGCTATCAGCAGCCTTCCAGGGGGTTGAGCAGCGGGATAGAATGCATCGACTACGAGTACATAGTACATAACTCCTGCAAGGCTGAATGATAAGGCTTTACTCACCAGGGTCACCCCGGCTAAACAGTGTAAGCCAATTGGCCAGCATCTCCGTACCTGAGCCTTGCCACAAGCCTTGTGGCAGCAGACCAGATTCCTTCCTTCTGGCTAGCCAATGAGCCTTCTGGCTAGCTAACGAGAGTTGAGCTCCTCCTAATGATCCTTGTCGGTGGAGCTTCTTTGTGCAATCATGTAGTACAAGCAGGGCAGCTCCTTTGACTCGGACATGAACAGCTAAACCGATCGAGCCAGACACTTCGCAGGGCCGACGTTACCAGAGTCCATACAGGACACGATGTAATTAGCTGGCCGGTTGCTTTGAATAACGGATTCGAGTTCCGAGGATGTCCTCCACTCCCCAAGCAATGACGAGTCGTTGTACATAGTACACCCAAGAATAATTGTAAGGCTTGGTGCGGTCTACTATTACAAAGTATTACAAAGTACGACTCTTGACTGGAGGGATGGCGAGGGGCCGTGGCAGCTTATACCGGCCCCGCAGACCTCTCATTACAATCCCTCCCGCTGGTATCTACAGGTATATTTCGTAGCAGCTAGTGTGATACTTCGCAGTTGGCACTGCCCGGTGATAGTACAATACAACACTTAAAAAAAAAAAGGTACTACAAGGTAAACCCCTGTCCTTCAACGTATGCTACCCCAGTACCTAGTCAAAGTAAGCATAGGGTCCCCTGTTCCCAACCCAGAGCTCGACACCGCCCAAAACGACACCGCCCAAAAATTCCATGGCAGAATTCGAATTCCCCCCACCTCCGCCTCAACAACAAGCCTACAACCTTCTCCGCCTGCCAGGCCGCTCCAACCAACCAAACGGCCCAGCACAGCGAAGAMCCCCGCCATGGCCGGCACCATCCTCAAGAAGCGCTCGCGCGATGATGCCCCCAAAGCCAAGCCCCTCCGCCCTACCAAAAAGCAACGCAAGCAGGCGCTCGAAGCCTACCACAGCGACAGTGCCGCCGACGCCTCTGCCGACGAGTTCCCCGCCGTCAACCTCCTCGACTCCGATTCGGACGATGTTCACAACGCCCGTGCCGACGATGGCGGTGCCTCCGACGACAATTCGGGCTCAGACTACGACAACGCGGCATCCCTCCCCAAGACCAAGACCAAGACCCACCTCCTCAAGACCAACTTCGAGTGCAAGGTCACAAAACCCTCCATAGCGCGCGATGCACCCCCCACCACCTCCTCCTCCTCCTCCGACGACGACGACGACGACGCTGCCGCCGCTGCGAACACCACCACCACCGGCAGCGGCGGCGCCACGAAGCGCACCGACCCGGCGGCCTTCGCGACCGCGCTGGCGCGGATCCTCGCGACCAAGCTGGCCGCGGCGCGGCGCGCGGACCCGGTGCT
>JASMMZ010000012.1:8021986-8073597 GCA_038502455.1 Anisogramma anomala | reverse complement strand
GGGGCGAGACGGCGGGCGAGACGGCGGGCCAGGTGCTGGCGACGGAGCGGAGGCTGCGCAAGGTGGCGCAGAGGGGTGTGGTGCAGCTGTTCAATGCGTTTCGCACGGCGCAGGTTAAGGCGGCAGAGGCGGAGCGGGGCGTGCGGAAGGAGGGGGTCGTTGGTGTGGATCGGAGGAAGGCGAAGGTCACGGACATGAGCAAGAAGGGCTTCTTGGATTTGATTGCCGGCAGTGGTGGTGGGTTGAAGAAGGGTCCAATGGAAGAGGCTTGATGAGAGAGAGACTAGGGCTGCAGTGCTTGTCCACCGCTGTCCACAATCTCAGAATAGAGGATATTACTTCCTGGGTTCTTTTCCTGGCTGGATGTGTGATGGCCCCACAGCATGGTTCCGCACCATACTTTCTTTCAGTTTAGTTGGCGCTCCAGATGTCATGAATGGCTTACAGTATACATGAACTCGAATGAAGAGAAAGAAGCATAGCTCCGCACATCTGACAGGATTTCTTGACCAGGGTTCTCAGTTGCAGTTATACATCTCCTCGCTATTTGATCAGACTATGACAGCACACCCTATTGGGACCGTTTCGTCCAACGGCCAGCTTGCTGCTCCGAAAACGCAACTGCTGCTCGCGCATCTGCGCAAAAGCGCGGCGAGTTTAGATGGTGTATGTCCCCATGCCAAGGTGTGCAACCGACGACCACAGCGCGATGTCTTGCCTCACCAGCCATGGGACCGTGAATCCAGCACTTGCTGTGCTTCGCTCCTCGGACACTGGCGCTCCCGGTGTAGTTATTGGTATGTGCTCCGTTGTGCACACCTCCTCGTCAAGACTTGAAATCGCTGGCCTGCAAATTCCTCGTCATGGACGGCAGCTTGACCACCAGCCCGTCCAGCTCGGGCGTCATCTTCACCTGGCACCCCAGCCGGCTCGTCTCGGAGAGGCCGAACGCCAGGTCCAGCATGTCGTTTTCGTCGTCGTCGGGCTCGGGGATCTTCTCGTAGAACTCCTCGTCGCACACGATGACATGGCATGTCGAGCAGGCGCAGGACCCGCCGCAGGCACCTAGAGGGAGGGCCGCCCCACACGTCAGCATCTCCGTCGCGTCCGTCCGGGACGAAGCCACGCGGGCTCTGCCTGGCCGTACCTTCCATTTCGATGTCATGCGCCTGGGCGATGTCCAGCAGGTTGTCGCCCCTGCTGACCGCGACCTTGGTCGCCTGCCCGTCCTTGTCGATGAAGGTCACGTGGAGCTCCTCGCCCGGCTTGGGCGCAGCAACGTGGCCGTGCCGTCTCGCGGCTGTGGTGGAGAGGAGACGAGGGCCGGGCACCGAGGCAGGCCGATGTGTCCGGAGCGGGTCGCGGGCACTTCGGGGCATTTTTGAGCGCGCGGTGCCGCTGCATGGACGGGATGAACGGTAGCGCGCAGCCAAAGGGGCTGAGGGCGCAAAAGGAGTGCGCGCGAGTGAGCGCATGAAGGTCCTGGGCATCACCATGCCGGGAGGTGGTTGGCGTAGGACGAAGAGAAGGAGGGGGAGCAAGGCAAAAGGCGGTTGTATGCTCGTTGCACTCGTTGCACAGCGCAAGGTGTGGGCCGACGGCGAGAAGGCCGTGAAAGAGACTGGCGGGATTTCAGTGGTTGCGCATTGAGCAGAAGGTAGCAAAAGGAGGGGCTGTTGCCGTCAGTCACAACTGCACGTTGGCCGCAGCGGTGCAAAAGATTCGCGAGTACAAAAGTCTACAAGCTGAAAGATGTCCGAGACCGAACCGGTGCCGCTTAACAAATGCCAAAACCAAGAGATCGTCGGGTCAGCAAAGAAAGCGTATCGATAGGCGGAGGGTTTCATCTTAGAGACCCAGACTTAGGTTGCTGCTTGGGTGCCGGCATTGTTGCCGAGTGTGGTCCAAAGCAGGTCTCAACCAGTGAGGTATCGAAGTCCTACGCGCCTATGCCATTGCCCTGCCGCTGTCGGCGCCTACATGCTTCTTTGACGCCACCACGACCTTCCACTCAGTTGACATGGGCAACACACTCCTCGTGCAAGCGATTGAATTTATTGGATTCATATCTGGGGAAGCCTTGACGCTGCGCTCCCATCCAACCAGCCCACTGGCAAGATCCGAGACCATGACAAGTTGAAGCCATCTTCAACTCGGTTCTTCAACGACATCATCACAAACCAACAGGAAACAAGACGCAACACAGCCATGGCATACAGCACCAACAGGCAAGGCATCAATCCACTCCGGCCCTACTACGTTCCACCCACTATCGGCGAGCCCACCGTCGAAGCCACGACCATCTCCGGGCCCAATCCCTTCTCCCGCACCGCAAATGGCGCCCCCTCGGCAAAATATGCGTCCAAGGCACGCGACATCTTCTCCGACCTCGACTACAAAGACTACATCGCCGAGCCCTCGCCCTCGGTCGTGGGCAATGTCCAGGACGTCATCAACGAGATGATGTGGAAGTACACCTCCGTCTTCCTGGCCCAACCCTTCGAGGCCGCCAAGTTGATACTGCAAGTCAGGAGCCAGGATGATGTGGGCGGCCTGGGCGCTGCCCCGGCTCTAGCTCCGTCGCCGGTTGTGTTGAGGCAGTTCAGCACCAAGCCTCCTGGTTACGATGATTCTTCGGACTCGGATGGCGACGAGCCGGCATATTTCACATCGACGGTCCCGCACACGCCCTCCCCGATGCGGACGCGGCGGAGACAGTCGACAACACCATCGCCTGAGAGCCCACAGGCAGCGAGCAGGCCGGATCTGCCGCCGCATATGTTGAACATACGGCGCCCGGATTCCATCATGGAGGTCGTGGGCCAACTGTGGCACAAGGAGGGCGCCTGGGGCGTGTGCAAGGGGACGAATGCAAGCTTCGTCTACAAGGTCCTTTACTCTTTGCTGGAGAACTGGTCGAGGAGTCTACTGAGCGCGCTGTTTGACGTGCCGGATCTTGGCTTGAAAACGGATCTGGCCCGGCTGGTGGATCTTGCTTCCCCGTACCCATGGGCATCGCTGTGTGTGGCGGCGGCGGCGGCTGTCGTGACGGGTCTCCTCCTCTCGCCGCTGGATCTCGTCAGGACGAGGTAAGTCTTCCGAGACCCATCCGTCCACGGTGCTCGACCCGACCACTAACAGAATGGCAGGTCCATCATCTCATCCACAACCCGAGGGCCCAAGCGAACGCTCTCGATACTGCGGCATTTGCCATCCTATCTCTGCCCCTCCACTCTCGTCCTCCCCACCGTCCTCCACTCCCTCGTGCACCCAATCCTCAAGATCACAACACCACTCCTTCTCCGCACAAGATTCGGAATCGACACCGACATATCACCCACCACCTTCTCGCTGGCCGAATTCTGCTCTTCAGCCATCTCACTTTTCATCAACCTGCCCCTGGAGACCGTCCTGCGCCGCGGCCAAGTCGCCGTGCTCAGCTCGCCAGCATACATCCGCGCCGCCGAGGGAGGCGGTCTCGCGCTCCAAGACAGTAGGGGCACTGTCGACAGGCAGCCGGCGGCTGCACGGCTCGAAGCAATTGTGCCACCCGGAACATACGACGGTGTGTTTGGCACCATGTACAAGATCGTCAACGAAGAGGGCTCGAAGGCACTCTCCCCGACATCAAGGCAGCCCGCTCCTAAGAAGGGCAAGGCCAAGATCTCTGAAACGGTGTACCGGAGAGGGCAGGGTATTGAGGGGCTGTGGAGGGGGTGGAAGGTCAGCTGGTGGGGCCTGGTCGGGCTCTGGGGTGCGGCCGTCGTGGGTGGTGGTGGCGATGG
Organism: Anisogramma anomala; assembly: GCA_038502455.1. Lineage (NCBI taxonomy): Eukaryota > Fungi > Ascomycota > Sordariomycetes > Diaporthales > Gnomoniaceae > Anisogramma > Anisogramma anomala. Next base: position 8,069,812 of record JASMMZ010000012.1, on the reverse strand, counting down.
GGAGTTCTGAAGGACTCCGATTGGATGCTACTTGATGCTACATGCAGACGAGGGTGGAATCACCAGCTTCACAACACGGCAGTGAGATGGTTTTGGGAAGCGAGCGACAAGTTCTGGGAGTCGGATGAATACTGTATTCTTGAGATCAGACACCTACCAACACACACATTTCACACAGGTGCCCGGACGGTGGCTTTGCGACTTGCCGGATGATCCCATCGCCGAGCTCGAGAGCCGAACTTGTATTGGAGGCTTCCCCGCCCCGCTTCGGCCTCGGCCTCGGGCGAAACCAACATGCGCCCTACCACAACAAGATTGTTTGACAACGAGCCTCGACGCCGATGCTGATCTTGTGCGGCTTTCGGCTCTCGGCTTTCAGAGACGCCATGGCACTTGTCATATCGCTTCATCCGCTCTGTGGGCCCCCACCCAGAATGGACCAGGACGAGGCCCTGGGGCGAGTGAGAGCGTGAGGCCGGGTGGTGGACACCCGGAAGCATGGCCAGAGCAGTTGGCGAGCTGGACGATCGCTCTCGGGGCGCCCTTGGCGCAGATGAATCTGTCCTTGCCGAGGCGGCACTCACGGGTGATCCGCGTGGAGACGGGGCCGAAGGGCGTGAACTTGTCCGTGATCCAGCCTTGGCGGGAGCATGTCACGAGCCCTGGGGGTGCTTCCTGCGCGTCAACATGGGGTCAGCTTGTCGATGGGGTCCAGGGAGCCAGTCGGTGTTGTGGGAGCTGGCTGGCGCGGCAACAGCCATCATCCAGTCTTTGTCCTGGCCATCGGCGACGTAGGGCTCGCGCAGAGACGGCTTGTTCGCCGTCAGAGTGCCGGTCTTGTCAGGGCACAGCACGTGGACGCCCTGGTTATTTAAAAAAAAAAGTCAGTTTCGTTGCGATGCGCCTCGTCCCGAGGGGCGCACAGGCTTGAACGCAACTCACCGCGAGGGACTCGATGGCAGTGAGCTGCTGCACAGGAGCCTTTTGCTTGGCCAAGAAGGCGGCACCGACGGCGAGAGTCGTGGTGGTGACCACAGGAAGGCCGACGGGAACTCCGATGATGAAGAGAATCAAAGAGTAGTGGAGCAGCGTCTGGGTACCATCCATGGCAATGGGGAGGTGGCGGTAGAAGCCACCGATCCAGGCCGCCAGCATGAAGAACATGACCAGAACGAGCAGGGCAGTGCCAATACTGTCCATGGCCTGCTTGAAATGGCCAGTGTCTTTTGTCTCCGCAACCAGAAGGGCGGTCTTGCCGACATATGAGTATTTGGCCGTGTCCGTCATAATGGCATTGTTGAACTGCTCGAAGTCCTCGGGGCTGTCGTAGTTACAGATCCACAGGCAATCCCAAGGAACCGTTTGGCCATCTCGGACAATGACCTTTTCCCCCATCATAGGCGTGTCAGCAAGCTGTCTAGCCACCCATCGAGGGGACCGAAACCTACAATATCACCAGGTACAAGCTCGCGGGCGAGGTTGACTTGCGCCTTTCCGTCGCGCACCACTGTCGTCTTCAACGCACGCAATGTCGCCCTTGGGACTGGCCACAACGTCGGCGGCTTGCTTTTCTTGATGATATCCGACCGGAAGAACAGTTCAGCACGCAGGGGATTGGCAAGGGTCGGAAACCGGCGACGACTTCGCCCAAGGCGTTCCGCACGAAAACGCAAAGGATGACACCGACATCTATTCCAGTCCCGCAGGGCGCGAGCCAGGATGGCAGCGAGCTCCATGACTGGGAGGAAGACGCAGTCAGCAACCTGGACGGAAGCGTGAAGCGTGCCACCACTGGCTGGCTGCCCGCAACGCTCACAGTGCAGAATCGGTCCCTGAAAAAAAAAAAAAAAAAAAAAAAAACCCACGGGAACTTGGCGAGCTGGTTGACCTTGGTGGCCGCGAGCTCGTGGTAGCCAAACTGACTGCTTGCGGCGCTTCTCGACATCACTGCTGCTGCTGCTGCTGCTGCCGACACCCTGGCGGATGTCGGTGTCGAGCCAGCCCGGCGGCGGCTTGTTGCTGGCGGTGGCCGCGTCGCCCGAGTTCGCTACTCTTCCACAACCTCCACCAGGGCTTGTGCTCGGGTATATCCACCATGCTTGCTTCCTTTGGTTGCCCACCGATGGTGATGTACAGGTGGAGCCGCTCGTACTCCCCGAGTTGCTTTCCAACCAGGAGTGTGGCCGGTGGACGATTCGGTGCTACTGAACTCGGCAGTATGGTGACCGGCGGCCTGAGCCTCGATGTCGTCCGTCCTCATGGCCAGGTACCTTTTCAGAAACGAGGCCCGCCATGGTCGAGTGAAGGAACTAGGAGCTGTCACACGAGGACAGCGAAGGTTGAAGACAGCCCCAATCAGCGGAATGAGACGGTATCGATGGAGACGGAGTTCAGGATCGGGATGTGGAATGAGGTAAGTCTAATGAGGATGAGGACACAGAATAGAACAGGAAGAAGAGAAGAACAAGAGCAGAGCAGGGCGACCAAGGATTTTTTTCAAAGCTCCAAGCTCTTATCTCTTTTGGATAGCCCAGTTTGCTTCTCGGAGAGACCATGACATGCTCTGTGCCTGGAAACAGAGCACATGGGAATGTGTGGATGTGTCATATACCACAGAACAGCCCACAGAAATGTCCTCGAGATATCAACACATGCTTACACCCCAACAGTTGAAACCCCGCCGGCTCGTTGTAAACCGGCCTGCTGAAAGTGATCATCTTGTCACCAAGCTTATCTTGCAGAGTCCGCAACGACAACTTGGTCATTGTATCCGCCGCTGGCTGCACAGGACATGCTGCAAACCTGCCATGGGATTTCCGGACCTTGGCCAAGTGTAAAGCTCCTGCGATCGTAGTGTAGCCTGGGACTCGGCAGGGCGATATTTATTTATAGGATACCATTGGTATGTACCCATTGTACGAGTAGACAGTATTCCTTTCGATTGAAAATTAAAACAATCGTTATAAACTGGAACTGATAGTATTCATGGGTATACCTGTACAGTTGATAGATTTGATTGTTAGTTATATTCCATACTATTGCAGTTCAAAACATAGTTCACTGACCAACATATGAATTACTTATAATCGTAGTAGATGGAGTTGATTGTGCATTATTGTATATTAGCATAGTTGATAATATACTGTGTTATTCGTATCTATGATATACCTTTACTGGTGAGACACCTTTGAAATCAAAAGTTTACAGCTGAGTAATAGTTATCACAATTAATTGATTAGCTATAATAAAGAAATCATATGGAATTGAAATTACAGTCAATAAAAATATTTTTTTGCTTTAAGTCTCAATTGAATGCGGTTTGGTAGTTACTTAGCCTGGCTAATATGTATGTTTTCCCCTTCAAAATACGGTTTGGCATAGAACAAGTGATAAAAGTTATAAAATTGTAAGTTTATATATATATATATTATGGAAGTTTTTGGAACAATAGTAATTGCAATGCAGTCAGTCAACTGTACTGTCAAGTAAGTTGACTGTACTGACTGCATGTTGATTGATTATGTTGTTGGTGGGTTGACTGTAAGTCAAGTACAGTATGTGCCCAATTCAGACTAGGGCACGGGCCAACAATTGACCATACAAATTAGTGTGCAGACCAGCTAGCGGTTTGACAAACCTAGAACAATATATCCACCACTTGACCACGCAATACTACAGTTACTTCGACCGAATCGACAATCGTTGCGACGTCTGAAGGCTCATCAGGCAAGGCCTATCAATACTAATTAGTACTTATTAGGTTAAGCACAGATTGGCTAGGTAGAAGAGAAAGCTACTTTCCGGTTACGTTTTATGTAATTGTAAGGTAAAGAAAAGATTCTTGCGAAAAGCCTTTACTTACTGCGTCAGTTTTTACGGCAGTAAGTAGAAAAGACTTCTGGATTACGATAGTCTAAAACGGCAGTTGAGAAGTGGCGACGGTATCGCCATCATTAAAAATACCAAGAAATCTTCATTAAACTAGTCTTGGAAACAATGAGATTGACCACTTGAAAGTTTTAAAAATCGTCAAGTTACTAAAGTAGGTAAACAGCTAAGTCAATATTATTATGGGTATTATTACTACAAATTTCAAATCGCAAAAAAGACTAAGTCCCACGACCTTTAACTATAAATAATAACGATAAACAATTTCAATTCTATTTCCTACACCTAACTTTATACTCTACGCCAGTTTCCCCCCTTATTTTACCCTTTCTCCACCTATATCATATAATTACTAATCGAATACGCCAAAAAACACGTTAAGATCGTTAGTCCGAGTGAAAACACAAAGAATTATCAAATCGCGCCAAAGAAGTTACGTTACATAACCCTACGCCAAATCGTTGAATCCGTATACTTTCAAACTGCCAAGTTACCTCGCCTAAACTACCATGTTAAAATAACACCCAATCAGAAACGTATAAGGGAAATCAAAGCCCTTGTAACTGTCTTTCCCAAATATTATGATGAAGACATTTGAATGAAAAACGTTGACGAAACTTTTATTGAAAAATAGTTGATTAATTACGTTAGCTAATATATTTTAGACACGAAAATTGGTGAAGAGTTTAGCTGTAGCCGTTGTACCTTCCAAGACTTTCTTTAAACTCTTCAGATATTACACAATTCACATGTAGAACACGACTTAATAGACTATTAAATCCAAACTAATAACAAATGTTAATAGGCGTAAGATTTATATAACGAACAAAATGATAAAAGGGTTGGCAAAGACCTTTTTTAGATTAGCCCAACTTAAGGATTACCCTTAAAATCGTTAATTTTAAGACTTATAAGGGGAAAAAATCTTAACGATTACTAATATATTTACTTACGTTTTAAGTAACTACTTCCAAATCCTTAGTGAAATTAGACTTTCAACTCTGCTAATAACAATTTTTTACACGCAGACGGTAAGAAACCTGTTAATTTACTCATTAATTTAGTCCTAACGATAGATAATGTAAAGTAAGCGCTTAATAAAAGTAGGATACATAAAACAACGGCCGCTAACGTAGTAAAAGAAATTCACATCAGCATTATCCAACGGTTAATTAAAAAAATTGTTAAATATTTTAAAGCTTTCCCCATCATCGTCAAATTTCTGAAGTCTATTAAGGTTTACTAAAATCGTCAAATTCCTTACAATAAAACTTTCTATGATAGGTACACTTATATATATAAGTGTATTACAAATATTACTATAAGATTTTACCCCTTATGCTAAGTGATTAGCAATTACTTTTATCACCGCAACTTTGATAGTTTAAAGCCTAAGTTTACTGCTGAAGATATGATCGATAAGTGGGACGATTATCGTAATATTTTTCACAACCCAATTAACATAATTAATATTAATTATAAATCTTTTTGTTGGTAGATATTTAGACGTTGCAACGTTGTCGATTCAGTTGATTGAAGTAACAGTATTATTGAAATGATTAAGTGTTAGATGTATTATTCTAGGTTCGATAGACCGCTAGCTGGTTTGTATAGTAATTTGTATGGCCAATTGCTTAGCCCGTGCCCTAGTGTAAAGTGGGCGCATACTGTACTTGACCTGCAGCCAATAAAATAGGCCTACAAAACAATATACTTAACTTGTAGTTAGTATAGTCAACTTTACTATAAGTAAAGTTGACCTATTGTATTGCAATTACTACTATTCCAATACTAGCGGCTTTTTATTTTGTATGTGTACACCAATGTGGTCAACTAATCTTTTTCAGTTACCACCGAATTATATTTTTCTTAACTGGTTAGACCCCTGTTAATTTTAATTCACTTTTATACCTAAATTGGCCTTAGTTACCTTCCTTTGCTCTATAGTTCTAAGTTTCGACTTTACCAACTTCCGTACATAAGTTTTTCGCTATAAATTTATACGTATTAGCCTATTATTGCCCTTATCTATCTTAAAACATATAGGTTAAACTACCTACCACTTCAGTTAACCCATATTTGTGGACATACTTATCATTGCCACTACTGCTATTAGTTTCATTAGTTATTTTAATTAAAGTGAGTTAAGTCATCTATTAATTTCACTTAACTTACACCGATTAAATAACCTACTATTACCCCAAATTTAACCATACTATTTAAAGAAGTTGTTATCACTAGCTTTATTTACTTAACAGTCTTTTAGTTTGATAGTATATATTTGTTTTCTGATATTTAATTTGATATTTTCAGGTGGCTTGTCAATTTAGCCTTCGATGTGTATAATTAGCCCATTATTTTTACGAACCTTTTAAAAGTCTTGTTTAATAAAGTTTTTGTTATAGTATTAACATAATTGTTTTTTCCATTTATCTATCATAATTCTTTGATCTTTCTACTTTCGTAGGCTGTACGAAGTGTTATTATATCGATTATCAAACGTTTTTTTGCTTGTGGTTCCGAATTTTAAAAAGTATTCAGAAAAACATCTCGAGTCGATTCAAATTACAATTAGTATAAAGGGAATTTTTGGTTATGTAGTTCCGACGTTGAGTGTTTCCTATAATACTATGCCTACATAAAAGCCGTCCATTATACTGTAAACCTTTAAAGCTAGTATGCTTTATATAATTATTTTAGATTTGATAAAAATCTAATGAATTAGGATTCCGAAAATACCAAATTGATGTTTCTTTCAATTTTTATCAACTAGAGTCATTTGGAATCTAATTTGTAACAACAAGTTTGTTTCATTTGTAAAAATTCTTCCCGTTAAATTTATCAACTGCGTCTTCAATAAGTGAATCGGGATTATATTAATTCCTCGGTCCAAGTTCCGTATCTTCCATTCTTGACTTATATTTACTTGATTAACGTATTTATTTGTTAGGTTTTATGCTCGTGACGTAATCGATAGATCATAAAAGACCTCTAGTTGGTATAAGGTAGCGATAGAATTGCCACAGGCGCGTTATTACAAATACCATTAAGTTCTGACCACTTTAATGTTTCTAATGATAAATAAGTTAGCGCCTTAAACTTTTTGCAACGAATGAACGAAAGTATTAATATTAAATATACGGATAAATGATTTGTTAAAATTAAGTTAATTGTTTTTTGATAAAAATGCAATCAACTTGTAATTCCAAAACTTTGAGTTATTAATAGCTTGCTATTCCGATGTTACAAAGCTATCAGTTTCAATAAAGAAGTTTTTTTCAGTATATATACCTACGAAGTCAAAGTTTTCCTTCTATATTACTAATAAGTATGGGTTATAAGTTGAAGACTTTATGCCTAGTTATAAATTAAAGTGATATTGATAAATTAAGAACCAATGGAATCCCGTTTTCACCAATCCATGTAATGGCTTAATATATCGTATTATTCTTTCTGAAGGGCATTTGGCACGTGATTTCTATAGTAACTTTAATAATACGATCGTTGTAAATAGGTCGTTAATTATATATAAGTTTATATCATATTACAGCTATCAAGGGTAAATTTCTCTTCAGCTTTAGTTAATAAACTTGTTACTAAAACGATTATCAAAGGTTGGTTAATCTTTAAATTGTTAGCGATAACGTAAGGATTCAATCTTTGCCTTCATCACCGTACCCTGAACTATTAGACATCACTTTTTATATAGTAGCCTATGGTTTTGCTTTTAACTTCATATATAATCCTCGACCTGAAAATCTTGATATTCGAGTAATAAAGACTAAAGTCGGCTTTGGGTACAAATTATATAACTCCTCGAGTTAGAAGTCCATTAATCTCAATCTTATCGTCTTCCTTAAAACGTTTATCAAAGGTTTTGATAATACCTTATACCCGGAGTTTTAAAATTAAGTTTTAATTATACTTTTTCCCCTGTTTACTCAAGCAGTATTATAGATATGGCTCGGTAAATATTTCTTGTTCTTAAAGTTCCTTCTCTTTAGTAATCGTCTGCGCCAGGAGGATTTTATTTGTTTATTGATAATAAAAAGACGAAGATTGCATTAGCCTATTAGGTGAACTTAACGTTTTTTATCGCTATCGTTAGTCGTTTTAATGTAGGGTATGACCTAGATTGTACAAAAAGTTGCGAGACCGTTAATGATTTTAATAACCACTTTAAAATTAACAATACTTCAGATTTAATATGGGTTATTTTATTTGCCTAACTCCCGTTACACGAGAACTTTTCTTCGTAAAGGTAAAGAAAATATGTTTATTGTTATAGGGTCGTTTTTCATATCAAGGGAATTATCAACTTGATATCGTCATGATTCTTTCCGTAATTACTCTCATAATTTACTGTAAGTTACAACTCTCATTCAAGTTCTTGTTGATAGTAGATATTTACTCTTTACGTATAGGTACGTTTAAAATACCAATAGAGTTGGTACCAAGTCGTCGGTGTCCACAGTATCATTTAGTCCCTTCACCGCTATCTAAAGGCGTACCTCTTGTTCCATAAAACTTTTAATCTTTAACGTGAAGATATCGTACAATTTACGGAGTAATGCGTATAACTTTTCGACTTTTCAAATAATTTAGTGGGCGTTAATGAGCTCTTATTTATATTGGATTCCCATTATATTAGCGTTAATTTAAAACTTTATCGACGAAAAGTTTGTGCCGATATCGTAGACAACGATTTTAAGTGGACCTTAATACGTATTAATTTAAAATATCCTTAATATTTCCTAAGTATAATTCGTCGATAGGAACTTTAAAAACTTAACTTCGTAAAAAGAGGTTGCGTAGTTAACAAAGTAAAAAACAGGCTTATTATCTAACTAAAATACGCTAATAAGAATCTCGTAATTAAAATCCTTGTCCTCTTTCAGTATGAGTTTGAATTTTAGGGGTGTTTAGGTATACGTTTAGAAATAATAATAGATTCTTTCAATAATCTTTAAAACAAAGTATTCTACGTTTCCGTACCTCGAGGATTGAAGGACTTGGTATAACCTGTTAATGGTTAAATAATTAAAACTTCTATGTAGTTAACGTATTTCTAACTCCTTTAAATTCAACAATGTTACTTTGAGGCCGTAAGGTAGAACTATAAATTTCCTTATTTAATAGCGAGGGAAAACCTTTAATCGTTTTCAAATGACTTATTAACTTTAACGTCGACGTTAACTTCGACAGTTTTTATATTCTTTCAAGAAGTAAGGAAAAAGGTTATAGATTGAAGGATATAGAGCATAATAAACTCAATAATAGTTTGAATAAATGTTTTCTTCAATAACGATCGTTATTCGTCCAGACCGAAGGTAATTTTGGGTTTATCGGTTGCTTGATGATTGTTTTCCATAATAATAATCCTTTCCTTCGCAATGTTATGTATTGTAAATAGCGTTCTATTAAGTACCTTTTTACCCTTATATTTATCATAGTACTTTTAAACCCTTATTCTGCGTAATAATCGTGAAGGTTAAATATAGGTAGGAGGTTAAAGGCTTGGTTGAAGTAAAGGTTATAATTTTCGTCATTTAGACAGTATATGAAGGCGTAATCGATCATTTATTAGGTTGCATTACGAGAAAGTTTTATATGTTATTTAATTTACTTCATTTAAATAGCAGTATTGATCCCAGCAACATTTTATTTGCCCTTGAAGTTTACGATGTGGTCTAGGTAGTTTTATCCGAAACTAATAGGGCACTGGATATAATGTATTAACTGATTATTAATAAGTTTAACACAAAGGTGAAAGATTGATCAATGGACGGATTTTCTATAAATTTAACAACTTCCACCACTATTACAACGAAAGTTCTTTCCGTTAACAGGTTTTTTTAAACATTTCCCTAATTAATACTAGTGTCATGTTAGCTTTCAGTCCGAAGTTCTTGGGCCAAATCTTCAGCGTCAAGGTTCTTCATACTTGAAATTGATGCAATATGCCAATACACTGTTTTCTTTATTCGCATCGCGCAAATTATCAACTTAGGGGTATATACCAAACGAGTTTGACGTATATATTATTACAGTTGTAAATAAAGACCTTCATCAGCTAAAAAAAAAAAACTTTACAATTGATATTTAGGTGTTATAAATCGTATGTGAGTTGGCTTACGCATATGATTTCCACCCTCACTTTCTCGCGAAACGAAGCATTGTTAATATACGCCTTTTTCATTATTCGTTGAAATATTATCGATTTATTAATTATTTTGTTTAAAATATGCATCTGTATTTCCTTTTTTTCCCTTGGTTATTATCTTCTCTTACCTCGTAATAGCCTTATCTGTATAATATTACGCGAGTTTAATATTGTATTCGAAGTAGATTTTTATACTGTTTTAAATTTCTCGAAAGGTTTTTACTCTCAGTCAGAAGGTTATATAATAGTCTTTTGCGTAACTTATAAGAATCCCAGGGAATAGTAAGTAAAAATTAAAAAAAGGACCGTTATTCATTTACAAATATTTATAAAAGACATTATCTTCGTATTATGAACGTTATACAGCTTTCCCTCATACTTTTCAATGATATTCCAAATTTTCGCAAAATCCGTGAAAAGTTTGTAATTAATATTAACCATTTTGATAGGTTTGGAAGGAAAATCGTGATAATCATCCCAGTCTTCGGTGGAATTTCATATAACTTAAGCCTTAAAGCCTTCAAATCGTGATATCAAGGGTAATTATCAGCTACCTAACTCGAGGGACAAAGTCTTGTAATAAGACCTGTAATAAGCTTGTGCATATAGGCGTACTTACTTTGAGAAGCTTCGCTTTAAGGGACTTGACAGTTTTAAGGTAAGAATTAAGAGGCAAGGAGAGCTTAGCTATAGGAAAGGTTCTAAAAGACTTAACAATTTCATTTAATTGATCGTATAGAGCCAACTTTAAAATCTTTTACCGCGTTAGCAGCCGTTACTTTACGCGTTTTTCCACTATTAAGAGTATATTTCGCGTTATTACGAAAAGATACTAGGCTGCCAAGAAAATTAATAGAGTCTTTATCGTCGACGTGTAAAAAATTGGTATTAACGGAAAGTTTAAAGGCTTAACTTAACTTGAGATTAAAGGAAGGTTTCCTAAAACGAGTATAATGACGTTAAAGGTTTTTATCGCCCTTTTTCCTAGGGCGTGTATCTTAGAAATATTCCTTAAGTTAAGCTAATCCTAAAAAAATATTTGCCAACTTCAAGGAGTTCTTTTCCAATACATATACCCCTAGTCCAATAAACTTCGCCTTCAGCTTATTTTTAACTTTTTTTTAAATCAACTTCCATATACTAAAAGTCCAATTTTAGAAAGAGTTGCGAAAAGTTAAAAAGATGTTTTCATTACAGTTGAATTCACTATTCTCTTACTCGATAATATAATACCTAACGAAATTAACCAGGTATTTTTCGGTTGAATCTTTGTTAACATCTTATCGTCAAAGGTCTTTATTGTATTATATTTAAAATAGGGATCCGAAAGCTTTCATTAACTTCTGTAATTCTTAGGTAAATGTTATTTTGGTGATTTACTAGCGTACGAATCGATACACGAGAAACTTGGTGATTTTAGGAGTATGGTTTTATTAATTTAGCGTAAAGTTACGCGAAGTATCTTTCTTAACTCAAATTAATGATTTTTGAGTTTTCTTTTTTAGCTCTAAACAGCGATCTCAACAATTGAATTAGTATAAAAGAGGAAAAGAAGTGAAATTTGGGGAAAAACTTAGTATTTAAGGTAAAGGTTTGGTGTGAACAATAAGGTCGAAAGTCGTTTATTATTATTGGTTAAATAGCGTAGGACTTGGTCATTTTTATAATAGTAGCACCCGTAATACTACTAATTTAGCCGTTTACCAACTTGTCGATTTAAGATTTTCAATAGTTAATCTTAACGATTTTCTTCAAAAGGAATCTAATAAAAATTTCTTAGTATGTTCCAATATCGATACGGTTGTTACTTCTAAAATTCCGTATAAACTGACGTAATTCAAAAGTCTTATTTACTTACTACCGTAGAAATTGACACAATAGTAAAGGTTATTCGTAAAACCTTTTCCTCTAATTTTTCTAAACAAAGCGTAACAACCAAAAAATAGTTTCTTCTTTTACTTAAATTACATGTGCCTAACATAATAAGCACTGATAAGTGTTGTTAAGGCTTTAAACGTTATAAATTTGTCGATTCATTTGATCAAAGTAACAGTAGTATTGCAATAGTCAAATGGTAGATGTATTTTTCTAGGTTTGGAAGACCGCTAGCCGGTCTGCAAAGTAATTTTTTTAGTCAATTACTTGGCTAGTGTTCTCATGTAAAGCATGCATATACTGTACTTGACTTGCAGCCAAAAAAGTAGGCCCAAAGAAAATACACTCAACTTGTAGTTAATATAGTCAACTTTAGTGTAAGTGAAGTTGACCTACTTCACTGCAATTACTACCATTTAAACACCTTTACAGATTTTCTTAACATCTGAAATGATGTAGGAAACTATAAAGGTAAATCTTATCATTAATTTAATACGAAAATAATACCATTACTTAACATTTATAAGTAAATAGAGGCTTTCTCTTGAGGATTTCACCTATCATTCTAAGAAATCCTTACGAGCTACATAAAAAATTATTACATGGCTTTCCTATAAAGAGCAATAACTTTCAGTGAAGTTTATGATGATATAAAGAGTTACTTCAAGCACGATATCTAATTTGTGTAATACTAAACAGATTGAGCTATTACGAAGTAAATAACGAAAATTGATAAGAAAAAAAATGATGAAATATTAATAGCTATTTTGAAAAAAATGTTACAGAAATTAATTTTATACTAATACGCAACAAAGAAGGCACACTTTAACGAGGTTGTGCTTTAAATATAGAGATAGGTAATTAATACGAGTATTAACTAATTTAAATACGTTTTATAACACTTAAATACTGTTTATAATTTTTTTTAATTAAATAGAGTTTTTTTCCACGGCTGTAATAATACGTACGTTACACTTAATTAACATATACCCTGAAAAGAAATACCTTCCGCGAGTAAAATAACGAAAAAATATCGAATAATGCACTATATTAATTGTAAATACAAAAGGCTATAACACTTAAAATCTAATCTAAAGCCTTGAAACTGAAAGACACACTAAGGATAGTAACGTGGAAAAAATTTAAGCGGACCTTATAACCGTAAAAACATTATTAGAATAAAAGGAAAATTCATTGCATTAATGGTAAATCCAGTTATTAGTTGACTCGTTACCTTTTTTTTAAACGCTAAAAACAACAAATAATATATTACGCCTAATATCTCACTACTTACGGTCAAAATTACATCAACTATATCGAAAACTATGACGATGAAATACCTATTAACGATAATTATACGTTAAAATAAATTATATGGTATAAAGATACTTTTTTTCAAGAGGTTTTGTTATAAATCGACTACGTCTTTCTATATCATTTGACTGGTGAAATCCCCCATATTTTCCATGAAAACCAAACACTTAACCCATTATACACGTTTCATTTTTGACATTGTTACGCTAACTATATGTTTAAAGGTATTATATCAAACACAGGAGCAACAACGTATTTCATGAGAAGCTGTTTGTAATAGCTGATACTACAACAGGAAAGCAATAATATCGTTGAAATTAATTTTAAAAATGCTAGTAAAGCTATATTGAGCTTTAGCCCATACGAAAAATTATCGTTATTATGATTAACGATTGTATTCATAATTATCGAGCCGATTACATTCCATATGCTTAAATCTCTTACCACATTTCTTCCTTACTTGGAAAATATTAGGATCCTCAGCATTAACATCAACGTTAATTCTAAATAACTGGTTAAAAACAGCCGGAGGTTCCCTTTCGCCTTGAGATGGTAGAACCTTTGGTTATATCATTAAAATATAATGGTAACGAGATTAAACATAACAAAGTCAGAAATATTTCAATTATACCAAGGTTTTAATTATCTAAATATATTGAGGCTATAAAAATATACGAAGTCTTTCAGTCTGTAAAGTATGAAATTTTGGAGTGCTTTATTCCAAAATCATTAAATAACTCTGTTACAACTATTTAAGCACCTGTATAACCCCACTAAAGGTTGAAATTTACGATAAAAACAAAAACTTCATTTTTAAGATCTTTGTTAACGCATTTTACTCGAATAAAAAGCTCATTCTCCTGATTTTATAACGCCGAATTCCTTAAATCACTATCAAAGAAGGATACTTGGGAAACGTTAGAGATATTGTAAATTTATACGTATCTATATCCATTAAATGTCATCGTTTATGATACTGGTACCAATTATAAGGCGGTGAAGTTCTAAGCGTATATCAAAATAATAGGGACTCAGTATAAACAGGTATGTATGAAGGCCCACTAGGGTATAAAAAATGTCAAAAAATTATATGTATTACTTTGAAAAACGTAAAATATCTTTATGTTGAAGATTGAAAGCTTTACGGACCTAAAAATATGTCTTTAAATAGCGTTAAAAGACTTGAATAATATTGTAGGCCTTAACAACTTAGTATTAACGTTACTTGTATTTGGAGAATATCCTCATCTAACGAGTAGATCTCCGTTATTGACAAGTATAAAGAAAAGGGTTATAGCGTACAAAAAGTTTTTTTTTAAAAAGAAATACAAAGAAAATTAGCCTAACTTTAAATTAACAACATTCTTTATACTTAAAATGGCTCCACAACGATCGACGTACTGAATTTTCCATTAAAAAGTGAAGTCCTTCTATAGGAAAAAAAACAGGAAAATGGAATAGGTTACTTAATATTTTCAATATCGTGAACTTTAACGTAATTATTAAAACTATTAACGGTTTTACAACGTTTCACATGACCCAAGTTAAACCCTTCATTAAGGATATTCATGGTAACGATAATAATAATAATAATAAATATCTTTAAACTAAATGAATTAGCCAATACAATACTTATTCTCCTATAATTAATAAGCCAATGAACCAATAATGATGCAATCAACCTCCAAAAAAGAAGAACACTGAAAATGAGGAATATATACTAAGCTATATTTACAATATTACTTAAGTTAATAGGAAAAAAAGAATAATTGAAACTTAGACGTCAAACTGCGCATACAAAAAAAGCATCAAAACTTCAGGCGAACCAGTTTAAAAGGAACGATAGTGTTGAAATTGATAGACTACATACTAGATAAATCGTACAATTTATATTTAAATGCAACTTTAACCTCTAAAACCCAAATATCACAATCTTCAAATCGAGAATTATTTACAAAGCTAAAGACGAAACCATTTGGAAGCCAAACGAAAAGTCACGCCTAATCGCCTCAAAATACGGTAATAAAGGTAAAAACTAGATATTTACGCAATCTCTAACGAATTCAAAAACCATCAAACGTCTAATAATTTTATTAACAACAAGTTTTTCAGAAAAACCCTGATGGGAATTTCACCCTTAATAGCCTAATATTACTCAAACGTATAATTAATCAACAACTAGTACAAAAAAAATAGTCTTACTAAAACTACCGTAAAATACCGTAACAAATATTTACTGGGAACGATTATACAATATATTAAACTATTATACCTATTTATTAAAATGAGTGTTTATTGATCTCAAACTAATTAATCGTAATTCAGTTGATGTTTGATATAAAGTTTTCAATTCATAACATGTATTTACTCATTACGTGAGACGAAAAAAATGTTATAAGAGGTATATAAATCAACGATATATCTTTTTGTTACAATTATTAGCTTTATGGTATTGGAACAATGTATGATCAAAGATTGGAAGTTTTGGAATTATATGCTAATTACAACTTTAACAAAAACTAAACTCATATACTTTAACGGATTGTTGATTTGTAAATATAGTGTTAATGTTAGAATAGGAGTAAATTGTAATACGGTCAAATCAACTTTACCTACAGTTAAATGATTGTATTGACGGAAAATTAACTTCAGTTTGTGATATTCACTGCAAGTATAGTGCAGTAGGTGCACACTTCAAATTAGGGCACGAATCAAAGTAGTTAGCCGTAAAAATTAGTGTGCAGACCGGCTAGCAATCTGCCAAAATTAGAAGTAACACATTACTACTTTCAATTCAGCACCAGTTACTTCGAACACAGAGATAAAAATCGACAAGGTTGTAATAATAAATTCCTATTATTGATAGGCAGACCTACCAACACTAATCAGTGATTATTAGGTTAAGCACAGATAAGTTAGGTAAAAAAAGAAGCTACTTTCTGGATATACTTTGTTTAGGCAAGGTAGAGGGAAGGTTCTTGCGAAATGCTCCTACAATACTATGTCAGTTTTCGTAGCAGTAAGTAGGGAAGACCTTTGAATTGTGTCGATTTTCGCGGAAATATAGGAGAAGGCGATGGTATCTCTATTGAAAACACCAAGAAATCTTTATTAAACTACTTTTGGAAGCGTTGATATTAACCTCCTAAAATGTTTAAAAATCGTTAAGTTGTTAAGTTGAAAAAAGACTAAGTAAATATCATTGCTAGTACTATTATTGCGGTTATTACTATTGAAAATCGTAAAAATAACTACGCTTCATCACCCTTTAATTACTAATACTAACTTTAATGCTAAACAACTTCCAAATTATCTTCCTATACCTTTACATCACTCTTTTTCATCCTTACACATTTCAAACCTTGTTAAGATGAATTTAAAATATATTAGAATCGATGCCTTTACCGATTCCATAAGGAAGGAAGCAATCAAGGTATTCGGCATTATTTTCATAAAATAGTACGCTAAAACTTTTGTTTTATAAACGCTAATAAAGATTTAACCCTTAAATACTTTACTAATCTGATCGGTCGTTTCATTTTCGACTCAAACCTTACTACAGCTGTTTAAGAACCTAGAATACTTGAAGACTTCTAAAAATGGTTTAGGGATTGAACCTTGAATATATGGAGAAAAAAACAAGCAAGTAGGTTAAGACAAGGACAAAAAGTCAGTTATAAAACCAAGGAGTTTACCTTCTTGGGATAAAAATGAAAGAAAAGTAATATGACAAATGTATTTTACGAACAAATAAGAAATAAAGATCTCTAATGGAATAAGGTCAAACGTAAAGTTATTATTAGCTATAACGTTCCTCAATACCTTTACACGAGTTTGCAAAGTTCTATCTAAGTATATTTGAATTTTTTGAATTCTTTTTTGGATAATTTTATTCAAGATGAACGGGCTAATGTTACTGATTGTAAATAATCAATCGATTCGCGTAAGAGAAATCCTAAAATTCACTTGTAAATTAAGTAAAAACATCGCTGAACCCCTCAATACTAAGAGGATTATTACCAAGTCCTCCACGAAAATACATAATTTCCCTATCTTTAAGCTTTTCAACATATCTAATTTTAATAAGTTAATTATAGTAGAAGCAGATTGACGCACAAAACTATATTGGGCACGACTATTAGCTTTTGCACTTCAAAGTATGCCAAAGGTAACTATTTTCTCTAACAATACTAATACCTTTTCTAGCACCAGTCGAGGAATTTAAAGGGTATTTATAACTAATAGATCACTTTTCCCTTTTTAGATGTCCACATGGTGGATTTTATTGGAAAGCTCAGGGGGTATAGATCAATGGATAAATGGAACAACGAATGTGATGGTTGTATTGATAGTAAGAATGCGTAAGAAAAGAAGTCTAAGTTTGGCTTGTAGGGCCAAACAAGCAAGAAGAATTAGGTATACACAATTTAGCACAAACAACCACTTTTAGGGATTCTTATTCAATTGCATTGACCCTCTAGGATAGTACGAAAGATACGGATAACGCAGTAATTACTATTTTCATTAAGGTTTGAGAAAGAAAAGAGAAGTATAACAGTAAGCTATATAACTTTTTTAAAGTTAAATTACGCCCGTTCTTTGATATTTACCGCCAGATGAAGATTGACCTGCCAGGTTTTTAATTGTTATTTCCTATTATTTTTACCGGTTCAATAGAGGACTACTATTTTCGGTACTTAACGATTTAATTTTGTTTTCGAAAGATTTACGATGGTCCAAAAAGTTACTTCAATTATAATATTAACCTTGCCTAAGACTATACAAATTTAAATATCATTAAAAGGTTTTGCATGTTAGATTACAAAAAAAAGTCAGAAAATAAGATCGACCTCCTGAATAAAATGTTTGATAGGCTTATAATTTGCTAACAAGAAATGAATAATATAGGAGATATTACGCCAGGAAGTATGATAGGTCATTACGGTTTATAGGGAGTTTAAATACGCCTTATAGTGCCCTAGCGATATTGTTTTTTTTTTGGTTAGTTACGATCTTTGTTTGTAACTATGATGGTATAAATACCGATCGAAAGTTACATATATCCCAAAATTCCAAAATTTAGCAACAATAATAATAAAAATTATCATACGTATTATATATACTGTAAATACGGTAAGATTAACTAATATGGTGAAAAGAAGGCCCTGATCTGGAGACGCAACTACTAAGTCATATAAGGAAAAGAATATTCTTTTTCATTAAAATATTCAAGTTAGTTACGAAAATTTCCTTTGAATATTAAGAAGTATTAGATTTGCTCTCGGTAAAGCTGTTGGTTAATAAGTTATATAATTATAAAACACAAATCGAAATAGGTAATATATTATATGTAATACCCTTCTACTTTTGATTGAGAATATATTAAATAAATTGCAGATTTTGAACGTAAAGAGGTGAAAAATAAAAACAATAAGCATAAAATTATTGGTGGGTATAAAGATATTAATACCGATTCGAAAATAACATAATAACTAGCTTACTACACTTTTTTATATCTCCTTATAGTTGAAGACCCCTAACGTCATTATAATAATAAAAATCATAGCTTTATATATTTATTTACTATTAGCGTTCGTTACACAGAATAAGTATTCTAAGGTATTATGGAAAAAATTGGGGGAAAATAGTACTTAAAAGGAGGTTATTCGTAATACTTCGCGTTAGAAAGGGATATTAATATTATTATGGAACTTTACCTCACGGATACTCGAAAACCCATAGTTGGCTTTAACCTTAGAAAAATCCCTTTCTATTAGGGTCAATGACTATCACTATGATTGTTAAACCTATGATTTTACACATCTTCAAATCCCCTACCCCCTTCTTGCTTTGTTTTAAAGATATAAAAAACCTCGGCATTAACGTTGAAACTAACGAATTGCCCAAGGTTAAAGGAAGCCAAAATTCCCACTCAATTTAAAATAGAGATACTGTTGGTAGGTCTTAGATTGTTTCAACGTTGTCGATTCGATTGGTCTTCGAAGTAACAGTAGTATTGCATTGGTCAAGTGGTGGACGTATTGTTTTAGGTTTGATCGACCGCTAGCCGGTCTACACTGTAATTTATATAGCCAATTGTTTTTCCCTTGCCCTAGAGTAAAGTTTAGCGTACTGCACTCAACTTATACTTAATGCGGTAAGTCTATACAAAGTAATAAACTTGTATTACGATTAACTTTACTGTAAGTAAAGTTGATCTATTGCACTGCATGTAATATTATTCTAATGCTGGCGGCTTTTTAGTTTGTGCGCGTACGCTAGTGTAATTGACTAGTCTTTTTCGGTTGCCACCGAGTTACCTTTTTGTTAACTAGCCAGACCCCTGTCAATTCCCGTTGGCTTTCATATTAATTTGTACCGAATTGCATACAAATTAACCCCATTTGACCTTAATTACTCCTTGGCTCCAAGGTCCGAGTTTATTAACTCTTACAAAAAGTTCTTTCGGCCCAAACCTTTATAAGCCTTTACTTTAACTGTGCTATTAAAATAAATTACTATTATTAATTCTCTGGTAGGCTTTGAGTCTGACAGTACATCCCTATTTTCCACCACCTTATTTGGGCTTTCCAGCCAGCTTATTAACGTATCCCTCGTTACGTATAGTTCGCATATTGCTATTCACAAACCTTTTCATGGTTTTATTTAACGATGCTTTCATTATTATATTAATAGAATCGTCTTTGCTATCGATTTATCAGAATTACTCAATCTACTTTTCTTTGTAGGCTCCGCGGAGTGCTATTACGTCAATTATAAGGCGTTTTTCACTAGTGGTCCCAAATTTCGTGAAGTATTCAAAAAAGATTTTTGAGTTTGTACAGATTATTACCGGAATATGAGGAATATTTAGCTGCCTGGTAATAAGGTTAAGAGTTTTCTTTTTTGTTATGTTTACATCAAAGCCCGTTACTATACCGTAGACCTCCGATACCAACATGCTTCGTACAATTATTTTACATTTGACGGAGGTTTAGTGGATTAGGTCGCCGATAATACTAAATTGGTCTTCCCGTTTGTTTTAATTAATGAGGGTGATTAGAAAGCCAATCTGTAAAGATAAATCAGTATTGTTTGTAAAGGATCCGTCCGTAAAGATTATTAGTTTAGCCTTTGAAAGATCGATTGATATTATATTAATTTCGAAATCTCGGTTTCGTATTTGGTACTAGAACCTTTCATTTAACCGGTCAAATTATTTATCACTTAGTTTTTGTATTTGCGTCGCGATGGGTAAGTCGTAAAAATATTTCGGTTAGTAAAAGGTAACAATATAGCTGCCTCAAACATGCTGTTCCAAGTACCTTTAAAATTTAGCCATATCAGTCTTATCAATTGTAGCTAAAATAACGCTTTGGCTTTTTTACTGAAAGTTAAGACCGGAATTGATACTAAGTATACGGATTGATAATTTATTAAAGTTAAGTTGGTTATTTTCTATTAACGTAGTTACCACCTTGTAATTTCAGAATCTAAAGTCCTTGATTACCTGTTATTTTAATGTTACAAATCCAGTCGTTTCAACGAAAAGAGTATCGTTCATTTATATAATTACTATACTGAATTCCCTTTTTTAAATTACTAATATGAATGGATCGTATATTAAAGACTTTATCGTTAATCGTAATTTAAAGTGCGATTGGTAGGTTCAAAATCAGTAAACCTTTGCTTTAACTAATCCGTATCATAACTTAATATAAAGTATTACTGTGACTAAAGAATATATAGTACGGAGTTCTCATGGTAGTTTTAGTAGTACGATCCGCTATAGATCCGTTACTAATTACGTATAACTTACGTTATATTAAGGTTATTAAGCGTAAATTTTCCTTTAGTTTTGGTTAACAAGTTTGTTGTTAAGGAGATTACTAAACGTTAACTGATTTTTAAATTGTTGCCAACTATATAAATATTTAGTTTTTGCTTTTATCGCCGTATCTTTAAGCGATTAGACGTGATTTTTCGTATAGACTCCTCGTAGTGTTTCCTTTAACCTCGTAAATAATCTTTATTTTAAAGATCGTGACTTTTGGATTTTAAAGGTTAAAATCAGTATTCGGCGCGAATCATATAACCCTTCGGGTTAATAAGCCGTTAATTTTAATATTATTGATTTTATTAAAGGGTTTTCTGGAAATTTTAATAATCCCTTACATTGGAAACTTTAATTTCAAGTCTTCGTTTTCCTTTTATTTTTTGGCTACTTGAGTAGTATTATAAATGTGGCCCGGTATATATTTCCCCTTTTTAACGTTTTTCTTTTTTAAAGGTCGTCCGCGCCGACGGTATTTTATCTACTTGTTGATAACAAGTGGAGGAAGTTCGTATTAGATCGGTCGCTTATATTAAGGGGCTTAAGAGTCTTTATTTTTAGTGGCTCCAATATGGGTTTGACCTAAGTGATTCGAAAAGATATAAGGCCGTTAACAGTTTCAATAACTACTTTGGAGTTTACGATACTTGATATCTTGTATGAGCCTTTTCATTTATCCGGTTTTCATTATACGAGTATTTTACTTTATAACTGTAAAATAAGTACATCGATTTTTAAAGGGCTGTTTTTGGTATTAAGGGCGTTATTAATCTGACGGCGTGCCTATTTTTTTCGTAGTTCCTTTAAAGCTTCGTTATAAGGCGCAACACATTTTTGAGTACTTACCGAGGGTGAAGATTCACTCGTTAATCGTAAGTACGTTTTAAAGACTAGGAACGTTGGTACCAAGCCTTCAAGGTCTAAAGTATCGTTTAGGAATTTTACTATTATCTGTAGGCGTATCTCTGGATCCGTAAATATTCCAATTTTTTACGTAAGGATATTATACGTTTGGTGAAGTAGGGCGTATACCCTTTTAACCTTTTTAATACTTTACTGGGCTTTTACAGGTACTTGTTTATACTAGATACCCATTATCTTGGCATTTTTTTTAAATTTTACCGCGGTAAAGTTAATAACGGTATTGTAAACAACAACGTTAGGTAAACCCGGGTACGTATTGATCTATAGTATCCTTAACTTTTTCCATGTATCTTTTGCCGAAATGGATTTTAGAAATTTAGATTCATAAAAAGATGCTGAGGAATTAACGACGTAAAGGATAGGCTCATTATTTAAATAAATCATATCGATGAAGATCTCATAGTTGAAATACTTATCGTCTTTTAGCGTAAATTTGAATTTCTGGGGGGCTTGGGTATACGTTTAACAGTGGTGGTAAAGTCTTTTAATAGATTTCAAGGAAAAGTATTTTGTATCGTTATCCTCTATTGACTTTAGGACTTTATATGGCCAATTTACGGCTGGGTAATATAAAAATTGGTATAATTAACGTATTTTTTTATTTCGTTAGGTTTAACACCAATATTTTCGGGCCTTAAAGATAAAACTTTGGGTGCCCCTACTTAAAAGTGAGTAAAAACCTTTGGCCGTTTTTGACTAGTTTATTTGCGTTAACGTCGACGTTAACGCCGAAAGTTTTTATATCCTCCGAAAAAAGAGAGAAAGAGGCAAGGGAATTAAGGATATAAAACGTAATTAATTTTATAATAGTTTAAACTATCGTTGTCCTTAGTGACGATCGTTATTCGTTTGAGCCAAATTTTACTTTAGATTTACCAGTATCTTGACGATTAATTTCAGTAGCTGTAGTACTTTCCCTTTGTAACGTTACATACTGCGAATAACCTTCTATTCAATACCTTACTACTCATTTATCTGGAATAATACATTGAAACGTGTAATCCGCGTAACGATCGCGAAGGTTAATAGTGTTTAAGGGGTTGAGGGCTTGGTTAGGGCAAAGGTAGGGCTCTTTACCACCTAGACGGTATAGAAAAGCGAAGTCGGCTAGTTACTAGAACGTATCAAAAGTAGTATTTTCGTACCACTTGATTTATTTTGGGGCGTTGGCAGCGTTAATTTGCTTGTCATCTTCGAAGTTTTCGATTTGGTTTAAATAGTCCTATTTAAAAGTAATAGGGTATTAAACGTAGTATATTATCTTCTACTATTACAATCGGTAAAGGGGTGTCGACTGAATCAATAGCGACTTTACTAATAGCCGAACTTACCATAGATTTAATATATTTTACCACTATTACGACGATAGTACTTACAGTTGACAGGTTCGCCTGAGTCTTAGCCTTGTTATCGTTCACGTAACTGTTTCCTTTAATTTATTGTCGGTAGGTTGAAACTTAAATGTTGTGGTCGCCCGTACTTTCAGTCGAGGTAATTAACTACTGTAAGGTCTTTTTCCTTTACATTGGGGAAGTTATTAATTTGGAGGTATATACCAAAGGAGTTTGGCGTATATATCATTACAGTTACGAGCGAAGAATGTAATTGGCTAAAAAAAGCCTTCGTAAATGGTGTCTAAGCGTCATAGGGTGTATTCGAACTTGTTAACACTCGTAACTGCAGTCTATACCTGCTTATAAAATGTAGCTTTACTAGCGCTGGTGTTCCCTATTGCTTTTTGACATAGTATTAACTTATTAGTAATCTGATTAAGTAAATTTATCGGTGTTTCTTCTTTTTCTCTATCTTGGCTATTATCGTTTCCTATTTTATTGAAGCCTAATTTGTATATTATTGCGTAAGGTGGATGTCGTATTCGAAATAACCCTTTATATTATCGTAGACTTCGCGAAACGTAGTTATTTAGGTTAAAAAAGTTATGTAGTAATCCTTCGCATGCTCTGTAAACATTCCGGGAAATAGTAAATAAAAACCAAAAGATAAAACCTTTATCTACTTATAGATATTTAGAAAGGGACTTATCTTGGTATCGAGAAGTTTATAGGGATTTCCGTTATATCTTTTTTATATTATTTCAAATCTTAGCGAAGTTTGTAAGGAGTTTGTAGTCAATGTTAATTAATTTGACAGGTTTTAAAGGAAGGCCACGATAGTTATTCCAACCTTAAATGGTGTTTCTTAGAGGGTTAAGCCTTAAAGCTTCTGAGGTACAGTATTAACGGTAATTACCAGTCATCTGGCCAGAAGGGTAAAGACTTGTAGTAGGACCTGTGGTAGGTTCGCGCATGTAGGCAAATTTAAAGAGGGGAGGTTTTTAAGGATCTTGGCGATTAAATTGCTAAGGGGCGATGGGTATTTAAAGCTTTTGGAAGACTGACGATCTTATTTAATTTACTGGTGTAAAACTTTAACGTAATACCTTAGGCTGCGTTGGAGGCTATTGCTTTATGTACTCTACCGCCGCTAAGGGCATATTTCGCGTTGTTACATAGGGGTACTGAATTACCGAGCAGATTAACACGTTCCTTATCTCCAGCATATAAAGAGGCTTAAATTAGCTGAAGTTAAAGGGGTGGACCTTTAAAACATATATGTAGGCGTTAAAATCCTTTAACCCCTTTCTCTTTTTTGAAGAGCTTTGAAGATAGAGGTTTTAAGAGCAGTTTTTTTGTTAAACTAGTTCGACAAAAAATGTCCGCCAATTTCACCAGGGTCTTTTTAGAAATGTAGATACTACGACTTGTAACCTCATTTTTAGCCTGGCTTTAACCGAACTCTAAATTATCTTCTATATGTTAAGAGTTCAGTGGTTGAAAAATTAGCAAAATCCTTAAAAGACGTAGGCGCCGCAACTGTAGTCGTTACCGAAATCCGTTCCGATAATATACTATCCAACTTAATTAGTAAGGTAGGCTTTAGTTAAGGTCTCGTTAACATTTGTATTCCATAATTATTAGTCGTATTGGTTAACGAAGATTATTTCGAGGGATTTAACTTTCCTTATGTATTTTTGACTTGGAGCTATCTTAGTTGTTTAGATTGTGTAAGAAGTTTAGGGCGAGATACTTAGTGATTTTAGGCTTGGGGAATTAGTGTAAAGTCGCGTGGGAACTTGACGATTTAGCGTGGAGTCGTTCAACGTGGCTTTTTCGGCGCAATTTGGCGACTTTTAGTGTTTTCGCTTAAAATAGCGAACTTGACGATTAAATTGGCGAAAAAGAATAAAAATAGTAAAGTAGGGGTAAAGACTTGGTATAAAGGGTAATATCGAAGGTAGTTTAATGGTAAAGGGTGAAGATTATAAGTTATTTGGCGTAAAAACTTAGTTGTCTTTATAGTAGTAGTATCTGTAATTGTTCAAATTTAGTCGTTTGCCAACTTGCCGAACTTTAAGACTTTTAACAGTTAATTTTAACGTTTTTACAAAGGATTAATAAATATTTCTTGGTGTTTTCGATAACTTTACCTTCGTTACTTTCAAGCTGCCATGAAAACCGACGTAACCTAGAAGTCTTCTTTACTTACTACCGTGAAAAACCGACGCAGCAGTAAAGGCCGTTCGTAAAAATCTTCTCTCTACCTTGGTCTTTTACAAAAAGTAACCAGAAAGTAGCTTTTTCTTCTACTTAGTTAATCTGTGTTTTAGCTAATAAGAACTAATTAGTGTTGGTAGGCCTTAAATCGTTGTAACGTTTTCGATTCGATTGGTCTTCGAAGTCACAGTAGTATTGCATTGGTCAAGTAGTAGATGTATTGTTCTAGTTTATTAAACCGCTAGCCGGTCTTCACAGTAATTTGTATAGTCAATTGCTTGGCCCGTGAACTAGAGTGAAGTGCAGCGTACTGCACTCGACTTACACCTAATGCGGTTAGTCCGCACAAAGAAATACACTCAACTTGCAGTACAATCAACTTTACTAACAGTAAAGTTAATCTACAACACTTCATGTAGCACTATTCCAACAGATTGGAAAATTTTGGACTTATAAAATTTAAAGGTAATTAAATGGCTTTGCCAATATCGTGAAATATACTCTCAATATCCTTAAAGATTTGAATTTACGTTAAAAGAAAATCAAAAATTTAACTTTAAATTTTTCGTAAACATGTTTTACCCAAATGAAAAACTAATACTTTATTTTGTTACCTCTTCCATAGCGTTTGACAAAGTCAAATTTCTTGAAACTATTACATTGAATGAAATGTAGAAGGAATGACGTACTTTGTAAATGAATATATAACTAGGACTCCTAAGCGTACTAATTTACTATACTGGTATGAACTTTATCGCCATGAATTTTTCAATTCATATAAAATCGATAAAGAATTAGGATAAATAGGTTCAATTCAAGGTTTAATAATATATTAATAAAGTTGAAAGGAATTACTCATTTTTTTCTCAAAAAAACTTACGATATAATTACCTTGAAGATAAGAAGCTTTACAAATTGAAACGTACGATTTTAAATAACTGTGAAAAGATTTAAGGATACTATTGGACCTAACGGTCTTATATAAACTTTCCCGGTATTTGAAATTTACCCACATATAACAAATAAATCGCTAATATTACTAAATACTCCAAAACATGTTGTAACATATAACAAAGCCTTGAAGAAACTAAGAAAGGAATCAGTACGCCATCAAATAAAAAATACCCTTTATACCAGAAACGTAATATCGATAATAAAAAATAATTTTCGCCCTTTGAAAATAAAGTCGTTACATGATAAAATCCAGACATATGGGATGGACTTTATAAAATATTAAGTATTATCAACCTAAAAATATTAGTTTAAACCGTTAACGGCTTGGTTAATTTCCGTATTATATAGCTTAAACCTTACAAAATAGCCCTTTAGACTGATCAAAATCCTTAAGCTAAAGACCCTCAAGCCCAACAAATCAAATAATATAATTCTTTCGAACCAATTTTTAATAAGCCGATAAAATGACGGTAACGTGAAAAGATACCAAAAAGAAGGATATAAACTAGAAATGAAAACTATAACGAGGGTTATATACCCAGAGAAGCAAAGGAAATAAATAAGGTATCTTAAAAATGAAGTTTTAGCAGAGAAATTTCCCTTAATTTATATATTGAAGGTATTATTAATACATTAAGTAAACCGTTTTAGAATGATTATTAAGTCTCAATCGACGGCCTCTTGATATAAATAATCATTTAACTAATGCCGCTAACTAAATTTAAAAGCCCAAACATTACAATTTTTAAATCAAAGATAGTTTAAGAGGCCCAGGAAAAAATTACGGATAAGCGTTATGAAAAGGTATGGTTAATCGTTCAAGAATATGGTAATAAACGTAAAGATTTAATATTTACTTAATCACTTATAATTCAAAAGATTGAATAACGTTTTATTTTCGTAATTTCTACCAGTTCAACTACGAACGTAAGTAATGAGTTCACTCTTAATGGTTGTAATATAATGTAAGAATATACGTAATTCACCGCCAATCTTCAACGGATTTTATTACTAAAATTGCCGAAAAATTAAAAATAAAATACGACTAGTATTTCATTTCGTTTTATGAAATCTTTTTATGGAGTAGTGAAAATAGATATTTATTACTTTTTAATGTACCAAACGCATTTTAAAAATGAATTACGTATGAAGATTCAATGTTCGACCTGTTTTCATTGATTATATTAGGAAAAGACTTTAGTATCGTTGGTGTATAAACTTACGATAACATTTTCCTCGAAAATTCAGGGGTTTTAACATTGAAATAACGTGTTATCCAAAAGTTGGGTCCTTGGAAATGTAAGCCTATGAAAATATGAATTAGGGGATTATAAATTTATTTAAATAGGTTGTTCAACCGTATGTACGGTGTTATAGCTAAAAGATACCCGTGACACGTATTTTAAATCACGTTCAAAGGGTAAACCACAAGCCTAACAATAATTAAAAATATCAACAAGGTAAGATTATAACGATATCTATAATAAAAGGCTCTTACGGCTTATATCGCCACGTTATATTAGTTAGGGGTATTATACAATTTATTGATTGCGGAAGAAGTACAAGATATATTAAACAAGGATCTTGATTTGTTAAAAAAAGGATTTAGTTGCAAATGAACAATTTTAAAAATGTATTAATATAGGTCCAGTAGATTTGATGACGGCGAAATTGATATTTTTTTCGAACGGCTTCTTTATACAATATTTTTACTTCACATCGTAAATTGAGTAACTTGTAATATTCATCAACAAAAAAAGGTTTAATCAACAATTTATGGTAACCAGAAATATATCACATTGGAAATCCGATAAGTATAAATATATAATATTAAATATACCAATAGTAAAGATTTAAAATGAAACGGCAGGTTTCGATATCGGTATGGTAACTAAAGACACGTTCAAAATTACCATTACAACTATAATTACCTCCAATACATATAATGTTATGTATAGACTCCCAAAATATTTATAGATACTTATAATATCTAAGAATAATTAATGAAAAACGTCTGATAATAACGTAATAAATTTGAAAAGGGTATAAAAAGCACGGAAATTCGATGAGTTCGAATGAATTAACGGAAAAAATAATACCGTTAACGTCATGATTAAGGCCACGTTCAATAGTACCTTGAAAAAATTCATAGAGAGCAATAAGCTGACAGTATGAATCAAAAGCTACGTGGACCGCCCGGTATGTAACGTAAGGAAAAAGAGATACCCAAACAAACTTAAAAACTATCAGGGTAATGGTAGCAATAATAACAATTAGAATTATTAATAAAATATACGAAATTATTAAAATACGTGAAGTGTATAAGTTTATAACAAAAAACCTGTGTACGGGAGTAAAGAATAAAGTACTCGGAGATGAGAAGCAAAAGGCCGTGATGGGTATTAGTTTCAGTGAAAATTGACTGGAATTAGTAGGGGTTTCATATGTAGATTGAAAAGGGATTTCAGGAATTACTACCAATTGGTAGTCAACTACGCTGGCATGCAGATACAAAACAAAAAATCGACAGTATTGGAATAGCAGTTAATTAAAATACAGTTAAGTCAACTTTACTTACAATTCGTTGATGATATCGACTGCAAATTAATTGCGGTTTGTGGGATTAATTGCAAGTTTTGTGTAGTAGTTGCCTACTTCAAAGTAGGGCACGTTCCAAAACAGTTGGCCATACAAACTAGCGTGTAGACCGGCTAGCTATCTTCCAAACTTAGAACATATCACGAATTTTAATGCAGTGCCAGTTACTTCGACCACAGAGATTCGAATCGACTACAATGCAACGATAAAGGCCTATCATTGACAGAAACACCGATCAACAGTTAACGATATTAAAATTTACTTTAACTTCTATTAAAAGAGCTAAGACGCCAATCTAGACGTAATTAACAAGACCAACGAGTTAAAAGCTTAAACAAACCTAGATTAACACGCCCATAATAACTATATTACAACCTTATACTAGCCGAATACATCCTATAATCTTTGAATAATGATACAAACCAAAAAACAAAATAATAAAACTACGATCAATGAAATAGAAATATAGATAAATAAATAAAAAACTTGTACTTGAGGATTAGTATAGTTTCGATTAACCTATCAAAAACAAACTTTATAGATTTTAGAGATGTATTCTTCGCTAATACGACTAGTTTATGGTAACAAATTAAATTCTTTATAACGACCGTCAATAAAAATAAATGATAGGAAAACTAATTCGCAATTGCAGGAAATTTAATCCACCAATTTTTCGTTAAATACAAAATGATTACGTCAAGCGTATTGGTTTCGGAAGTTTATAGTATAATAGTTAGTTTTAAAGTAAGTATAACGATGTGGGAAGCATTTAATATTATTACTGCGCAATTAAAGATTTCACCTATCCTGGTTGTAATCTGTATCAAATCGTGAAGTCTATTTAAATACCTATCAAATATAGGGATAACCAGCGGGGAACGCCTAATCATCGACATAATACTACTTAATAAAATTATAAGAGCAGGCAAATCGAGAAGCTCAAGTGGATTGATAGAAAAAATTACTCGGGGGATACCATAACAAAATCGTGTCAAATAAAGCCCTAAAAGATTTATAGATAATAATAAGTTAACTATACGTATCAAAAGCTACTTTGAAAAACTTCCTAGCAAAGTTGAGTCCTATAACGATAGGTGTAAAGGAAATTAAGGGTACCCTGGAAAACTGAGACTACCAGAGAATTAAATCCGACAATATGATTAATTGGCACGGAAAAGTTTAAAGTATACGCAAATTTGTAGAGAAACATTTGTGTAAAAAAGTTGGTAAATTCAGAATTTGGAACTTTGTGGTAAAAGGAGGAAATTGAAGTCAATTTGAGTGTGAAATAAATTGGAATTAACAGTGGTTGATCTGGAGAGTAAACAGGTACTTCAGTGTTTACCCTAAAAAGAGTAATCGATCATACTGGCATACACGAACAAAATAAAAAGCTGATAGTGTTATAACAGTAATGAATGTAGTGTAGTCAGTAAACTTTAGTATCTAATAAGTTAAATATATTAACTGGAAGTTAATTGTATTGTTTTATGGATTTACCGTATCGACTGTAAGATCAACTACAATATATGTTTAATTCAAACTAGGGTACACGCCAAATTAGTGGCCGTACGGATTAGTATGCAGACCAGCTAGCAGTTTGCCAAACCTAGAACAATACGTCCACCACTTTACCATGAAATACTACTGTTACTTTAACCAGGATTCGAATCGAAAACGCTACAACATCTAAAGACCCATCAAGCAAGACCTATCAACAGGTAGATTATTTACCTTTAATAAAATTTGAAAGGAAAAATCTGGTAGTTGTGCTCACTTTAGATTCGCGTATGAAGCCTTTTTTTGCCTTATAATTGGGTTTATTAGGGAACCTATTGGAACTATATATGATGGGGTATTTGAAATTTGCCCTGGATTTGGTAATAGTTTTGTTGATATAAAAGGTAATTGTGATGTGTTTTGGCTCAATCAATTAGTAAATTTCAAATTTCCACATGTTTAAATTAATTGAGGTTATAGATTTGCCAGAAATTGTAAGACTTTATCATTTCTAAGGACGTGGGTTGAAGAACCTCATTTTGAATTACATTTGGATAAATCTTTGTGGATGTATAACTGAGTGTTGATGGTTGTTATCGTTAGAAATATCTTTACCCTTATCTTCACGTATCTATCAAGGGTTTTCATCTATAAATTATTCATATATTACCTTTATTAAGTTACTTTCTTTCTATAGTTTTCCTTGGATATTAGATATATCATATATAGATCTATTTTTAGTTTTACTTTAACCGACCCTTTTTGTCTTTTCTTTAAATATCCGGCATTCCAATTTTGAAGAATTCAGCGAAATCTTAAAATGCGTTGATATAATCATGTTGGCCGTTATATTTCACGTTAAAGATAAATTTTCCGTTGAAATAAGTTAAATTCTTGGATATAGAAATTTCGTTACCTCTTATAAACTATAATATATTATTGAATTACTCAATGAATGTTGGTTTGAAGGTTTTAATTGTGTATTTTTTTACGGGATCGGTGACAATGACAATTTTAGTGTTTTCGATAGATATTTTGACTTTATTAATGGGGAAATATCAATGTTAGAGTGTAAGCTATAGGTTATTCATTGGAGTCGTTGTTTGTTATTAAAGGGGTTTTATAACTTAACGCTTTACGATTTAAAATTTGCAATAATAGTAGTAACAACTAAGTCATTTGTGAACTTTGGTATTCTAACAAATCTAATAGTCCTTTCTTAATTTGAACACGTGGGTATTTGAAGAATTTAAGACTTTTTGGCGGTTAATTTCAACGCTTTTTTTCTCGAAATACATTTAATAACGATATCTCGATAGTTTAACGATCTCATCGTTTCTTTCAAGTACCTATAATAAATTGAATACTTCAAAGATCTCCCTTTTACTGCCTATAAACACTGAGAAGTGTTGGTAGATATTTATCGTTATAATGTAGTCTATTAAAATCGTAGTCGAAGTAATTAGTATATTATATTGAAATTGATAATCTGGTTCCTTATAAATCTAGCAAACCGTTAGGTGGTCTGTACAAATATCTGTATATATAAATGTTTGGCTTGTACTAAAACTTCAGTTGGGAACTCCACCGTATTTGACTTGCAGTCAATTCCGTCAATTTGTAGTTAGAGCAATGAACTTACAGCCAATACAGTTAACTTAACTGCAGTGCAATCAACTACTCTTTCAACAATTAACTCAATAAGAATTAATAAACGTGGCAAGCGTTTTTCCTCATAATGTGGTCAATTATAATTGGAGTTGAAGTAACTGATATTATATTTGAAGATGATAGAGTGGGTCTTCTCTTTTAAGTTTATGCTATCCGTTTTTTACACTATTTTGTATTGGTAATGGCTTGGCTTATGCTCTATATTAAATTCAATACCGTGTTTAGTACTTGCATTAAGCAGAAATTGACTGCTATCCTAACAACATCTATATCTTTATAATCCATATCGATGTCTAGAATCTAACTAACAATAGTTGACCAATGTAATCATCAATGAAACTGTATTAACTATACTGAAAATTCAATAACCACTCATATGATTACAATAATTATTTTTAAAATATAAATTTCATATTTCATTTATATATGAATTTGATTTATTATCGATTGATAGTTGTATAGATTTCATAACTATTTAAAGTTGAAAGTTGATTTTCAAAGTGAAATCGTTTATATCAAGCGAATTAAACAATTATTGAGTCTGTTTTAATCCAAATACGTTAAATATAGATATATCGAGATTTAATATAGCTTGAATTCCATATAATAGAATAACCTTCGCCCTATATTCAAGTGTGTTGCAACTGTTATACAATTATTAAGTTTTGATGTAAATAGTGTTTTATAGGTAGAGGTATTTTGTTAGTATAAATAGTATAGTACATGGTTACGTTTAAGGCCCTAGTTGTTCAAGGCCCTTGTTGGTAGATCTTTACAATTACAATGTGGTCGATTCGAATCTTGGTCGAAATGATTAGTATATTGCATTGAAAGTGGTGATGTATAACTTCTAAGTCTGGTAGACCGCTAGATGGTTTGAAAACTAATTTGTATAGCCAATTGCTTTAGCCCGTACTCCAAAATAAAGTAAGCACCTACTGTATTTGACTTATAGTCAATACAGTTAATCCTACAAACTACAATCAATTTTCAATTAGAATAACCAACTAACTGTAAATAGAGTTTATTTTACTGTATAATAATCGACTGCTATTTCAATACTGGCAGCTTTTTTTTTTATGCGCCTACACTAGGGAGGATGATTACTTACTTACGACAAGTTCTGAATTCCCTACTCAATTCGTATTACAAACCTCTGTCAATTCCAATCAATTTATAGCCAAGCTAAATCCAATTACGGCTCTTTGCTCTATAGGTTTAAGCTTCGCATTTTTCAACTTCTATACGTAAGTCTTTCACCACGGACTTGTGTAATCAGATACGCTACCAATTGCGTAACTTTTGCCAGTAGTTCCAAACATGCTTTTTTTTTGCACGTTTCTACTGCCACTGCTACCGCTACCGTCATCCTTACCCTATCAGTTTTCCAGTTTTACAGAGCATCCCTATTCCTCCACGTCATATGCCGAGCGATCCACGTAGCCTTCTATTCATAGGGTTAACATATTACTGTCCACAAACCCTTTCAAGGACTTATTAGGCGTAGCCTTGATTATGTTGTCACTGTGGTTGTCTTTATAGTTGATCAAACAGAATTTATTAATTTTCCGGGCTTCATTGGTCTTTCTTGAAGCTATTCTATCCATTATTAACCGTTTTTATTAGATGTACTCAACTTTGATAGGCACTTGTAAAGGCTTTGAGAGTTTATATATATAACTATAGGTATCGGAAACAGTCTTAGCTATTTGGTGATAATTTTTAAAGTGTTGATAATTACTATACTGTTCGAATAGTACTATATGCAGTGCAGTTGGTTTACTTTACTTTCAATAAATTCGACTGTACTGCAAGTTGAATGTATTGTTTGTAGACTTACCGGATTGGGTATAAGTCGAGTATAGTACGCTGCACTTTACACTAGATCATGGGCCAAGCGATTGGCTATACAAATTACAGTGAAGGCCAGCTAGCGGTCTGCCAAACCTAGAATAATACATCCACTACTTAATCAATGTAATACTACTGTTACTTCGACTACGATTCGAATCGACAACGTTATAACAATCTAAAGCCATACTAACACTGAATAGTACTTATTGAGTTAAGCAAAGATTAGCTAAGTAGAATAAGAAGCTACTTTCTGGTTGCGATTTGTAAAAGACCACGGTAGAGGAAAAATTCTTGCGAAGAGCTTTTACTGTTACGCTGGGTTTCATAGAAGTAAGTAAAGAAGAATTTTGAGCTACGACGATTTTTACGGCAATTTAGAGGTAGCGACGGTATCGTTATCGAAAACACTAAGAAATCTTTACAAATATTTATCAAAGATGTTAAGATTAACTATCAAAAGCCTTAAAGTTTTGGCAAGTTAGTAAATTATTGAGTTACTACTACTACGGGTGTTACTATTGCAAAAAAGACTAAATACCTACGTCAAATAACTTTTAACCTTCGCTATTTACCAATAACAAACAACTTTCGACCTTATCTTCTACATCAAACCTTAGCTCCTACTTTACGTTTTTCACTTCCCTAACGTCAATTCAATCGTCAAGTTCGCTAATCTAAGCGAAAATACAAAGAATCGCTAAGTCGCGTCAACAAGGCCATGCTACGCGACCTAACGCCAAGTCGCTAAGTTTTTACGTAACTTCATGCCAAAACATCAAGTCCCTACGCCCAAGATTATAAAGTACCTTTCTCTAGACGTCTTACACGTCCTACAAAAGCTAAAACCGTCAAAATGACTACTGTAAATGTTTACTTTTAAGCTATTACTTACTCCGCCTGAAAAAAAGCAATTAAAAACCTCGGAATAGTCTTCGTTAACCACTACAACGAACAACTCTGGATTATGGAAGTTAATGAAACCTTAACTAAATCTTATCTAACGAAATTTATTAACCAATACATCTTCGAATCTAACACCGGTGAAGAGTTTAGTCGTGGCGCCCGCGCTTTTTAAGATTTTAGCGAATTTTTCAACTACTGAACGCTAGACATATGAAAGATAATCTAGCGTATGGTTAAAACCAGGTTCAAGAAAGAGGTTACTTTCCGTAGCATTAAAATCACTGAAAACCCCCTATTAGAATTAGCTAAAACCTTTTTAAAACTGGCTTAACAAAAAGAACCCCCTTAAAATCCTAATCCTCAAAACCTCTAAAAAAAGAAGAATGCGTCAAGGGATATTAGTACCTACACACATGCTTCAGGAGATCTCCCCTTTACCCTTAGCTAGGTTAAGCCTTTTTACACGCCAATGATAATAAACCTGTTAACTTACTCAGCAACCTAGCATTCCTACGTAACAATGCGGAGTATGCTTTCAACGGTAGCAGAACGCGTGAAGTAAAGGCCACTAATGCGGCCAGAAATATCGACTTTGACGCTTTATACCAGTTAATTAAGTAGGATTGTTGAACTCCCCAAAACCTTTAAATAACTACTTCCCCCAGCAATTTAATCAACAAGCCACTTAAAAATATTCCCCCTTTAGGTTTACTTACATACGAAAGCCTACCACAGGTCATATTATAGGACTTTACCCTTAGGGCAAGGCGATTGGTAATTACTCTTCATACCATGCCTCGAAAGCTTCAAGACTTAAACTACCAGGAAACACTAATTAAGACGAGGATAATTATTGCTACCTGCTCCCAAAACCTATTAAAATGGTTAGCATCAATTACAAACTCCTTACGGACTTCGCCAAGATCTGAAACGACGTAGAAAAGTACAACAAAAAGCCTTCAATCTCCTCAACATCAAGATAATACCTTTTCTAAATATGTATAAGTGAATAAAGGTTCTCCCTTCAGATTTTCACTTATTATTACCCGAAATTCTTATAGGGCACATCAGGGATTACTATACAACCTTCCTTACCCGAGTTACTACGTTTTGCAAGATTTATAAAAACATAAATGGTTACTTCGAATACAATATCTAACCTATATAATATCCCACGAATTAGGCCAGTACATGATGGGAAACGATAATAGTTAAAAAGAAAGAAAAGGCAATACCGATGGATGTATTTAACCAGATAATTGATAAATTAATATTATGCTAAAAAGTAATAAAGAAAGCATACGCTGGTGGAATCACACTTCGCAAGCAGGTATGGGCAGTAGTTACAAGCGTTAGCGAGTTTAAATACGCGCTATAACGACTAAATGCCACCTAAGAAATTTCTTTAGCTAGTTACGTTTCTAGCTTACCACTGTAATAGCGTATACACCAAACTAGTTTAATATATACCCTTAAGCCAGAAAATTCCTTAACGTAAATGAAAAAAAAATCTTACGGTAGTTAATTATAGCGACCGTAAATACAGCTATGGATGCATTTAACGCCTAAGGTTTAGCCTATCGGTTATAAACTAAAGGCAGTAACTATACTGACGCTAACAAGACTAATATTTAGGTGGATTTATTAACCGTAAGTATTATTATCGTAATAGTGGCAAGAGATATTGGATTTGTAATAAGTTTAGTTATCAATTAACTCGATACCCCCTCGTTGAGCGAAAAAAAAAAGGTAATATCTTACATTTAATACCCCATCACCTCTAAATAAGACTATTAAAATCAAATCGCAGACTTCAAGGGCGACGAGTCAATTGAAGGTGATAATAGCTCTAAATAAATCAAGTGACATGAAAATACTACTCCTAATACAGCTTAGTAACTAGCCAAGCACACCTCTCTATACCGTTTAGGTAGTAAAGACATTTATCTTTACCCTAATTAAGCTCCTAACCACTTACACACCTTTAACCTTCGTAATCATTACGCGGATCATACGTTTTAAAGTATTATACCAGATATAGTGGTATTAAAGTACTTAACCAAAGGCTAATCGTAATATGTGGCATTGCAGAGAGAAAGTACTACAGTTACTAAGATTAATTATCGCGATGTTAATAAAGCTAAAGTTGGCTTTAAACCAGGCGAACAACTATTTTTATTAGGGATAACGGTGGTTTAAACTGTTAAAGGATCAATTATATTCCATATTTTCAAGTCACTTACAACTTTTCTACTTTACTTAAAAGATATAAAGACTTTCAGTGTTATCGTCAACATTAACGCAGACGAACTGGTTCAAAACAGCTAAAGATTCCCCCTAGCCTTTAAGTAGGGGCACCTATGGTTTTATCGTCAATACCTGAAATTAATGGTGTTAAACCTAACGGAGTCGGAGATACGTTAACTACAACAGCGCTTTAACTACCAAACTGTTAATAGGCTGTATAAAGTCTTGAAGTCTTTAAGGCATAAAGATAGAAAATATTTTCCCTTATAAGTCATAAAAAGACTTTGTTACTATTACTAAATGTATGTCTAAGCCTTTCTGAAATTGAAGTTTATATTAAAAGACGATAAGGGCTTTAAATGCGATATTTTCGTTTATGTGTTTTATTTAAGTAATAAAAATATCATTTACGTCGTTAATTTTGTAACTTCCTTTTACGTGGTTGAGTTTTTAAAGTCGTTTTCGGCAAAATATACGTGGAAAACTTTAAGGATTTTGTGAATCAATATGTACTTAGGTTTACCTAATGTTGTTATTTACGATACCGATACTAACTTTACGGCGGCAAAATTTTAGGAAAATGTCAATATAATAGGTATCTAATACAAATAGGTACCTATAAAAGTCCATTGGAGTATTTGAAAGGTTAAAAGGGTATGCGTATTACTTCGCCGAACTTATAACATCCTTATGTTAGAGATTGAAAACTTTATATATTCGGAGGAACGCCTATAAATAGAAGTAAAAGACCTAAACGATATTGTAGGACCTGACGCCTTAGTATCAACTCTATTTGTCTTTGGAGTATACATACGCCTGACGAGTAAATTTCCGCCTTGAATAAGTACTCAAAAACGTAATACGACCTACGGCAAAGCTTTAAAAGAGATACGAAAAAAATCGGCATGTTATTAAGTTAATAATGCCCGTAACATCAGAAATAGCCTAATAACACTTATTTGTTTTACCGTCATAGAGTGAAGTTCTCGTGTAACGGGAGCCGGGTAAATGTAAGGGCCTGTATAAGATATTTAGTATCATAAAACTCGAAGTAGTTATTAAAGTGCTAACAGTCTTATATTTTTCCGAGTAACTAAAGTTTAGCCTTTTATTAGGGTTATTAACGATAAAGACTTTCAAGTTAAGCGACCGGGTTAATACAAAGTTCCTTCATCTGTTATCGATAAGCCAATAAAATGCCGTCAGCACGAATGATCGATGCAAAAAAAGAAACATTAAAGAGGAATAATATATACTAGGCCGTATTTACAATATTAATTAGATAAGTAGAAAAGAGAAGGATAACGAAAACTTAATATTAAATTTCCAAGCGTAAGAGATTATTAAGATCTTCGGTAACCCCATTAAAAAAAAGCGATAAGGTCGAAATAAACGGTCTATTAACTCGAAAGGTTGTATAATTCGTGTCGAAAACCGATTTTAATCTCCAAAACCCAAATATTGTGATTTTTGAGTCGAGGATTATTTACGAGATTAAAGGTAAGACCACGGGGAAGCTGTACGAAAAGTTACATTTAATCGCTTAAGGATGCGACGATAAAAGTAAAAACTGAATTTTAAAGTAATCG
Source organism: Anisogramma anomala (assembly GCA_038502455.1). Lineage (NCBI taxonomy): Eukaryota > Fungi > Ascomycota > Sordariomycetes > Diaporthales > Gnomoniaceae > Anisogramma > Anisogramma anomala. Next base: position 8,030,944 of record JASMMZ010000012.1, on the reverse strand, counting down.
TTAACGATCTAGAAGATTAGTTAACGATTAGTAGTCGCTTTGGCAATAAGTTTTCTAGTTAAAACTGAAGGAAATTTTACGCTTGATAGCTGAAATATAATATAAGTTTATACTTAATTAGTAACAGATTTACAACGGATTGTATTATTAAAACTTCAATAGAAACTACGTGCTATTTACTCTTTAATAAAGATAATAAGGTATGTTGAACTACTATATGAAATTGTTAAAACAAGCGTTTATTAGTTCTTAATCTATTAGTTGTACTTTGAATTACAGCTAACGATAAAGTCTTTAACGTACTACCCGTATTTGCTAGTAACGTAAAAGAGGGAATTTGGCGTGATAGTCATATAAATTAACGATACCTTCTTTTATCGGAACGGCTGGATTTATGGTATTGGAACAGTAGGTGATTAAAGATTTCATGATCTGGAATTACAGGCCAATGAAAAAATTAATGAAGGGTAGCCAACTTAACTTTAATACATCGTTAATCTATATACTTAATGTTAACGCTAGGCTTAGCTTTTTCCAAAAAAGTTAGGGAATTGTTTGAGCTATAATTAATAAGACTAACATAGCCAACGCTTAACGATATCTGAATCAGGGTATTCAGGATAGCTATATTAATACCTTATATTAACCGGAGGCCTCTTATAACCATTTTATCGCGGCAAAATCATAAGACATAGCAGATAAAGACTTTTACCGGTTGAATAAGAGGCTCGAGTGGCAGATGCGAAATTTAGACCGCGAAATTAATATGATTCTAATCGACCTATTAAAAACCAAGTTAATGATCTTTATGAATAGATATTTTGTAAATAACACCGACTTGATTTTACAAATCGGCTTTCTAATAACCCTCCTTAACGAAGACAAGCGGGAAGAATAGATTAGTATTATCGGCAGCTTAATTTACTAAACCTCCGTTAAATATAAGAGATTAATATGAAACGTAATAAATTCAGAGATTTATAACATGATAACGGGATTTAACGTAAGCATAGCAATGTAGAAGAACCTTAAACTTATCATTAGGCAACTGAATAATCCTCCTATCCCGGTAGTAATTTATACTGATTCGAAAAGCTTTTTCGAATACCTTTTAAAGCTTGGAACCACTAACGAAAAATGTCTAATAATCGACGTCATCGCATTCTGTAAAGATTAAGAAGTAAGGGAGATTAAGGAGTTCCGAAGAATTAATGACGAAGATAATTTCGTAGATGTCATAATGAAGGTAATGTCAAATAAGGCTCTAAAAAGGTTTATAAATAGTAACAAACTTATAATACGTATCGAGGGCTATGTTAATAGGCCACCCAGAAATTGAAGATTACGTAACAACGGTAAATAATGTATTGGAAAATTAGAAGATTACTAGGGAATTGACGATATAAACCTGTTTGTTTAGTAAGATTGAAGTGGAAGCCTATAAAGACCTATATCGAAAGAATTTTTTGGGGGGAGTTAATAAACTCGGACCTCGGAGCAACGGAGTAATTCAAGACGAATATGGTCAATTTTTATGCAATTTAGTGTAATTTAGTATGGAAATTAACTGGGATTGACAGGGGTTTAGCCAGTTGACGAGGAGGCAATTTAGTAGTAATCGGAAAAGATTGGTTAACCACACTAACATATACATATAAACTAAAAAACCGCTAGTGTTGGAATAGTACTAAATTTAGTATATTAGGTCAACCTTAATTACAGTAAAGACTACTGTATTGTAAGTTGAGTGTATTGTTTGTGGACTTACCGCATTGGGTGTAAGTTGAGTGCAATACATTGCACTTCACTGTAGAGCACACGCCAAGCAATTGGCTATACAAATTACAATGCAGACCAGCTAGCGGTCTACCAAACCTAGAACAATACATCCACCACTTGATCAATACAATACTACTGTTACTTTGACTACGATTCGAATCGACAACATTGCAACGATCTAAAGCTCTACTAATATATACCTATTTTGAAGCCTGCTATTATACTGTAGACCTCTGATACCAGTACACTTCGTATCACACGCTAATATTTAACAAATTTGTAGTGTACGACGTTAATAGGGATCGTAAACTGCCTATTAGACCTACCTTCATTGACGAATATTAGAAAGAATTTCATTTGCAATATACAATAAATACAATTTAAATAAAAAACCGCTTATAAAGATTATTAACTTCGCCGTCGTCAATTTCACCGAAACTATATTAACACCTTTATCCGAATTAGTCATTTACCATTCAATATGCTTATTAAATCTATTTAAATTCTTATCTTATATATTTTAAACTTGTATTGTAATTGGAAAATCATAAAATTCCTCCGGTTAAGATAACGTAATGATGTTGACCTCTTGATCATTTTACTTGAAATATTGTTATGTTTTTACCTCGTTAGTCTTACTAAGTTTTGGTAGGTTTGTAACTTAAACTTTGTAACGTAAATCAAAATACATGTTATAAATATCGTTAATACTATGAATATGGATTTATAATCCATTGAAATCAAGTTGTATATTATTGATAAAGGTTTTAATTGGCTCACACTTTTAGAGTCTTAAATAATCAATAACGTTTTCTTTCACTGCTATAGACCTAATATTTTCGAGAAAAAAAGTATCATTAGTTTATATACCAACGATATCGAAATCTTCACCTTATGTCGTTGATAAACTCAAGTTAAAATTTAAAGTCTTCATACTTAACCTATTTTTGCATTACGTTTGATATATTAAAACTAATGAACAAATCTAACAAATATTTTTTAAGATTTAACACATCGTTTTACCGTGTGGGTTGGAGACTTATTCTTTGATTCTTTCAGTAATTCTAATAGTATAATTCGTTCATGGTTTGTAACAGATTTCGGGTACATTTGTACAATATTACGGTTATTAATGGTTAACTTACCGCTTACGCCTACAGTTTAACTGTTAATAATTGCGACTATCAATCACTAATTAATATTCTATAAAGTTAACGATTAAGTAAAAATCCAGTATTTACCTTTATTACCGTATTCCTAAGAAATTCGCTGTCACTTTTCGTACAGCTGATCTATGGGTTTCCCCTTAACATTAAAGACTGTCTTCAACTTGAAAATTGTAACATCTTGCCTTTTAAATTACTTGAACGATATAAGTTAGACAAATTCTTATGTAAGAGACCATCGATATGAATTTGGTTGCTTTTCTTACAAGGCTTACTCGATTTATTAATAATACCTTTAATTTTTAATTGAAAGAAGAAGTCTACATTAGTTTTTTTAAAATACGTATATCGTTATATATATCTTTCCAAGTTTATCGTCCTTATTATTGCCCTTATTTTCAATATTTTTCTTCATCTTTTGTGGTTCTTTACGTTATCGACGTTTTATCGGCTTATTAATAATCGACTCAGGAGGATTGTATTAGCTGATCTGTTCAGCTTAAGTATTTCAGTTTCATTATTTTTATTAGACTTGAAGTTTCTTTTGTAAAGACTAACCTACATAATGCGGAAGGTGGTAGGGATGTTAACGATTTTAACCATTAAGTTTATGGTAACAATATTTAATTTCTTATAAGTTTTATACTTCAAAACTTTATTGTGAAAAGGAATATATAGAACGTTTGTTATCAGTAGTCCGTTCTTAATATTGAAAGCATTATTTTTCTGGTGGTGTGCTCATTACTTTCTCAATTTCTTTAGGTCTTTGCTATATACCGTAACCAGCTTTTGGGTATTTGATAATAGTGGTGATTTAATCGTCATATATAGGTACACTCGAAATATTAACAGAGTTGATACAAGATATGAAAGCCAATAGTATCGTTAAAGCCTTTTACACCTATATAAAGCCGTGGTTTTTGATTTGCAAAGCTGCTAATTTTTAGGGTGAGGATATTATAAGCTCTTTGTAAAAATATATGAGCCGTTTCGATTTTACCAATACCTTAATAGGTCTTAACGGGAACCTATTTTTATTAAATCTTAATTAACTTAGTATTAGCTTGAAAATCTATAGTACTAAAGTTGGTATCGGTATCATTAACGAGTACATTTGAGGATCTTAGATACAAGTTAATTTACACGGTATGTAAAGACTTTTATATTTTTGCTGTGATAGTTTTTAGGTGCTTGGCGTTATGAAATTCCATTGAAAGGTTGATAAAGTAATATATAGGCTTGTTATTCAAGTAAAATACGTCAATAAAGACTTAAGAGTTGAAATCTTGGGGTTCGGTTGAAAAGTCTATATCTTTCTAACCAGCCACCTTAATGACTTTTTTTAAACTGTTAGTTATCAGATGGTCAAACCGTCAATATAATGAATGAAGTTCTGACTTTATCAAGTTTAACACCACTGTTTTTGGCCCTTGAAGTTTAAATTAAAAGTATCTGTTGGTAGGCCTTAGACGTTATAACGTTGTTGATTCGATTGGTCGAAGTAATAGTAGTATTGCGGTAGTCAGATGGTGGATGTATTGTTCTAGGTTTTGCAGACCATTAGCCGGTCTACACTGTAATTTGTATGGCCAAGTGCTTGACCCGTACCTTAGAGTGAAGTGTAGCATACTGCACTCGAGTTACATCCAATGCGATAAGTTTGTACAACGCAATACACTCAACCTGCAGTTGAGTATAGTCAACTTTACTGTAAGTAAAGTTTACCTACTGCACTGCATATAATACTATTCCAACAGTATCTCTATTTATATAAAGTAGAAACCGTTAACTGCTTTTTACCAATTCGTTAGTTTAAATATAGACGTTAACTCCAAGGTGTTTTATATTTTCAAAGTGAAAAAGGAAGTGTGTAGAGGATTCTAATATATATAGAACCATAGGCCTAACAATTTCGATAATAGTTGTCGATCTTAATGAAGGGGATTTTTCTCAGGGTCAAAACTAACTTTCGCCTTACCAGTATCCGTATGGTCAAATTCTGTAATAGTATTAGTTTTTTTTTGTAGTGCGACGTATTGCGAATAGCGTTCTGTTCAGTACTATTTTGCCCTAATATCTAGTATAATACCTTAAAAGACTTTCTTTGCATTACGATCACAAATAGTAATAAGTATATGAGGCCCGAATTTTTATTGACATTATAACAACAATAGGTGTTTTTACCTATTAGACAGTACAAAAAGGCGTGGTCAGCTAATTATTGCGTTAACTTCGAGTTGATGCTTGTATTTTTATACCAACCGATAACTCTAGGCTTGTTTTCATTATGTTTAACCTCCGCGCCTTTAAAGTTTGTAACAAGTTTAATGTATTTCCAGTTAAAGGTGAAGGGTTATTTTATGTAGTATATTAACTGTTTCGATTCTTGTTTGTAACAGTGTGTCATGTTAATTAGTGGTTTCGTTTGACGTAAATCCAATATTTTTTAGTATTTTGAAGGAATTTGAGTACTTGATTTAAAGATTTTCACGAGAAAAAACATCCTTCTCCTTCTATTTTTTAGCAGTTAGGCTTTCAGAGCAGGGCTTTTTGTTACCCGTATTACCTAAGCCTGCCGTAGTTGCAATTAATGTAGTGTATATAGGTGGAAACCTTATTGTCATCGCTAAAGTCGTAAGCTTGTAGGTACAAACCAATCGAGCCCGGTATCTGTATTATTATAGTTGTAAACGAGAATCGCAACTGGTTAAAAAAGCTTTCGAAGATAGCGTTGAAGCACTATAGGGAGTATTTAAACTTTTTATAGCCTGTGGCAGCTTAGCGGTCTTACTAATATAATGTAACTTCACCAATTTCCACATTCCTTATAACTTATTAGTAAAGCATCAGCCTATTAAGTATTTAATTAAAAAGGTTCATATTACTTTCCGATTTTTTTCAAATGATCCAGAATGTTTTATTTTTCATAATGTTACAATTCGTATGGTATTAAGCGAAATGAACATCGTATTTCAAGTTGCTTTGAAAAATATCGTGGATCTTCCGAAACGACAAAAAATTCGTCAAATACTAGAGGTAATAATCTTCGACTTACCCGGTAAGGATATTGGGAAACAACGAGTAAAAGTCTGTTAATTTAATTTTTATGTAGCGGTAGATATTGAAAAAGGGTTATAAGTTAATATCGAAGAGGTTATATAACTTATTGTTTTACTTCTCTTTTCCTACTTAAATCTTATTAAAGGATGTAATTACTACGCAATCCGTATCTACTATAGGAACATCTTTAAGGGAAAGGATAATATTTTGGTCGTAAAAACCTTTTAGATCTCTTGATCGGTAATGCTAGAATAAGTGTTAATATGTAGGATAATTACCTTCAAGAAAGTTTGAAGGGAAAAAGCTAATAGTTGTACCAATGGTAGGCTCATACGTAAAGCCGGTCTTTTTTTAATTAGCTTATTGAAACTAATCATACTAAAAGGTTCAAAGGTTACCATAGGGAATTTAAGGATTATAGTAAAGAACTTAACGATAATTATATTGATATTAAACAGTTTCTTAAGGTTTTTATCTACTTTACTAATAGACTTAAAGACTAGCCATTCGTAGGTTAATTAATTCCTTATCGTTGCCAGTAATACTGGCATATTGAGATCTTGAGGTAAAAGAGTTTGAAGAACTTATTTGTATTTAAGTATGTTCTTACGAACGTGTGTAAAGATATTAAGAGACGCTGTTGCTAGCGATATCTTTACCCTTAGCTCTGGTCTAATAAGAGTTTTTATCTATTGCGCATTTGTAGAGTATGTTTATCAAATTACTTTTCTTTTTTTCTTCTCTTATAGTAGAGCTAATCCTTTAATTAAGTAACTTGATTTTTATCCTTATCTTAACCTATTTATCTATCTTTTTTCATATATCCAAGGTGCAATCCCTAACCCATTCTTAAAAGTCATCAAATGCCATAAATCCTTGATTGGTTTCAGTAAGGTTTGAGTCGAAGATAAAACAACCGATTACGTTGAAGTGCTCGAAGGTTGAGTTTTTATCGACATCTATAAACCAAAAGTTTTTATCGTAATATTTAGCGAAGATGATGCCGAAGGCTTTGATTACTTCCTTTTTATTGGGGTTGATAACAGCATCAATTCCAACGTTTTTAAAGACTATCGTGACGAAAATTAAAAAGTGTAAAAAGGAAAGAAAGTAGTATAAAAGAGTGGATTATAGGTTTTTCACTGTCAAAGTTGTTGGTTATTTGTAATTAAAGGTTGTGGAACTTAATCGTTTTTGCATTTGAAATTCACAATAGTAGTACCCACAATAGTACTAACTTAATTGTTTGCTAACTTAATAACTTGATAATCTTTGAAACTTTCAAGCGGTGAATCTCAACGCTTTCAAAACTAGTTCAATAAAAATTTCTTGCTGTTTTCGATAATAATGATACCTTCGCCACTCCTGAACTACCGCAAAAACTGACGCAATTCAAAAGCTCTCCCTACTTTACTGCCGCGAAAACTAACACAGTATTATAGAAACACTTTGTAAGATTTTTTCCTCCACCTTACATAAACAAAGCGTAACAACTAGAAAGTAGCTTCTTCTACGTAGCTTATCTGTACTTAACTTAATAAGCATTGATCAGTGTTGGTAGGCCTTTATCATTGCAACGTAGTCAATTCGAATCGTGGTCGAAGTAACTGGTGTATTGCATTGACAGCGGTGATGTGTTACTTCTAAGTTTGCCAGACCGCTAGCCGGTCTGCACACTAATTTGTATGGCTAATTGCTTTGGCCCGTGCCCTAACCTGAAGTGGGCACCTACTACACTTGACTTGCAGTCAATGCAGTCAATCCCACAAACTACAGTCAATTTGCAGTCAGTACAATCAACGAACTGTAAGTATAGTTGACTTGACTATGCTATAATCGGCTGATATTCCAACAGCGCTAGTATTATATCTATTAGTTGTTGAACCTTTGTTGCGGTTGTTTCGCATTGTAAGCTGGTTAAAGCCAATTGGTACGGGTGTTGGGGTAGCTACGGCTACCGTTACGGCTATCGGCGATGTATTAATTTTACTTCTTTTTCTAATCCAATTCCGTCCAGATTCTCTGGACAGGCTGGACTGGCAGAATCTGGGCGGAACTGGATCAGGAAAAGAAGAAGATTAATAAGAGATGATGATGATGATCGCGGGCCGTTTGTAAGACAAATCCAACTATCACGGGCCAAAGTAGTGTGGTTGATGTACATGGATTTGTCTATGAAGGAGGGAAAAGTGAAGTCTCGAGAGCGTGGCGGAGAGGTCTGCATTAGCATGGTAGTGCCAATCAGCAAGGGTTAGGGTTAGGCCCGTGACGCCTACCCAACGGAGATACTTCTTCGCTCGGAAGTGCAGGGGAAGAAACACACCTTGCCTTGTCTCTTCGCCCCAGGGCGTCGTCTTCGGTGGTGACGAGCAAAACGCTGGCCAGAGACCCGAGACACTGCAATCTTGGTTCCGCCCGCACAATCACAATCCCACGTGCGAAGATCCTACCGGGCCGGAGGGCCACCACTCGCCCTGGACCATGGATGACTCTCGCCACCGCGTTCCGCTCCTCTCCGACATGCGCGGCTCGGGTTTCCACTCACACCAGTCAGTCCCAGCCGCACCGACCCACCCGCTCACCCCCCCTGGTGGGTGGTTCATGCAATGCACGGCCTGGGGTGGCGTTGCAACGGTGTCACGGACGTGTGCTCCTGGTGTGGCTGCTCTCCCGCTCGCCTCGCACTGCAAACCAAGACCTGCGCCGCGTTCGCTGCTGGTCAGGATTCGAGCTGCTGCTTGGTTTCTCGGATCTTCACGTGTCTTGTTTAAGATTCGCCAAAGGGTGGGGAAGGAATGGGACATGCATGTAACGGCCCTGCTTCGAGCGGAAGAGTCCGGACAGGAGCAGGCAAGGCTTGGGAGCAGGTGTTCGTCTCGTGTTGTGACTCGGGGCTGACGGAACCGTGGGACGGGAGGGGAACTACAGTACGATTTTTTTTTCTTTTTTTTTT